>WBMY01011687.1:201895-385841 GCA_013397315.1 Donacobius atricapilla | reverse complement strand
TTTTTGGTAATTTTACTTCCACGACCTCTTAATATGGAAACCCTAGAATGTCATTAATATAAAAGTCTGCCTAGGCTACCACTTCTCTATAATATGGCTCATGTAGTCCTCAGTGGGCAAACGTCCTTGCTCCTCGGTCTCTTCCTTGGGAAGCGCCTCGTTGGACCGGTGGAGGAGCCTCTCCTCCCGGTTCTTTATCCTCTGCTCCATCCTCTCCAGCTGCCTCTTGTACTGGTAGCGCTGCTGGAAGAGGTCCTTTGCATAGTCATAGAGCTGCATGTCCAAGTCATTGAGCTCCTCGATCCTGCGGATGGTGTGGTTGTCCACCTCCACCCCGCCCGCCCGCGTGCTGTTGTACTGCATGAAGGGCCGGATGAACTTCAGGTTGAAAGTCCTCTCAAACAGGTACTGAGTCTTTCTCTGGAACTCTGTCAGGCCGAAGAAGGCCATGTCTTTGAGGTTTTTTTTGGCGCTCTCCAGCAGGATCTGCGCTCGCTTGTTCTCCGGGATGAAGGACATGTTGTAGCAGCCCACCAAGCTCAGGTCGGCCAGCATCCTCACCTGGCGGTTGTTGGCCAAGTTGTACGGGCAGTCCATGAACTCCTGCAGCGTGCAGCCCGACCAGTCTGTGCCCTCGTAGCACGAGGGCAGCTCCTCAGGGGTTGGTGTCCTCCCATCACACATGTGCAAGGAGGTCTTCCAAGTAGCTCCTCGCTGGACATGACGCCATTCGCTGAGGTAACGAGATACGGGGTCCCTCAGCAGGGTGATGTAGTAAAACTTCCTACAAGGAGAAGAGAAAACAGAGTAAATATTCTGCTAGGAACAGGACAGATGCTTGGCAAGCAGAGATCTAGGGCAGACAGCAAAAAAACTGAGAGTAAATCAGCACCACATCATCCATTCCACTGTACTTGTATGTCGCCCTAATTTTTCAGCCTTCTGCCTGTGTCTCACAGTTCACAGTTCTTAGGTAGTTTCTCACACACGAGTGTTATAAATAGAAGCAATGTTTTTGTTAGTCAAAGTAGTTTACATTCTTTATTTTAGAGATATGGACAGCTGATGGACAGTTGTCTTGACCACCGGGATGGGGAGAGGTGTCAGCCTGCTCCCCCAGTCCCTGGCCTTTGTAAAAATACTATAAAAGTGGAGTCAGATTTGATAATGAACAGTTCATGCCGTCTCACCAAAGTGAGTGTGTGTGTGTGTGTCTGTATGTTGAACAATGACACTTGTGGGTTTTTTTTCCTTGGAATATCTCATGCCAAGCAGTTTGTGCAACATTAGACCCATGGTTCTCTTCCTCACTTTAGCCTTGCCAAGTAGTAGCACCTTCACCAGGATGTCCATTCCCAGCACCAGACCACAAAGTCAGAACAAACCACCAGGACTGAACCTGTCTATTGACTTTGGAGAGCAGCCGTGGCTGCTGGCACTGCCTGGCCTTCCCACTCCGTGCCCGCTGTGCCAGCCAGGACCTGCTCCGAAGGACAGCCCAGTCTGTGAGCTGGGCCTGTCACTCCCCCTCCATGCAGATGCTGGCCAGGACACCCACTGCTTGATTGATCTGGCTGCCGAGCTGAGATCTGGGAGTCTGCAGTGAGTAGCAGGATAAAACCACAGGAACATAAATGAAAAACAATGGGAAATCAGGAAGGCAATATGCTTTGCAGGAAGAGACGGCTGAGCTGACAACCAGCAATAATTTATTCCCATTTCCGTCAACCTGGTATTAAATCAAACAAACTTCAGGCACACTTTTGACGTGAGACTAAATAGAAGGGAAAAGCAAGACGGCCAGGAAGAACACACATAATGACGTGGGGCATTCTTGCTGTTCTAAGTATAATGAAGTCCCCAACAATACAAGCTGTCCCTAGAACTGAAGACATGACAGCTGTCTCTAACAGAGGCCCTCTGGCTTCAGCCCATAAAGTTCTGGGATTGACAGAGATGGCAGCCTGCAGCAGCCCTCTCCACACAGAGAGGAACGGGCCCTTTCTTCCCTAACTGCCAGCAGCGTGGGACTGAGGGGTCTTTGTGTTTCTTGAAGGAGGAAATACCTTCTCTGGTTCCTAAAGCCGGCATGTTCTTGCTGGGCATGGGGCCGTGTGACACTGTGCACACACAGAAGCCCCTGGCTTTGGCAGGGAATGCACACAGGCAGCTGGAAGTGTTTCACACCAGGGTGCTGGAGGATTCATGTCCCCATCAGAAATGCATCTTCAGAATGCTGCTAGGCCTCATTGCCATGGTTCGGGAACACTGAATGGAATGGCCATTGAGACGGCAGTGAACAGTCTTTTGAGGAAAAAAATAGGAAAAGTATTCTTTTTCGGCTAATTTTAACACACTCCTGTTCTCCTAGCACCTTCAGTATTATTCTTCCTAGTAGTAACTTAAATTTCTGCAATAAGAGCAATTTAGTTTTTAAATAATACATCAAAGCCATTGCCCAGGAAGTCTCATATTAAGTAATTTTTGCTTTCCTAATTCATTATAAACTTGCTGAAGAGCTGTTCCAAAGCAGTCAGTTTTGATCTTTCCAACAATGACAACGGGTGTCCACTCCAGCTCCAGTTCCTCTCCTGCTCTCTGCCTTCATAACTGGGGCTGGTACAGACATTTGTTATTTTTGGAAACTATTCCCTCTCTCTTCAATAACGAGAGTATCTGGCTGTCTGGTCACACTGTCCAGTACTGTCTGTGCACAGGGAGACGGGAGACAAAGGGGAGCAGACACTTTCCTTCAGTCCACCTCTTTTTCCTTCCTTTATCGTGCAGCCTGTAGTGATTCCACTGCCCTGACTGAGAGGCAGCTGTAATTTATACAGACTGAGCTAAGAAGCCTCCAGTAGATGGGATAAAATACGGCAGTGGAAAGAAAAGGAAGGCAGTGATGAATGCCAGATGTTCAGTGACAGACATTGGTGCTAAACACTATCAGCAGTTTTTGACTTGTGAACTGCAGTGGACTTTTTATTTTCACCAGTGTAATCCAAAGGTTGCATTTTTCACTGAGCAGGTCGAAGCCATTTATTATTTTGAGGCTATAGAAGCAACTAGAAGGTTGTTTCTCCCTGATCCCTAAGATCAGGGATTCATTTGTGTGTGAGGTATCCACAGACAAAGGAGGAGCTGATTCCTGCCCCAACACGCCACCTACACAAGTAAGGATAGGGAAAAAGGGGAAGAATTAATATCTGCATCTGGCAGACAGGGGAACCACAAATATTAAATGATGTGCATAAAGTCAAATACAAGTGTCAGAGTTGGCATGAATCTGATTCCTGCAAGCCTGAGTCCAGCTTATCTTCTCTCTCTGTCTCTGTCTAAACTTTAGGAGACTGTTAGTAAATCAGATTAATAAATATCACGCAAAGCTTCTGGACTCCATTGAAACAGAGACATTGAACAGGTCATGGACTGGAAAAAGTTTAAGGAGCAAGTACTTCTTTCTTCACACCTGCACTAAGAGAGCTATTACTTTAATTGATGTAAAACTCTGGTAAATATTTTTACCATGCGTGATCTTTCTCAAAGATTCATCTCAATGAATAGAAAGCACAGGAAAGTAGCTTATAGTATTTCAAATTCTACTGAATCCAATTTGCCCCTTTCCAGGTCTGTCACACAGAAAAGTGCTTGAAGGAAAGAGCTGGCCTCCTAACACAAAAATCAGATTTATCTTTGGAAACTGGAACCAGGCCCCTGAAAGTACTTAAGGAAGCTGCCCCAATGGGGCATAAATAATAATTAAAAAAAAACCCCAAACCAAAACCAACCAAACAACACCAAAAAAAACCCTAACAAACAAAACTGAACAGAGACTTCAAAGCAAAAGGTTTTAACTGCCTAAGTTGGGATGCACCACTGACACAGTGAAAGTTATGCTCCCAAATTTGTATTTAATTTTCTAGAAAGGTATTAGTTTCCAAGGAGCAGATTCCCTCAGCCCTCAGGCAAATGAGCAGTACGCCTTCCAAGAGACTGAGACCTCAGGAGCCAGAGATGTGATCCACTTGGATATTAGAGGGATGACCATGCAGGTGTTCACCCAAGGCACTTAACATACTGGAATTTCTGCTCTTGAAGTATAACTTGGGCTTGCCTTTAAGTTTAGAGAAAAATTAGGTAACTGTAAAGCAGTCAGAAAGCTGGGGGAACTCTGTTCCAGCATGGCTGAGATCACAGGCAATGCCACTTGTCAACAGTGGCTTGAAATTCATGAGGAACCACATGACTAGCACTTTTTTTTTTTTTGTCATCAGAGATAAAATAAACCCATAAACCCCAGGCAGCTGTGAGTGTCCTTCATTCAGCATGGTGTCCCAGACAGCCACTTAACTCTGGTCTTCCTAAAGGCTCATTCCAGAAGTGTGGTCTTCCCCTAGCCCAGATGGTTCCACTCAATACTGCCTCATAAACAGCCCAAGCTGCCCCAGTTTGGTCATGCAGTGTCACATCTCACTGGCCTTTCTGGACTTAACAAGCTTGAGCAAAACAAATGGACGTTGGAGGTAGTAATACTGATTTGAATTCCCCCATGAAGCTGAGCAAAACAGCATTACTGCTCTTGGAGGCTCCCCTTCTACACACCCATGGGGCTGTGACCCCCAAGGGCACAAAGACAGGCAGAAGACAAAGTCACACCTCTGCCTTTTCTTGCATTACTGCTCCTGGCAGTCCCAACATGAAAATCCACCCGAAGCTCTCTGAGGTGTTTGCAGAGTTGCAACTCAGACCTGCATGCAACCTACAGAGTGTCCAAGGAAGGAAGCCCTAGCATATTTATTAAACAGAACAGAATAAAACAATGGTTTTGATCAACAACTGTGTGCCTGAATTGAAGTTTCAGGAAGAACAAAATCCAATATTAGAAAGGAAGGCCAATCTTGTGGTCATAACACACAAATGAATTCAGGAAACTTCACTTTTAAGCGCCCATTCTGTCAAAATTAGCCTGCTTGCCCCAGACAAATCTCTCTCCCTGCCTCTGTTTCCCATGTGTGAAGGGCTGACAATGTCTCCTTTGTCTGTTTTGGAAATTCAAAACATAACATCTTTTGGAGCAGGAGCCGTCTCCTTGCATGATTATGCAAAGCCCCTGTTTCAGCATGGATTGAGGTCAGAGGACAATAGTTAACTGCAGGCACATTTTCCTGACACAGGCGTCAGAGGCACCACTGCCCTGCAGGATTCCCACCCAGACCTCTCCTTCCCATTCTCACATAGCAGCACAAAGCAGCTTTAGTTTTGCCAGCAGAGTTTTGGGGCTTTTTTAAAGCAGGGTCATGCTGCAAATGCAGTCCATGAGCAGCCCGGGGTTAAAAAGAACCCTTTCTTGCGTGGCTGAAGCTGCCACTTAGCAATGTTCTGTCTTAATTCCTGTCAGGAGGTTCCTCAGCTAATGAAGGGGAAATGAAACCCTTCTTCCTCTAAAAACTCAATTCCTTCTCTTTTGCTAATAACCAGTCAAGATAATTCTGATAAAGTGACAGATTCTAAATATGATGCTATCATTTCTCTTCAGTTCATTTCCACTCTTTTCTACATGCCAATGCATCCTTCTTACTGCTGCTGCTCTCTAAATTCTGCCAAGAACTGCTTATTTGACTGTGCAATTCCCTATTCTTTCCTGTGCTTAAATGCTTCCTCCCACATAGCCATTTAAAAAAAAAATAATTTAATTTTTACAGTTCTTTACTGCACTTTCAAGCATTCCTCACAGGAAAAGCATAATATTTAACAAGTCCTTTTTGACTACTGTGGTGGCCTTCTATCAGATAAAGAACAAAATACAGCTAGCCACTTGCAATCATAAATGCTTCATCTGCCTGCCAGGAGGGGGAAGAGGAAGGAAGCTGCATAGGTCAGCTTCAGCCATATAACCTCAATCTGTCAAAGCAACATTCCTCCAGGCTACAATTTTTCTACTGCTAAAAAAAAAAAATAATTTAAAAACCATTCTGTATCTTTGCTGAATTAACTGAGCAGGGGGTCTGCCATCTTGCAATAACGAGGAACACTGTGTTTTGTTTAAGGATGTAGTAATGTCAAATTTGTGGCTGATTTAAGGCATCCTTGTAAGTCAAGCCCGTGTACTGTGCACTCCACAAATCCCTGGTGAGGGTCCTTATTCCATTTATGCTGGCTCTCACTGTAAGTAGTTTATCACTGAAATAAGCACTGATTTTTCCTCCCAGCAATGAAATCCACTCATGCACCTGCCCTGCTGTTAGCCTGCAGAGACCAAGGGAAGAACCAGAGCACTCAGCACCCTCACCGCCTCAACCCTCACTTGGCTGGACCACTGCACTGCCAGGAAAGGGTTATCTGCACTGAAAACGAGCAGCGTGTCCTTAAGGAACAGGCCCAGCAAGGACCTACAGGTAAGTAATAATACAGGTGAGTCACAATGGGTGAGCCGAGAATGTGGCAGATGAAAGTCCATGAAGAATTTATATCGTCCTTATAAAGCCACCCTCAATGTTACCTACGAATAGCAGTGTATGAAGAACAGTTTCCCCCTTCTGCACAGAGAATAACCTTCTGCTACCAAGGGAAACTCTGCCTGGCTCTCCAGCCACCACTCACTTCAGTACAAGCTGCCTCCTGGCTTATTTACCAAACCCATACTTACCACGTGTAAAGCCCAACCTTGCAAAGACTCCACATATTTCCCTGTTTTCCTCTACAGTCAGATTTCTTGCGTAACAAGCACATTCTCGGTTAGAGATTGGAATTTAATATATGTACAATGATTACTTCCTTTGGTAGCAAACAGCCCTAATTTTCCTCAGTCTGTTTCCTCTCATCTGTTGCTCATTTAGACTCTTCCTGCATTTCACACACAATAAACTCCTCAGTCCTTTAAAAGTCATAGAAACAGAAAGAAAACCCCAAACAAACAAACAAAACAAACGTCTTTTCTGTCCTCTATGTTTAAATACAGATTGCAACACAAAACCCCAAAAGCCAAGAAACTGAATAGCAAACCCAATCCTGCAGCTCCCAGACTGGGTAAACACCTAGAGCAGTGATTTTCTTTGCCAGGAAGGGAGGGCGTGTCAGGGCTCACTTTGGGAACCAGGTTTGTTTTGCATAATTGTGTTTGTTTTGCCTGATGCTCTCTGCTCTTGGGACTTGGCTGTATTAAAAGAGAGGACATTTGGAAATGTAGCAACAGCCACCCCTCACACAGGCTCTGCTAACCCTCCAGATCCTCACGCAGGGAATCATCCTGGGGGCTGATTTCGCCATGGGCCAATTCAGAGCCAGCCCTGAAGCAATGCTCAGGCTGCTCCAGGAGGTTGAGGCAAACAAGAAGAGGCACACCTCTCTCTTTTCAGCCATGTATTTCATAAAATGTGGGCAATTTGGAATGGTTTGCAGTCCTGGTGATGCAGCCTGTTGTCACAGCGTGATGATCCCACTGCAGAGCGTGCCCAGAGTGCAGAGCTCCTGTGGGTTGCACCTGTGTGCACCAAACACCGCGGCTGTGTGCAAGCATAACAGAGTCTGACAGCAAAAAAGGAGACTAAAGAGCCAGCAGAGCTCAGGCATATCAGGAGAGAAACACCCACCCCTCCATTGGCTCAAAAATCTGCAACAAAAGCTCCCTTTTGGTGTTTGCAAGCCATGCATGGGCTGAGTCACGGCTTAAAAACACCAGAGATGGTCAAACACAACTGCAAGGCCTCCTCCAGAGTGGTGGTGAAGAGAGCTGAAGACATGAAACCCAGGAAAAGGTCAATCTGTGTGCTTGATCCAGCCACTCTACGGCAGGACAGCCTTGATTCTGGGATCTGCAGGAGCAGCAATGCCCTGTGTCTGCACACACGGTGACTGCAGCACAACGTGAGGTGTCTCTATTTAAAGCTGACCTACAAAGACAGGTAGGTCTGCAAAGCAATGGTTAGAATAGTATTGTGTGCATGTTCCTGTAACAGATATTCCTCCTGAAATATCCTGGCAAAGGCGGCCGAGCTGGAGCGGAGGCACAAAGGGTTAAAGTCAGCCCCAGGAGGGGTGAGACCTGGTTTGTTCCAGAGTTGGGAGGGCACATGGAGCCTTGACAACCACGTTGGGAGTGGCAGAATGATACAGGCTATTCCATCCTGATTGATAGGTATGGTAATGCAAGGGAGCATTTTATGTCTGGAATCAAATGGAGCATCAAGGTAGCAATGGCTGGGCATCCATTTTTCTGAAACCGTCAGAAATGAACACTTTCAGGACCACTATCTCCATTTATCTCCATAAATGGAATGAGGAGCAGTTACACCTCAGATCTCAGAGCTGTGCAATGCTGGCACTCTCTGTGTCCATACCGCACCGTTACATGCTCAGCCCCAGCTCAGATTTGTTAGCAATGTGCTAATAGGCTTTTACCCAGGAAGCAAGTGTGGTCCTATCATCTTTGTGTCTCATGACTTTTTTATATCCAATTAGTAGAATAGACACAGATAATGAGTTTTAACAACATCTCTGCTTTTCATAAAAATTGCACTGCTGTGTAAGCACAAGAATTTCCTGTTGAACTGTCTCCTTGCAAACAAGTTAATCTAAAAAAAGATGCATGGCATACTGTGAACCTTAGGAGTGAAGCGCCAGCTCATTTTTCAAAATGACAGGTATGATGAAAATTGGACAAAGGCTTGGAAAAAAACATGGGGGTCAGGCTGAGGGGAGCAAAAGGGGGTGGGGAGTAAGGCATTCCAGAGCCCTCTGGAGCCTCGGACTCCTCCAGGACCCATTAAAAGCTTATGTTACTTGCACCGTTTATAAACAAGCGCGTTCTTTTGCCATCATAACTTTCCTCATGTGAGGAACTTAGGAAGTGTTGACTGCTTGTCTTCTGCTGAAGCAAGGCACCAAAAATGACAGTAAGTCACAAATCAAATTCCTTTGATTGAGTACCTTTCCCGAGTTTTGGGAGGCTTGTTGTGATTCCTGAGTGACCCCAGCAGAGCCCCTAATCAATAGCACATTGGAATGCTGACAGATGGCAGAGGGAAGGTTCAGTGCCAGAGGGATTACATCAGCGCTGGCAGGGAACAGATGGCAGAAAGGTGGACTGCAACCTGTGCTTATTCTTTGCATTCCTTTGCTTCTGTTATTGCCCCTGCTGTCAGCAAGGTAGGAAGTTTCAGGAGGGAAAAACATGGCCATTCTCTGAAAGAAAAATTTTCACTCCCTTCACGTACTGGTTCTGTCACAGAGACTTTCAGTTATATTGATTTTGGCATTACAAAACATAGTAATACATTACACCCATATTTACTATAAAATATTTGCTAGAAGGGTTCTATATACTTTTTCTTTTTTTTTTCAGTATCTTCCTGTGTGTGGTCACATTAGACCCAAGCAAGTAACAAATCAATCCCTGAAGAGTAATGACACATTTGCAGTGAGCCACTGAACTTTTCCTCTCTGTGTCAGAGATCAGTGTCCACTGGACATGTAGCATAGGATAGCAGTTTTCACCCCACCACTAGATAAGTGGAAGGCATTTGGGGCCTCATTCCAGCTCCAGGGAATAAGTGCTTTTCCCTCAACACACTGCCAGTGCAGGCTGCCAAGTCAGGGAGCTTTCTGCTGCATCACTGGGGCTGAGCTGCACTGGTTCTGCACAGAAATCTGTGCAGCTTCACGCTTTGTCCTGGGAAGAGAGAGAATGCCAGGATTTAGCCTCCCCAGATGTCAAGATGGATGCAATGAATAAAACAAGTGAATACTTAAACTAATAAAGCATTATTTCTGCATCTGATGCCTGCACACTTCAGGATGCAGAATATCGCCAAACAGAAAAAAGAAAACCAGAAGCAAGCTGATATAGAGCAAAGACAAAGCTAAAGTAACTATGCAATATGTAAAGATATTTATTTGAATCAGCTGTAAATAAAGCAGATAGGCTAGAATTTGCATTTTCTTTTGAACTGCAGGTCAGCTTCTCTTGTGAATCACAGGAGCTCCACTGGCTGTGCGATTGAAAAAAAGTTTCAAGGAAAATGTAACAGCATGATAGACAGGAAATATGGCTCCTTGAAGAAGATTAAATTGTAAAAAAACTATAGAGGAAGATTAAGGGAGCAAGAGTAGTCAGAGGAGCAGATATTGATCACTTATGCAGGACAATTGAATTCCTTGGCAAAGGGAGGCAATATTTGTGTCAGGCAGCTGCAGCTGCAGCGCAGCACCCCTGAGGTGCTCTTTGATCAGTCCCGTTCCAATCAAAAACTGATGGATGGCCACTTTTATTGATCTGAGTAGGAAGAGTCTGGAAACAGAATCGAGATGCAGAGGATTTTTAAACTGGACTGACATGTCCTGAACATACAAGTAAACACTGTAACTTTCAGCCAGCCAGCCAACATCCAGAAACAAGACATTCCAAGGAAGAAAACACAAACAGCAGTAGAACCCATCCCTGAAAGCAGGCCCAGTGCAAGGACTGGATTCCAAGGAGCTCTGCAAGCCACACAGGGCTGCCGGGAAAAGGGAACAACTGCTGCCCTGCAAAGCCACCAGCATGAACTGCATCCTGCCACACACCTCACACCATCAGCTGGCGGACTGATCCTAATTCCATTTACCCAGCTCCTTCTTAAAATCAGTGCTGGGGGAGGCTCCCTCATGGCGTCGTTTCTTGTGAATAGTCCTACTAGTGGCTTACAAAGAGTACCAAAGCTCCCTCTCCTCAATTAACTGACTCTCCCTTGCTCAGGAGTAGCAGATGTTGTTAAGCAGCTAAAGAAAATCCTCAAGAAAGCAGAGCTCCTAATCAGTCACTTTTATATTTAAGATCACTTGGAGTTGCCACTGTCTTGTACTGTTTTCCTAATTAATTGCACTGGAATGCACTTAAGTAAGCCCCAGATCAAAGAATCATATGCAGAGATTGAAATAAATCCCGTCTCTGTTGC
This sequence comes from Donacobius atricapilla, assembly GCA_013397315.1. Taxonomy (NCBI): domain Eukaryota; kingdom Metazoa; phylum Chordata; class Aves; order Passeriformes; family Mimidae; genus Donacobius; species Donacobius atricapilla. The sequence goes on along the minus strand of WBMY01011687.1, from coordinate 374,910 downwards.
TAATGCCTCGGAAATGGATGACTTGTTAAAGCATTCAAAATCCCGGGTTTCATGGTTCAAAACTACAGATAGTGTGAGATGCTTTCAAAGGAACAGATTTAAGGATGAAAACAAAAAAGCTCCCTTCATTTGCTCGTAAAAGACAATTAAACAAAGGCAATTGTTCAACTAATTTAGTGTGAAGTTTGTGTATCTTAAGTTCCTTATTCTTCACTTTCCTATCACCAGAAATCACAGTTCAGGAGCGTCAATTTTCATTATGGCAAAACTTCATCATCATTACAGATTTTTTAAATGTGCTTTAATGAAGGGTTGAAATATTTTCAAAGTAATGATAAATAAAAATGACTGGGGCTGAATGTGTTACCAGTTGGTGCAATAAATCACTGTCTCTTCCTGCATGAGTCTCTTTCTCATGATCTAGAATACCATCAAAATGCTTTGATTGATTTACAGTTTAGTAACCCAGCCATCATCATCCATAATTCTGCAATAAACCACACCACTTAATGTAGCTGTTACAGATGTTCAGAAGTTCATTCCCTGCCTTTCAGGAGATACTGATACAGCAGCTGCAGACACCGAGATTAGCTGGGGGAGAAAAATTTGTTGTCGGCACAGGAAAACATCCCATTTTCCTCTAACAATACCCGGTCTTTAAAGCTGAAAGACATGCTGCCACCCTTGATACATCCAGTTTCAATTATTAAACACCAAATATCTATATGCACACACCCACCCCCCTACCAGCTGGCAGGAGTAACAAGCTGCCTGGCTCCTGTCTGAAACACATCATTTCCTGGGAAATCAAGACATTACTAAAAGCTCTATGCAACAAATCCATCAAAGGGTGTGCAGTGAAGAGCAGCTGATCTCAGGCCTTGCCAGCATCCAGAAGCCCAAGCTGCAGTGCATTCTGCATGCGGCACTGCCTCCAGTCAGCCCCAAGGAAACAATTGCTGGGATTTTGCTCTTAAAATCATCACTAGAGCCAGGCTGGGCAGGAGAGGCTCGGCCCCATGGAGAGAGGGATGCTCATTATGTTCTCTGTAACCAACAGCAGCCCTACCCCACTGCACCACGGGGGACTGCATGGGCATCATTATTCATTTTTCACAAATTATTGATTTGAAAACAGTAGGTTGATTCTCGGTTTGAACTTCTTTTGGTTAAGCCTGAAAACAATGCAGTATTAGCTGGCCTGCAATTAACACTTTTGTTAAAACTGCTTCCTAAAGAAAAGGAGAATATGCAACGTGTGAAGTACAAAGTGTGGGTATTCCATCCCAAACAGCACGAGTGCTCCCTGCCAGCCTCAGCAGCCACTGCTCGTTTAAAGCAGGCACACAGAAATAACCAACAAGAATTGTCAGAGTGATGGTCCAGCTCACAGAAACAATTTCTCTCCTAAGTGAATCACCATGCCGAGGAAGCTAACGAATACTGCAAAATTCATTAACTGGAAAGGGCTGCTCCAAATCCATCACTGATCTGTCCTGGCCAGCCAGCATCCTGTCTGTGACAGTGACCTGCTCCTGGTGCTGCTGAGAGAGGTGCAAGGAACAGCAGAGCTATTTCTAATCACAGGAATCTTTGTTTCCCTTCAGCTGCCCTCACAGGAAGCACACATCAGCCTCGTAGTTTGGGACTTCAGATGGACATTTCAGTCTACAAAACTTCAGCAGCCTCAGGATTTCTCTGCTAGGTGATGCCTCAGACCTGTGCATTGTGAGGCTGGGAGAGTTATGAACTATCAAGTGGGTATTTCACAGAGACAGCACCCCTGCACTGTGAGGAAGGGATATTTTGTCCTGAAAAACCTTGGGTTCTTCTAAGGGTGCTGAATGGGATTCCTTGCCCTGTGGTTAGCAGGAGCACTTGTGAACACCAGAAAAGCAGCAGTGCGTTAAATGTGATTTTAAAAATCTGATTTTCGATTAATAGATCCTTGAAAGGCTTTTTCATTTAAATACAGGCCAACATTATTCCCTCACCTTCATGTGAAGGACTCCAGAGGTGTTCCAGCTGGCCAAAGGGCGGCCAAATTCCTCCGCAGCTCTGCTGTAAATAAATCTAATTCGCTGCTTAGAAGCCTATATTGCCATCTCCCAACGCGCTGCTTTCTACTTGGAAAACCCCTCAGCCCGAAGGCACGCAGAGAACGTGCCCAGCGGGTGATTCCTGCCGTGCCGCAGCCCGGGATGCCCCGACACCCCCGCGGGGGATGTGCCCCGCTCCCGCTAGATGGCACCGGCCCGCCGTGCGACGCCTCCGCAGGGCGGGACCGCTGCTCTGGCCGGCCTTTCCCCCCTTCCCTCCCTCTCTGCGATTTGCCGTGGTTTACACTGCCAGGCCACGAGTGCCAGCTCGTTTCAGTGCCGGGGGTCGCTCACCGCGGCTGTTTCCCTCTCCACGGCCGTGCCCGTGTGCCGCCCCTCCGCGGGGTCCCGCGGGCACCCGCTGGGTACCGCCCGCACCCTCCGAGGCATCCCTCTGCCGGCACAGCCCTCCTCCAGAGAGAGGCGAGGCTCTGCAGCCCTTCCCCGGGTGTCGCCGTGTGCCAGCTCGCCCCTGCCCGCAGCGGGGCCACCGGGACACGCAGCGCTGCCTCTGCCCTGGGAGGTTCCAATTCCGGCCCTGCTTAAGCCTCTGCTTCAGCCTTGACTGAGAAACACCACCTTTAAAAAATTTTACACAGGCGTTTTCCTCCCTCGTGAGCTTAGGCTACACGGAAGAGCTTTGCTGGCATAGCTGTACTGTGAGAGGTAAATAATAAAAGAATATTACCAGCCAAATAGCAATGCCAGAAAATAAGTTGTGGGTAGCAATATCTGTGTGGTTGTGGGCATGGCTGCTTCTGTCGGGGGAAATGGGTTAAATTATGGAGCAGAGGATCCTTGTCAGTGTGAGTGCCTTCCCAAAAAGGGTTTATCAGCACAGCTCCACTGAAATAACCACAGCCTGAATGCAGGCATGCGCTTAGTCTCCCAGTAAAAACAATTACCATGGAAAAAACTTCCTTGTGTTTGGTAAATTTTGAAGTAAGTGTGTGGCAATCCACATCCCTGGAGCATGCTGTGCTAAGTCTCTGCCCACTGGGGTCTGCTGCGCTGGGGCCATTAGCTCTTCCAGATACTCTGACAAACTGCCCAGCTTGGAGAGGCTTTCAGGCACCGCCGAAGAACTGGTGATCTTGTTATATGAGGCTCCATATCCTACAGCTTTGAGTCATTCAATCCCCTGCCTGTCTCTTCACATAATAATTTATCTTTTCTTTGAATATTTTGCCAATGTGAGCTGGAAGGTAGCAGGGCCATTGCAATCCATTTCTTTTAATACTCTGGGGGATCTCAGCTTGGTGTATTGCATTTTTTTCATCCTAAAGAGAGGATGTGTGCAAAAGCAAGAGATCTGGAAAGCTTTCAGCATCACAAAACTGCTAGCACTGCTTCCTTTGTCTGCTCCACTTAACCTGGTGATTTTTTTTTTATTATCAGTTATCTCAAACACTAGAAACACTCTCAGTCATCAGTGGGGAACAAATATTAGGCTTCAAACTTCCCTTATTAATCTTTCTGAAAGCTGGGCTGATGCTCGTGCATCCTGTTATTCCAGTCAGCCTAGACACAAGTGCCAGAGCTGGCACGAAAGGTATGTATCAAATTCCAGAGGTAAATTCCAAAGGTGAATTCCTCCCACTCCATGCTCAGGCTTGGTGTACCTGCTACTGCATGTGTGTGCTCCTTCTGCCAGACACAACGAAGGCAGAAGCAGCTGTGGAGAGGGACAGAACGGGGACTGTTAACACAGAAAATTAATAGTGAAATAATGAATACAGTGAAGATTCACAGTGTTCACTCTGGGAAGACAAGGTGTTCCTCCTGGAGAATCCAGCGAAGGGGGCAACAGTAGTGACAGATTCGAAAATGATTTAAAGAAAAAAAAAGAGGAAAAAGAAATCCAATCACATCCTCTATATTTAAAAATTAAAAAGACTACCAGATGCAATTACATTCATGATTAAAAGATCTAACAGAAGCATATTTAAATTCATTAACTTAGTCCACACTTTCCTACCTCGGGAGACCAGCTGCTCCTGGAATACAGGGCACCATAATACAAACTACATCTTGCTTATATTTGATCAAAACCTTTTCGAAGTTCCAATGATCTGGCTGTTAACATCTCTTAGGTGATAATTAGGCTCTTGGGGCAGCAAACATTGTTTGGGAAAGAAAATGCACAGTGGAAACATAACTAATGGAACTTTCTGTCTGTTGAGGCGTTAGTTATTCCACTGTATAAAAAAAGGCACCAAGGGCAAAATGAGGCCATTTTCAAACAGAGCCTCATTTTTCCTGTGTATAGCAGCAATCAGCAGATGCTTTGCCTCTGTGGAAATGGTTTACTTTAGGTTTTGCTCATTTCTTGCAACATATGTTTTAATCAAGAGATTTCAGCCTTTGCACACTGTGGCTCACATGCACAGCTCTCCTCTGGAAAACAGATGCTGCGTGGTTTTTTCACCTCTGCTTGACAGACGTTTGGTAGCAGGTATCAGCTGGGGCTGAGCAGGTACTTCTCCCAGTTCCTGTCCTCTCAAGTCCTGGTCTCTCTGCTCAGGGGATGTTCCAGAGCCTCTGGATGAGGTTCAGGGCATTTTCAGAGATACTATGAAGAGCCAGAACCTCCTCATGGGATGATGCCTATTATCAAACCATGCATATGTGATATTCTCTGTCCCAGGGGGACACTAAATTAACAACAGAGGCACTGACTTCCTTTCTGTTACTGCCAAGGGACCCATTTCCCTCTGATGGGAGAGGAAGAGGTTTAATTAAAGACAACCGGGAAATTCTGTTTATGGTTGCATCCGACAGGTATCTGTCCTTCTCAAGTCTCCCTCCAGGTGCTATGCCTGGTTTTGGTCTCCTCCATCCTGCAAGGCTCACCTCCTCTGGATAATGACCCTTGCTTCTCAAGAGATCCTTTAAATATTTCTGACAGCTGGAGTCTCTGCTGTCCTGCCTGCACAGTCCTCTGTAATCAAGCACAAGAACATCAAAGGACAGAATTGCTCTTTCAGACAAGACAGCTACGCCTGAGTCTGAACTGTCAGTTCAGACATTTTCAGGACCCACTTCAGGATTTTCCTCTTGTCAGTTAGTTATGATCCATGGCAGAGACCTCTGCACCATGGAAGGGCTTGCTCCCCTTCCTCTGAGAAGTAGGGAGTGCCCCTGGGAAATTGCAGCATTGCTGAAAAGCTGTAATTCAGCTTGAAACCAGCTGATTTAGACCCCAGCCTTAGATGTCTGGAGTCTTTCTCTCTCTCTTAGGTGGCAAATTCTCTCCTATGGTTGAATTTTGAATGACCCCNTTAAGCTGTGCCAAGGGAAATAAATGTTGGATATTAAAAAAAGTTTTTCACTGAAAGAATAATAAAGTACTGGAATGGTCTGCCCAGGGGGGCAGTGGAGTCACCATCCCTGGATGTGTTTAAAAATGACTGGATGTGGCTCTCGGTGCCATGGTTGAATTGAGGTGTTAGGGCATGGGTTGGAGTCGATCTCGGAGGTCTCTTGCAACCTGGTACTTCTGTGATTCTGTGATTCTAAGTCATGTGAACCTTAGTTCCTCACTGTCTGCAAATGTAGCTGAAGTGCCCAGCATCGTCCCACATGGCCAAGACAGCCCTGACCATGTGCACAGGGGCAGGAACAGTTTCCTGCTCTCTGTGTCCCTTTGTTCCAGTGAAGGCAGTGGAAATGTGGCTGCACCAGCAGCGCAATGTCCCACACAACTTTACTCCTCCTTTGCCACTGAAGGACTGGAGAGGTCTATTTTATTTTGCTTCAAAAGCCAGCAGAAGGCAGCTGACCCACCTTTAAAAAAGTTTGAAGGCCAAGGATGATTCAGGTATCAAAACCAGAGCTTCAGAATGTTCCCTTTTTGAGTGCTGGCCTGGGAACACATCACAGGTAAGAGCAGGGAAGGAAGGGCTCCTGAGGGGCTGGAGAAAGACACTCCTCCCACACTGATCACATCTCTTTGATGAACAAGCACATAGGGACATGATTAATCAAAGAAAGTGTAATTGTAACCAAAAGCAAGAAAATAGTGGAAAAAAATTTTGGAAAAGTGCGGGAAATTGCAGACACTCAAACCCAACATTAAATTCTCAGATTGTTTCTAGTAATTCAACTGCAGACGTTATTCTGGATGTGTTTCTATCTCCTAAGTCTCATGTCGTTGTTCTGGCTCAGAGGAACTCCATTTTTTCTTGTTATTAATGGGAACATGCATCATACATATTACATTCTGTTTCAAATGCAAAGGAAGGTTGCCCTTATTGCCGTATATCTGGGACACGCCTTCATTCTGCTCTAAACGTCCAAAAAGTACGTGCTCAAGTCCATTACAAAGTGAGATCACCTTCCTGAATGGGAACCTGGAATTCAACCTGAGCTGAAGTTCCTTACAGCAGAACTCCAACATATATCATGCAATACCTGTGCTGTGCATGTAACTTTGAAAATAATACTTGATTTTGTGAGGAATTGACATGAAACCGTGAGTGTTTTCTACTTTTTCTAGAGCATTCAGTCTCAGAGAAAGGGAAGATTATTTCCATAGAAGAGCAAAATGCCCATTATCCCCATGAACACACAGAACTTTACAGATGAGGCTTCTGATGGCACGTACAGAAATTGTGTGCCAAAGTCCCATACCCAGCACTGTGCCTGGATCTCATCATCAAGGAGCCTGTAAAAGCTGCTATGAGCCTTGAGATAGGGAACTGAAGATGATGTGATGAATGGCAGATTTATGAATCACATTCCAGTTTTTTTAACCCAAAGAATGTTCAATACCTTTTGCTACCCTTTCCCCTCACAGGAATGTTACCGGTTATCCTTGACAACTGATAGCTCTGTGTAAGCTTTCATCTATCCCCAGTGAATACATGGATTTTCTTTAACCACAAGCTCTCATCTGTCTGAGCCTTTAGAAGTAGCAAAATACTCTGGGAGAAAAACTCAGAATGATCCAGATGACAGGATAGGGAGGACAAGGAAGGAAGACAAGAAAAGAGGAGTTTGGGATGAATCGTGATTACATTTGTTAAGTTTAAACTTGATTAGATTTGTTAGATTAAATTCATAAAATTACTTAAGATGTATCAGCCTTGAGTACACCATCAGGTCAATCTGATGGTAAAACAAAGGGCTTCCCTTTTGAAGAGGGGAAATGAAAAATATTAGACATTTTCTCTTTTAACACTAGTTTGTGCAGGAGGGGATAGGTTAGGCTGCAAATGACACGATCAGTTCTCTTTGGGGTGAATATCCGGCTGAGGTTAACTACATACATCATCATCCAAAAGATTTATTTTTAAAACTGTATTTACTATAATTTGACCTTTTTCTTTCTGTGGATAAGGTTTTCACAGGTCTTACTAAAAAGCTGCATTGATTCCGAAGTGAGAATCTGTGATGATGAATTTTTCATATGATTACCATTAATACAGCTGAATTGCAAACACACCCAGCCTTGTTGCAGGCTGAAAATTGAGCACCTTAGAGGTCGATTGTCACTTTTAATTGACTGAACATGCCCATAACTCTTACAGAGAACTACTGTCATTACCAGTGTTTTTCTGGGCACCAGTGCTGACCTCTCTGTTCCTTCCTGTGCTTGGCCTCGTGCACTCAGCTCAAGCTTTTCCAGCCACCATTGGTTTGCTGAAATTTTTTTCCGTGACTTAAGTCACAGCTAGTCTGTACATCCTTCTGCCAAGTTTTCATTCCATTGGGGCACAGTCCAAAGCTCACTGAACTCAGAGGAAAGATCTGCACTAGCTCTTAGGGATTTTGGATCATACTTCACCTGCCTGTTTGCCAAAAGTTTTCCTTGAAGACAAAGCAAATGCTGTGTGTGAGTTGCTTGGGAAAGAGTGACAACTGCTAGGGAAGGACACATGAGGAAATGTGTGGGGAGAAGGAAATGCAGCCTGCTGGTTACCCATGCTGGGGAACAGCAGTGACAAGAAGACTAAAAGAGAAAACCAGTAAAAACTGTGGCAGAGGGGCAGCCAAAAATTATTTCACCATTGCACATTATAACAATTGATCCTACAATTATAACACTTGATCCCACTTTTTATGCCCAAACCTTTATTTAGAAGAATAATCTGTAGGTAAAGTAGGAACTTGGATCTCCATGTTGTTTTACTGCTGAGCCTTTCTCAGAAAGGGACAGCTAGGACCCCAGTAGGGTCCACCTTCCTGCAAAAAGGGCAGATATGTTTAACTGAGGACATGTGGACCCTTCCCAATCCATGTTCAAAGAAATCTTCAGAAAATCAGCTGGAGCTACTTTGCTTTCTGTATCCCCACCAGTTCCCTTAGGCCATGCCCACACCATCAGATCCAGGACCTCCTACCCAGGTGGGATAAGCAGTTTGTTCAGAGGTGCCCCAGCCACCCTGCGCTGTGTTTTCAGTGGGCTGGAGGAGAGCTGTGGGCTGCTCCAGGCAGGTACCTGCTTAACAGGACGAAGGAGTCAGGGTATAAGGAATTGCCACAAAACATACATATCTCATCCCCTGGACAGAAACAGTGTCAAACATCATTTGGGAGGACAATTTGAGGAAGAAAAAAATGCTGTCAAGCCTTGTTTAGGGAGTCAAACACTGTTTTCTCCCCAGAATTATGTGTTATTTGCCATTATCACAATGTCAACCTTCTGTGCCCAGTTTGTCACCTGGGACTCTGCTGATCTCACTGCCTTTGGCAGAAGCACTGGGGTCTCCCAGCTGTTCAGCAGCACCAAGAAAACCAAACTTTCCTGCTGCTAATTCACTAAGAAGCTAAAAAATAAAAGCCTTAGCAGAAATGTCTCTCAGCCCAGTCTCTGCTCTCCCATGGAAGCACCAGCCTTTCAATCTGTTCTTGTAGCATTTAAATTTATTTATGTGATTCCCACCTGTCCACATATACATGCAAAGTGGGTTTTACACTGTTTGTGGCTGATGGTTACAAAGGCCAAAAATTTTATGAATTGCCAGAGTCATGCATTCAGAAAATTTGACTCAGGCCCCTGGAAAACCACTGGACTGGCTGAAAAATTCCACCACATTAAGCTGACCTCATTCTGCTTAACTCCAAGTACTCTGGCAAGGGAGCCCAGGATCCTTCCAGCTCCAAGTCATTCACTCCAGTAACTACAGGAAAGCTGTGGGAGGAGTCCTCTGCCAAAGCTCCTTCCCTCCCAACAGCGATGCCTCTGTTCATCAGTGAGCAGCCTCCATTTCTGTTAGTTGTGGCCCAGTTCTGCTCTATTTTAGGACTTCTAGAAGCTGTTAAAAACTAATACCCTCTCACTCCCTCCTTCTAGAAACTAATTTATCACTCTGCCTCCTGCACAGTTACAGCTCTCCCTCTCTTAGCTGGCAATTTCTCTCCTGTGGTATGAATTTTGGATGACCCTCAGGGGTTGTAAGCACATGGGTGCAGTGGAGCAGACTACATAGTGGCAGGGAAAGACTTAAGCAACTGGGATTGCTAGGCAGGGGGGAATTGTGCTAATTAGAAGGAAAAGGAACAGTAAATAGCTACAAACAAAACTGCAGAGATCCTCAAGCAGAAGGCCCTCCTAGCCCCTGCAGAAACAGAGTTCCATGTGGACTCTGACCCTTTGCAGCAGAGCTATGAAATGCTCCAATTTAGTGATAAATTCACTCTCTGAGTGTATTCACTGTCATGTCTGCTGACTTGCAGATGGATCTCATGATAAGTGTTTTTAAAGATAAGCTAATGCTAACTACAAGTAAGACATGGAACTAAGAACAGGCACCTGGAAAGGGAGTTAGTACAGGACAAAAGGAAGCTTTTCAAAACCATGAAACTAATTAGACCAGGTTATTTCTACATGTCAGCTGAAATGACTGAGCTCTTCCATAAACAGCTCAACCAAAATACCTATTTACCTGTGTGCATGAGCATGAGGAGGAACTGGGAGGGCCTCTTCCAGGGCAACTGCTTTCTAAGGTTGGATTCCACTGAAGAAAATTGATCTCCCTCCAAATCTAACAGGGGTTTTTCCTCACAACCAGCACGAGACTTCATTCACTGATAACCCAGTGGCTCAAAATGTCATGGAATCAATTGCTCATGGGACTGTCATGGGGTATAAAACATTTGGATGCCTGAAACTCAATCCATCACCAACCTGCTCTGCCTCCAAGCACTATGGCACGTCCGTGGCTACAGGCAAGAAATGCGTAGTACAGGTCCAGAAAGGGCCAGAGGTAGCTGCTGAATGCCTTTGAACCCAAATCTGCCTTATGCCAGTAGTAACTGGCAGTGGTACAAAGGTTGGCTTAAGTTTACAAGCTGCCAGGGGTTCCTGTGGGCCAGTAAAGCACCAGGGGATCAGTGGCAGCGTGCAGAGAAATCCATTCCAACTCCCTTAAACTGCCACAACGCAGACTCCAGGATGCAGCAGGGCTCCCCTCTGCTGGGATGGTAATTCAGGGATCAATTGCACTGCTGGAAATCCCTGCCCTAGCACCAATGAGTCTCAGTGAGCAGCATGAGACTGGTGTCTGCACCTGGAGGGTGCAATACTCTACAGCCCACCGGGTGCTGGACCACGGCGTGATGGAGAACACACTGATCACACCACAGACACCTCTGAGCCTCCCCCTCCATTCACTGCTCACTGTCTTGCTTTCAGACAATCAATATTCCTCCTGCTTTTTGTTCACATTCTCACACGTGAAAAGCAAACAGACAAAGCCAAATTTTCCCTGCTTCTCATCTCATTACTGGAATTTTCCTTGCAGCTCACTAATTTTGTTCTCTCTCAGGTATGAGCACTCCCAGAAGCAGGTTTCCAGCAGCAAATTAGACGAGCTAAATTACTGGAAGTTTACCAAAGGAAAAGGAAATAAAGACCTCAAACACCTAGACTTTTCCCTCCCTCAAATCAGTAGCTTGTTTATCCAAATAATAATAAAGCAGGCAGAAGGATGTAATTAATGTCAAGCACAATTCTTTCCTGTTACTTTGAGGTACTAAAATCAAAACCAGAAATCCTGACCTTGAAACAACATCCACACAAAAACACAAGAAAACTTTTATATGTATGATTTTCTAATTTAGGAATGTCCATGTGCTATGTGAGCTGCTCAGCAAATTGAGCCAGGAAATACATTAACTCAAAGCTAATTTAGGGCAGACCTATTTTACCTCATGTTTGAAACTGTTCCACAAGGTTATTTCTCTGCAGCAAGGCAGAACATTTTGGAGATGAGGATGAGCGCGACAAGGAGCAGAGAGAAGGGAGGAGATTTGCACTGTGGGGTTTTGGCTAAAATGGAAAGGAAGCTATTTCTGGTGAAGTGGACTCTCCCACACACATGGTTAATGGATAAATTGTGTAAGAAAAATGTCTCCATCCCAAGGCAGACCCAATTATGTTCTGCATTAACTGAAACATATGGGAACATTTCAGTATAAACAAAACCTGCACTGTATGAGCTTTTTTCTATGAGCTTTCCAGTTCATTTAACCCTTGATATGGTGCACATTAAGAGCAGCCTTAGATTATTGGTGTAACGCTCTACTAAGTATTTTTTGGCTGAGATACTGCAGCAGTATCTCCCAGCCTTTACACTGATAAACTGAGGGCCTGCTCGGGGGTTTCAATCCCCTTCTTTGTGCCAATTTTGCAGCTGAAGGAGGAATGTTACAGTGGGCTTCCTGAGAGCACTAGGTTGAAAAAAAGGCAATTTTTTTGAATAGAAAGATGGCAACACCATAAAACCATATATGAGAAAAATGTTATTTGCATCAGCTTGGTCTCCCAAATTACTTGTCTGCTTCTCGAAATGCTGCCAACTGTGTAATTCCTAGATTTTCCTTCCCTTTCAGGATCGTGCCCTTTCACCTTCTCATTGGGATTCCAGAAGCACTTTTTGCTGGTTACAAGAGTGAACATCAGGAATGGTGAATCAAGACGACTCAAACCTGTGCTAAAGTTCGTGCACCTCGCGGGTTCCAGAACAGTGAGTCATTTTCTTGCCTTTTCATCTCCTTGCTTTCCTTGCCAAGACCTGTTCTGCTGAAAATGATCAGCTACTCCATCACTTTTTTCATCAGGTAAATGAGGAGCTATCAAGATCTAGACAATTTTCTTATGTTAACTAGTCTACTTATACTTCAATGCTAAAGTTGACTATGTCAACTATTTTACCTTTCTCTTAGAGAGCTCACTGACACGAAACCAGTAAATGCATGTCCAGTCTCTCATATCCTCCTGACTGCTAAACCAAGCAAACACCAGCAGCTTGGGCATAGCTCTCATGAAAAGCTTTGGTTTTAGATTTTCATACAATGTGTGTGGCAGGAAAGAAGACTCACCAATCAAGGCAAAAAGGTCCTTCTGCCATGGAAAACAAGGGGAGATATCTCTCAGGAACAAGTGACACACTGATTTTCATTATCTGACCAAATCACTGTGAAACCAGCAACCTATCCATCTCACTGTCATTCATGGAAAGTAAAACCACAAAAGATTATTGCAATTTTGACTTCCGAATTACAGGGGCCATTGGGTTCCTATGACTTCATTTTTCCTTGAATTCAGCATGTGTTCTTGAAAGAATCTTATTTCAATTGAACAATTGTCAGCAGTGCTTAACCTAGTACAATCCAGTGAGTTTTGTACAATCTTCAGCCTGTGTTTGTCCAGCATCATCTGTCTTTAGTCTGTTAGTCTACTGCCAGCCTGCTGTTCTCTTTCCAGACTGCAAATCAATGGCCCTTTAGACTTTGGTCTGAACCCAACAAGTTGTGCTCTTCTGGAGGCCTGCTTTCCAGTCTTTTTCTTTCACATAATTTCCAGAAGACTTCTCCCCTATTTATTTTCTGCCTTCTCCAGCTGTGGGTACCAGAGCTGAAGAGGGTGAGTGAATGCTACTCTCAGAGCTGCAGGGGATGGAGTCACAGTTCCTGGGTGGATACTTGTTGTATACCTATAGTACCTCTCAAGAGGAGAACCATGGCACCAGACCCCACTAATATCTCCTGGTCCCCTTCAGATGTTGTTAGGAGGAGTGTCATGCTGCCGTTTGGGCATGAAAAGCGTTCACAAACTGATCCCATCTCAAGCAAACAGATTGACCTTCTCAAAAAGAGTATAAATGAAGCAACCATAATGATGGAAATACTGTCAGGGATATTCTGGACAAATTTCACATCCTGCTACGCAGAGAAACAAGGACCTGAAATTGCTCAGGACTGAAAATGAGAGGTTGCAGCATTTGGCTTCTGGATCGGGAATTCTAATCAGATGGAGGAGGGTAATGAACAAAACCTCATTATCATCTAGCAGCCGCTAATGTGTGTCAGGAACTAGATGAATACAGGACTTTGCTGACTAGCAGTGGCAGCTCCTATTTTAGCACGAGCTATGTTTGTAAGAAGGTCTGGAAAAATGAGCCAAAATTCTGAAACCAAGTATTCCTTGGCTACAAAACTCTTGCAAGATGGCAAGTGTGGGGCAGTGACTTTATTTCTAGGTCACTTGCTTATAAACAAGAAAAAATAGTATAGGAAAGCAGTTAATGCCTAGTTGTCTGTGTGTAAATAGTTTACTGGCCAGTCCAAAAGGCAAACAGGGCGGAGGCCAGGAGCAGCAGTTTCCCCGAAACCCATGGAGGGGCAGATGTGCCCAGCTGCCCATACTGGGCCAGCAGAGGTATATTCTGAGGAAACCTGGGGCACAGCTTCTGCTGCTGCTCCAAGTCAGGAAGTCCAGTAGCCCACAGGCCTTTGCAATGATCAGCTTTGATGATTTTAATTTGGCTGGCTGGGAGGAGGGAAGGTCAGTACTGCAGCTGTCCCCCAAGCTACAGTCTCATAAAGATAATTGCACTCTCACTTTCAGAGAGGACTTTCAGTCCGTAAACAAATGTTTTTTTCAAAGCTCTGTGACACAAATGAGTGTCACGTTCTCCCTCCAAGTGTGTACTGCTGTGGCAGTGCTGTGACACAGGCCAAGTCTCCCTCTCTCCTCCACTGTGCTCTGCACTTACTGTTTCATTGCCTGAGAGGTTTTCACCCTTTTTTCCTAAACGTGTTTTTCTCTTTGGCTATTTTTTCTTTCCTAGATGAAGTGCAAGCCCAGTAATATTGAAGAAGATGACAACTGTCAGACCTACAGTGTTCAAGTCAACAAAAATGCTGATGAAATTATTTTCCTTGTCCCTGATCTCCGCTGCTGTCAGTTGCGGTCCTTTTCACACAGTTTGAGTTCACTTTCAAAGGTGTCAGCTTGGCTAAGCAGGCTCTTTGGGCTCAGAATCCCACCCAGACACCTGAAATCCTGGCATGCTAGAGCAGACGGCTGCTACAGAGAAACCTGTCGATTTACAGACAGAATGCCCCAACTCCCAGAGGTACCCTTTGTACAAGGGTTAAGAGAGGAAGGGACCATGTATTTCACTGCTCTGCCACGGCCAGCTGTTGGCAGCAATGACAAACCAAGAGAAAGAGAGTCAGGAAAAATCCTGGGCAGAAGAGTCTTGTGGCTAAACTTGCAGCAGAGGGTGGCAAATAGGAGGGAGAGCGCATGTGGCCTCTGTAACTCTGCTGGAGCGCTGGGACGGGCTCAGGGAGAGGAGCAGAACTTTTTGTAGGTATCAAAAATGTTGTAAGAATCTTCTCATAACCTTTTCTCTATACCCGTTAGTTAAACTTTCCCTGATGACCTTCTCCACTCTGTCTGAAGCGTGGTGTAAATCACAGACATAAAATCACACAGAGTTCTGCATGAGCAAGCACTTCCACAATGAGTGCAACTCACTCCCTAGGTAACTGGGGATATTAAGAAGTTAAATCCTTCAAACTACTGTTGCGAACAGCAGCACTTGACACGGTAACCCCAGACCGGAATAATCTTGGACTCTGATCTAGTCAAGCATCCTTGTCTAATAACTGCCTCAGGCTGTCAGCCTGCAAACCTTGGAAAATAAAGCAGCATCACAATACAAAGAAATCTTACTCCTGTCATTCCTGGCTAAGAACCCGCTCACCTTGAGCCGCCAGGTCAAGCAGGGAGGTGCAAAGAGCTGGGGGCATGGATAGCCAGGCCAGCACCAGAGAAATCAGGGTGCAGTTGGTCTCTGAATGGAAACAATCCCTGCTCTCAGCACTGTTGTTTCAGTGTCACTCCTGCCCTGTGAGCTGTGCTCCCCGGCTTGGTGAGCTGGGCTTTGCTGAGGGTGACAGTCCTGCTCTGCCTCGGGCCTGCCACGCTGCACATCCACACTCATGGCCTGGTTCTGAGAAAAATTGAGAGGGTTTTCTTCCTGGAGTACGCACAGGAAATCCCTGGATGGTGACATTTGGAAACGGAGTCAGGAAAGGCTGTTCTCTGCAGGTTTTGGACCACACAGCCCTTTCTGGAAGCCAGCACGTTCATGAAGAGAAGTGCAAGATAAGCAAGAGCCTCCAAAGCAGTGATGCCACACATCAAATGTGCACACTCTAGAGAGCACAGGAAAACTTCAGAACGATGGAAAATGAGGCATTTGGAGTAAATTAATAAATAAACTGAGGCCATGCTCAAGGACAGAGCAGAATTCATGACAACTGGCCCCACTTCCTGTCGACGGCAAGCATGTTTTCCTGATTGCTCTTCTCCTCTTTAAAGCACACCATCAGCACATTAACCCCGCTCTGAGAGCAGCTCCAGCCCTGCCAGCCGTGGTTAGGATGTGCCTCACTCTCAGCCAGGAACTTGCTGGGAAAGTCGGGCAAGACCAGACACAGGGCACGGACCCCAGGGACCCTCAGAGAGAGACACCAGGACACCCTTAGTACTCCCATCCTCGTGCTGAGTCCGGGATTGCACAGAAAAACGAGAGCCCTTGAGGGTCATTTACCTCGGGACAGGTGGAACATCCAGAGCTGTTCAGAGACCTGCCTTTTGCTTTTCAACAGTGGCAACAGTTCAAGGAGACCCTTAGAAATTCTTTTCTGTGCACTGTCCTAAGAGCTGCAGCTATGCACTCCCACTCCTTGATGGCATCCAGAGGTGTCAGCAACAGGCTCAGGGTTAAGTCCCTTCCAGTTTTACTGACAACAATAGTCTAAAGCTCCCCAGGAAATTCTTTGTTCCATATCCCTTACAATGGAGCTGAATGAGACCCCGGGACATCCCACAGTGACAATCCAACCACATGTAACTTGTCTGAGGGCCTGTGAATTAACATTTGCAGGGACTGGGTAAGTGAAAACTTTCAGCCAATTTTTGGCACTGCAACACTCATCAGAGCCTTGAGCATATCTACAGTAGCCACCACTGTGAATTGTTTATTATGGCCTTTGATTTTGTGCACACACTCTGATAAAGATCCAGCGTATGATTCCTCTACTTCTGCCATGTTTTTCTGGTCTTCTATCCATTAGCTTTCTTATAAACACATATCCCACCTCAAAGCCCATTTTAATGGAGAAACCCCAACATTGCTAACAAGTTTTTAGTCTCTACTGGGCATGAACAACCACCTCCTCAATAAAACCCAGGAACCTTCATATGGTTGATTTAATTTCTTGTGAAACACACTTGCAGTTTCTGTCATTTTGCCTCTGGCACTGGCGTCCAGCCACAGTGGTGAGTCACTAAAAATTCCACTTCAAGGGTTAAATTTACATGTTTTACATAATGAGTACACACATTTTCCAGTTCCTACTAATTAAATTCATTGAGTCTTCTGTGACTCCACTGTCACTATGTAAATGAAGGCAACCTAACATTGTTGAGAGAGGCACAAGGCTACTGGGTCCAACCCTCTGTCAGTCAGGCTCTGGAACACAGCCAAGCCTTTGCAGGGCTGTGGAGATGACCCAGACACAACAGCATGTAATTCTGGACCTCTGGGAGGGGGGGGGAAATAGAAAGTTTGGAAAAATAATAGTCTTTTCCAGATCTGTCATAGACCAGGACTGTCTCTGAGCAAGCTGGGAAGCATCAGGACTTCACTACTTGCCACTTGCTGGTCACATATAAAAGTGCTCATTAAAATAAAATTTCTTACTGCAGTTTCTGTTGCTTGTCTTCAGTGGAATTCTATGCTTGGAAATTGTCAGAAAATACATGGTCCTGCCTCCCAACATCTGCACATTTCTAAATTTCTCCTGCAAAACATTCTTTTTCCTAAGTGTCCTGGCTCTGGAGGAACAGAAGGCACTGAAAAGGCATCAAAAGGCAGCAAGCTCTGGGAAGGACAGGCTTGGAGATATTTCACCTCAGACTTTGGCAGACTCCCAAGTGGCAGAGAATGCAGTGTGAACCAAAGAGATCCTTGTAACAGAGCAATAGAAAGCAAACACGGCCAGCTTTCAGGGACAGACAAAGTCCCTGTCTGTCTCTGGACACCTCTCTCTGCATATTCTGGTCTTGACTGGCATCCCCTCTCTCTGTATTGTTATTTAAAAAGGCTGATATGTGTGATCTTTAAACTGTTGAGCCACCTCTGACAGCCCCAGCTCTCTGGAACTCCTGTGAAACATTAAGTGACTGTGCCTCTCCTGCAGTCCTGGGCAGATTTGCTGTTTCAAGGCTGCTCTGATGCCCCCTCTGAGCTGGCAGAGCTGGGTGGCAGCAGGAGACAAAGCCCAGCTGGCACAGTGGCACCGTGTCCACCGTGCTGGGGGCCTGCCCAGGAAAACCCAGCCTCCTCTGTTGGGAGCATCCCTACTTGCAGACAATGGTTAGTGAGGATAAAATATAAAATGTTCTTCTTAACTGGAGTTCTTGCGCTCCAAATGGCCTCCTTAGCAACCTCCTCCCCAAAGAGCTTTCAAGTTTTATTTCTGTACCTCTGAAACATGTATAATACTGACTGGGGAAATAATAATCTTACCTTTAAAGTAATGAAGCAGACAGCGTCACACAGAGATATCAAAGCCACCAAAAGACAAATCCAGGTCAAATGGGAAAAGGGAAAAAAAAAGAGAGAGAAAAGACACAGTTAGATTTTTATTTCACTATGAGTACACCAGCTAAGCAGAGAAAAAAAAAAGACATTTTAATTCAATTCAGTTTTCTTTCTCTGATAAAGTAAAAACAATGGGGTAAATGAAATAGGGTGACACAAAGTGCTTTTGTCAGTGGATAAAGATTTCAAAGATTTATGCAAATGATCTTTTACCAGCATTCCTTCATGACACTGACATGTCACCAAAGGAGTAACAGGAAGGTATTTTGTGCACGATGAAATTTAACACAGACTATTCACCGTTCCACCAGAAGCCCTGGGTGCAGAGAGAGGGAAAAGGAAGGGTATGTATCAATAGATCTGTCTGCTCACACTCAGCAGCATTAAGCCCCTGGCAAAGCTCCAGTTCCCTGTGGTACCAGCCCAGCCCACTGCATTTGCCAGGTGATCCCAGAGCCCCAGGCACAGTTCTAACATCCAGCCCATTCTCCCTCTATTAGTAGGCTACTTCCAGCATAAACAGTGGGAAAGGCTTTGGAGACCTGTTAACACTAAACCAAAAATCCATAAAACAACACAAGTTTGGTGCAGTGAAAGTACAGAAGAGGGAGGGGAGGATTACTTGCAAGAAAAGAAACAAAAGACTGTTCTAAAGCCAGAAAGTCTGTGAATTTCCTGGGGAATTTATCAGACTAAAAGGTTTCCAGCACAACTGAAGGAAGCAAGCAGGAAGCAAGTTCAAGTCCTTTAACTGCCTCATCATCATCAGTGCTCCAACACTGTAGTAAAAGGCTTGACATGAGTGTCTGTGAATAAAGGAAAAAACCCAAGCAAATGGGAAATTCTTTCTCACAACACCTGTGTCCCTTCCACAATGCCTGCATATAAACGCAATGAATTTGGCATGGCATGTTTGAATTATTTTTATAATTTTTTTTTCCATTTTCAGCAATGATAAAAATGAGAAGCTTTTTTTTTTGTTTTTTTTTTAAACTCCTAAAAGGAACCTTTTCTGGGAAAGCAAAATCAAGCTGGCTTGAATATGAAAAAAAACTTAAGTGTTTCTATTTTTTCTACTTGAGCTGCAAGGCTTGACCCGTAAGGCTTGACCCTAAATGGCACACAACTAAAGGGCTGTTCATCCAGAGAAATTAAAGTCATAATGTAAGAAAAAAAAGATGACAGACAAATACAGAAAACAGCTATAAATGTGCTGGGGTAGTACAGCAAATATGTCTGCCATGGGAGCTGGAGGAAGACATGCACTCCCTGGTGGCTTGGGTTGCAATGTAAGATGTAACCAGCAGTACGTGTTCTATTGGCAGTTGTTGAAACCAGCTGGGGAGGTGTTTTCTTTCTGTCTTCCAGGACCCATCCTCCCTCCAGGGGATCTCTGCTGCTCATGGGCCATCCAGGCTCACTGCATCACTGATAACGTTACAATCATCCATTGGGAGATGCTCCACCCAGGGGGAGGAGCCAAGCATTCCTCCCTGGATAAAACCTGACATTCAGAACACCAGCACAGCCTGTGTGCACTGGATTGCCAGAGGAAAACCAGACACATCTCACCATCACTGGGCCTTCAGAGGAAACCTACACCCTTCTACAGGATCATTGCTTCAACAGAGCCACAGCTGTCACTCCAGGAGGACTTGATTATACTGCTACCACCACCCTGACCAACAGGGTGTCAGGCTGTATTCTTACCCTTCCAGTGTTTTCTTTTTTTTTTGTTTTTTTTTTAAACTCCTAAAAGGAACCTTTTCTGGGAAAGCAAAATCAAGCTGGCTTGAATATGAAAAAAAACTTAAGTGTTTCTATTTTTTCTACTTGAGCTGCAAGGCTTGACCCGTAAGGCTTGACCCTAAATGGCACACAACTAAAGGGCTGTTCATCCAGAGAAATTAAAGTCATAATGTAAGAAAAAAAAGATGACAGACAAATACAGAAAACAGCTATAAATGTGCTGGGGTAGTACAGCAAATATGTCTGCCATGGGAGCTGGAGGAAGACATGCACTCCCTGGTGGCTTGGGTTGCAATGTAAGATGTAACCAGCAGTACGTGTTCTATTGGCAGTTGTTGAAACCAGCTGGGGAGGTGTTTTCTTTCTGTCTTCCAGGACCCATCCTCCCTCCAGGGGATCTCTGCTGCTCATGGGCCATCCAGGCTCACTGCATCACTGATAACGTTACAATCATCCATTGGGAGATGCTCCACCCAGGGGGAGGAGCCAAGCATTCCTCCCTGGATAAAACCTGACATTCAGAACACCAGCACAGCCTGTGTGCACTGGATTGCCAGAGGAAAACCAGACACATCTCACCACCACTGGGCCTTCAGAGGAAACCTACACCCTTCTACAGGATCATTGCTTCAACAGAGCCACATCTGTCACTCCAGGAGGACTTGATTATACTGCTACCACCACCCTGACCAACAGGGTGTCAGGCTGTATTCTTACCCTTCCAGTGTTTTCTTTTTTTTTTGTTTGTTTGCTTTTTTGTACTCTTACATTTTTATTTTTAATATTCCTAGTAAAGAATTGTTATTTCTATTTCCATATCTTTGTCTCAAAGCTCCTTAATTTCAAAATTATAATAATTCAGATAGAAGGGGTTTACATTCTCCATTCCAAGGGAAGCTCTTTCCTGGGCTGATACCTGTCCTTCCAAACCAAGCCACTTGGTCATCCCAGCCTAGAAGGGATGTAAGGAGACCCTTGGCCCAGCTGGCTCAGGTTGCTGAGCGCTGTCTCCCGGCTAATCAGCCCTCCGTGCTGCGCCTGGCTGCAGTTCCCAGGGCAGGAATAGCCTGTGACAGCAAGGAGCCTCCTCTCTTCCCCTGGGCCCAAGCTGGGTGCTGGGAACTGGCCCTGCAGCCACACTCACGTGTGGGGAGGCAGCAGATGAGCTTCAGGGATGATGCTGGCTCTCACTCAGTGTGAGGCTGTGAGGAAAACCAGGGCCTTCTGCCAAAGCATTTCTGCCAGAGTGTTCTTCCATCCACCTTTTTTCTGTTTATGAAAAAAGACAGGAGGAAATGAAATCTTGGATAAAGTCACTGTGCTGAAGGACCCAACAGGGCAGAGAGAACAGAGCCCTAAATGAATTCCAGTTATGATCTCACCCCTCAGTAACTACTGAGCAAAGATGAATGAGAAACAAGCAAGGGCACGAGTAATGAGACATACATTTCATACGGTCACAGAAGTAAGTGGGAGCATGAACTGTGTCTGACTTTCACCCCAAAACCTTCACAGGCTGCCTGTTATTGCCCTGACACTCATCCATGTACTGAATTCACTCAGAGAATTCAATCTTTGACAAGGATGCAGTGAGACTAGAGGAAAGTGGTTCAAAAAAATCACAGCAATTGTTAGAGCAAGCCGTGTAAGGCAGGAGAGCCCAAAGGGTTTGGAGTTTGGGCAGAGTTGGTCTGAGAGTTCCTCCCTCCCATGGAGATCTGGCCCCAGGTGGTTTCTTGTCTCTGGGCTGGGGGAAAACCAGCTGGTGTCTGAAAGGGATGGGGAGTTTTGTAAGAACTTCTTTCACAAGATTATTTATCTTTCCTTCTATCTCAGCAGAGCCCTGTAGCTCCACTTTGCCATGAAGCGCCGGAATGAACTACGGAACACGTCCTCTGCCATGGGGCCTGGAACAGAGCACAGGAATCAAGGAAATTTACTCTTTTTAAAGATACTCTGATGCTTGGAGGTACAATATTGAGGCTACACTGCAGAATCAGCAGAAGAAGAGTCCTAGACGACTGTCTCCACCAAAAGATCCCATTTTCTAGGTGGATATGTAATGTTTTGTGTCTCTGCAGTTTTGCTTCCAGTTGTGGAGAATGCTGCACTATTGAAAGATTACAAATAAAGGCAAAATGGAACTACTAGCCTTTATTCCCAGGCCAAGCACTAAATGAGCTCCGTGAACATGGATGCTTGTAAAGGCAACAATAATATGTGACAACACCTTGACACTTCACAGCATCTCCTACTGCAGGGTCAGAGGAACCTTGATATAACATCCGTAAAAACACCCTGCAGGATCCCTGGGAAACCGGCAAAGACTAACAATTCTGAAAGGCAGGCAGGAAAGCTGAAGCCTGAGAGAGCTGTAATTAAAGATACAGATACCCAGGAGGTGGATGCAGGTCCAGCCACACTGGCAGCAGGACAGCCCTTGCCAGGCTCCTGGGCCAGCTGGTGCAGATGCCACGTGCCAGGCAGGGAAGGGCTGTGGCAAGGGGCCTGGGGAGGCAGGAAGGGGAGACATGGTGGCAGCTGGGAGCTGGCACTGTGAGCACCCTGCTGCCTGTGTCCCCACCATATCCAGCTCCTCTGGCTGCTCCCACTGTTGTGACCATGGCCAGCAGAGGCTGGAAGGGGCTGGGAGCCAGGAGCCCTGGGGACAGGCATGCTGCTCTCAATGCATCCTTGCTGCTGTCTGGATCACCCCCTACCAGCCGTAAAGGAGTAGGAGACAATAATCCTTGCCATGATGGAGCTCAGTTCAGGCTGTATTTTAAGCATCATCACTCCTTCTCTGGCGCTGCCACATGAGCCAGCACAGCTATTTATACCCCAGCCTTGATCCCAAGAGCACTGCAGCATGGCCATAAAGACCGCTGAGGTATCAAAGGGATTTGTAACTTTATTTTAACTCAAATGGCACAGTATTGATGGAAATACGTTCTGTTACTGGAGATGAGCTGAAGATAATGTGGTTTGTATGGAATTGGACATGCCCTCTGTCTCCAGCGCTTGCTCTTAAACAAGAAAGCATTGCTCTCTGTCTGCTGCACTTCACTCCCTGCTGAGCCCAGGGCAGATTCCAGTCATTCCAAAGCTCCAGACAGTTTTAAGGGTCTAAGATGCAAGCACATCAAAACTCAGATTTCCTTTTAATTTATTTCCTTTTATCTCATGCTGATGGGCACAGTGTCTCCTATCAGCAAAAATAAGAGCATCACCCACTAAATCTCTTTCCAGAGGTCAACATGAGAGCACAGAACAATTGTCTAGGGAGAGTAAGATTATTTGCTTAATTCAAAACCACTTTTTCTCATTAGCTGGCACAGAAAGGGAAGGGAGTAGGAAAATCAATAAATATAATAACTTTAATAATAATCACATAGGAAACAGTTGAAGTTAAATAAATGAAGTTTAATAATGATTTTTAATTACAGGGGCTTTCATTTCACTTTTCAAATGGATCTTAAAAACCTTGCCCTTGGAAGCCTCACTGTATTTATGAAATAATGAATAATTCAAGACAGCTGCAGTTGACACTTTACACACCACTGATGGTAATAGCATTGCTGTGATCAATCTGCAGAATGCCTTTCTTTAAAGTTCCTACATCTGGCTGTTAATACAGCTCTGAGTCACAATGCCTTTCGCAGTCCCTAATTTTGTGAAGACATGCACGGAACCAGAACTGAACTGCTTCCTAAGCTTCTGCATGCCAGCTTACAAAGGCGGGATTGCTCCAGGAGACATCTCATTCAGGGCTGGAGTCGGAAGCATGAAAGAGTGGTCTTGGAAATTACAGCAGGATGGATCCTGGGTCTTGGCTTTGGGTAGGGAGAGGAGAATGCTCAAGAATGCGCCTGCAGGACAAAACTGCTGAGATGTGCCCTGGCACGCCAGCTGAACAAACCAGCGTTTTGTCTCTCTCCCAGGACAAAGATTTCTGGAATCTTACAAATGGCAAACTGTTTTTAAGGAGTCTGAACAGGAGAGTGAAGCAAGAGAAGCCCCCTGCTCGATTATCACACCAGTCTGGCGCCCCGGCCCCTTCTCCTGGAATACCCCTCCATCATCAGTGCCCTGAAGCACTGTTTGCTTGTATTCAGCCAGGAGCAAGCTGCACATCGCTGAAGTGAGCTCTTCACAGACCCGTGGGACTGCCAGCAAGGTTCCAGGGATGTACAAATTCTTAAACATGAAGGAAATGGAAGTACTACCACTAAAAAACCAGCAACAACAAAGCAACCTCCAAGAAACAAACAACAAAGGCATTCAGATTTCTGCAGGAAGTTTTCCCATGAGTGACAGAGTTCTCAGTATGTCTCATACCAGTAAGGATACAGCTTTAAAGTTTTGCCTTAACCAGAGCAAAGCAATGACTTGACAGTGTATTGTCTGTACTTCATGCTTTTGGTTCTAAGCAACTGCAAAATTATTAAGAAATTGTGTCATGTTGCATATTAATCCAGTTTTTCAGATGGGGGACTCTTCACTCAGCCATAGGGACAAATTTGAGCCACGTGAATAATTTATGCATTTCATTTTGTGGACATTTGGAAACTCATAGTTCACAGATGCAGACGATGCCCTGTGAACAGCCACGTGCTTGAACAACTTCATTCGTACGATGTGATCCACTGGCAAGTTCATGTTGCAAAATGTGCTCACATTCATTTGGACTGGCTGGATCGGGGTGCCTTGCTATAGACAGGGGAGGAAATAGGGTGTGACTGTGTTTCCTGGGGTTTAGAAAACTACTGACAACTTATTATAAAATCTCTTGTGTTTTCCTTCTCATTCCCCTTTGGAATGATGCTTGACTCTAGGTGTTGTTTGCCACGCAGCAGCACCAGAAGCAGGGCAGTCTGTACACCATTTTGTGAGTTATTCCATAACCTCATCTCACAAGTAACAGTTGAGGAGGAGTTCAGATTTCTTTCAGAACCCACTTGTGGGAAATCCTACAAGTCTTCAATTTTGCTCAAATTCAGTCACTCACTCCTTTCAACTCACTTTCTTGACAACTGATCAGAAGGGTCCTTCAAAACAACTTGTACACCTAACTTGCAAGGAAAATTTTAAAAGACATCTAAAAAATACTTAGGAAATACTCAAACAGTAATGCCTTTTTCATTTGGGGCTAATCCTAGAGAAAAGCCCTAGGTCTCTCAAGAGATTTCAGGTTTTACTGATCTTTTGAAAATTTAGACATTTTAATGTAATTCATAAAAAAATACCTTGGATGCTTGTGCTCTCATTTACCTGTCAAAGCCAACAAAGAAGGTGTACTAAAGCTTACCAGGCAGCTGAAAAAACCCCATCCTGAACACCTATAGGAGAGAAACCTGTGGTGAGAGCATTTTAGGCGTGCTACAGGGAGACGAGAAGAATGGGCTTTGTAGTGGCATCTATCAACAGTCCCTGTGGCAGACCCAGAGGTTTCTGCAATGCCTCCCTGGAACGAGCTCAGAGGCATCCACTGATACAGAGAGAGGAGAGATTGTGGCTGTGGATCCTTCCAATACTGGATCACCAACTCCAGCAGGGCAGCAGGAAGAAGAACAAGCTGTTCTCCTCACAAAGATTTGGGATTTGAATGTTTCTGTCACTTTTTGTCTCGCACTAGCAAAATGGGATTTCCTCCGTTACAGGGCATGAATACAGTATCCTAAGGTTTGGTACATAATGGTAAAAAAAAGGCTGGAAATGCTCTATTTTCCTTTCAAAATTAAAAAAAGAAACAACAAAAAGACCAAGAAAAGGGGATTTAAAAATGAATCCTGCTTTAGATATTGGCCTTCTGTGTCTCCTGTGTGAAGTCACCGTTAAACTCCAGGGAATGCTTGCAAAGCGTGGGAGACCACACACTTGATAAATTCTGTCATCAGCTGGGGATCCTATCGTTGCAGTTTGGCCAGAAAGTGTCAGTGAAACCTATCTGAAATGCTAATAAAAGAAACAACTCCCTAGCAAGCCTTCCATGCTGAAGATGCCGTGTGAGTTTTGGTGCAGCTCCCCTCATGGGCCAGTCCAGCAGCCTCTTTCAGCCAGGGTTTTAGCCCTACGAAAGCTATTCCATCACTCACTGATTTACCCTGGGCACAGAGCTGACATCCTACTGTGTTTAGACAGACCCATGTATTAAGCAAACCTTAGTAAGACATCCATGAAGTCACTGA
Source organism: Donacobius atricapilla (assembly GCA_013397315.1). NCBI lineage: Eukaryota > Metazoa > Chordata > Aves > Passeriformes > Mimidae > Donacobius > Donacobius atricapilla. Next base: position 348,963 of record WBMY01011687.1, on the reverse strand, counting down.
GACAGTGCCAAGCTCTGAGGTGCTGGGAAAGCTGAAGTGCTGTATCACTTATGAAGTGAACGCTCACTTTACAGGAGTGCAAATTTCTATCAAATTGCCTTTAGATTAAAACGGAGTTCTGAAAAACTACTGCTTGGGAGGCAAGCTTTGGTTCTGCAGCACCAGCTCCTCTGCAACCTGATTTTTCTTAGCCAAAGAAAACAAAAAGCAGAAAAATCTTGACTGAACAGATTTTGTTTTGTTTCTTTCTTCTCTTTCCTTCAAAAGAATCGCTGATGTCAAAAGATGTCAAAACACAATTAAGGAGGCCTTTCCTCCCCTTCTGTATGCTTTCTGACAGTATTAAATCATTACCTTCCAAATTAGTTTCAGAATGATGATAAACAAATGGGGAAAAAAGAGTTCCACCAGATACAGAGCTGCCAGGGCTAACGCTCAGTTTGAGCCTCATGTGCCCTGGTTCTGGCAGGTCTTCCACACATGGCCCCTTCCTGAGAGGGGGTGGACTGTTCACTTGAGATCTCATGGAATTTTGGTGTTTCAGTAGAGCTCACCCTTATATGAGCTAAATGAATGCTGAAGCAATCTACACATAGCAAAGCTGATACTTACAACCCCCTTATATTTAGAGAAATAGAAGGACAGACATTGTCTTTAAGAGAATTCTGCAGCTTTCAGTCCAAGGTAGCACCAGCGCGGCAAAGATCAAACACAAACCTCACTCACTGCAGCGTCTGACCTTTGCCTTTCGTCAGGACTGACAACAGGCACCATCACAGGCAGTTCTGCCATACAACAGAGTTTCAAGAAAAGCTACAATAAATGAGTAGGTCTCTGACAAGAATTTGAGGCTGGAGCATGGTGGGATTGATGTGGCTTTGCCAACATGGCGCAGAATAAGAAACTGCATTTTGAAAAAAACTGATGGGGGTTTGAGAGCTGTATAATGTTCTTCTGGGTTCAGCATCACCGCTGAGAGTCAGGCCAAACCATTCTGTATCACACCTGAGTGAGAGAAAAAGAAGCTGGCTTCCTCCTACTCCTGTTCTTCTCACCTGCGAGCTTTAGTTCCTGCAGACAGCTGCAGTGAGCGCCCACTCAAGGGATTAATTTCTGGCAGGCAGGGATTCAGCACTGAGCTACGTTCCAGCTATCCTCTTTTCCCTACCTGGAATATCCCTGCAGCACGTCCTCTGGGCCAGCAGAGCTTGTCGCACCTCATGCATCTCCCTAGCAGCTGAAACTGGTACTTTACAGATCTTTTAAGGCAAGCACCTAGCCCATCCCGCGTGCCATATAAATCGAAACAACCACTTCACTTGATGCAACTTTGCCTTCTCTTGCTAGGTGGAGAAGTTAGGGAGAAAATGGGGGTGAAATGAGGCTTGCTTTTAACACTGTCCAAATTGCCTGGGTCTGCAGGGTGACATGCACCTTTCTCTTCGGGAGTCTTTCTTCAACACTTGCAGCTCCATGATTCCCAACGGCATTAACCCCCTTCTATGTCCCCATCTCTGAGATCCTGGTTAGAGGACAGGAACCTACCAAAGACAGGGCAAAGTGTGCAGCTGGAGGGGAGAGAAGCAGAAGAGCAGCCCCCAAATCGCCTGCCCTGCTGCTGCCTGTGCTGCCCATCGGCCTCCCGGAGGGCAGAGCTGAGCCCGCAGTACAGGTGATGACAGCACTGCTGCTGCTGGCAGATTTGGAATTAAGGAGCTTTGTCACTTAGCCCTAAAAGCCTCTTAATTTAACAGATCAGGGAATAGATAAAATCTGATCAGCTGGATGGCTCTGCCTGTACCACTGGGGACAGCGGTGCATGAGCAGGGGCTGCAGTTTTCCCCCTCAGATTTCTCAGCTGCAGAGATTTCATTGAGGATTTAAGCAGATCAGATTCCCCCACTGTCTCCTCTTTGCACATTCATGTACAACACTGCCAGGCCAAGAATGGAATGAGTTAGGAGCCTCCACCAAGACTGTGTGCACCTCCACCTGCACACAGTCATAGCTCTTACTGTACAGAAAGTCCCAAATTTTAAAAAAGTTCTGTCTGCTCCATAAGGGGAGTCCAAAGTGAAAGTGCAATTTCAGCAGCTGAGATAGAAGGAAAAACTCTACAATGATACTGTTTTAAAAGCCTCCAGTTAGATATGCTGCTATAAACACACATACTAGTTGCTGATTCTTGTAGGTATTTCAACTAATCCAACTCACTTTGCTAAAACTCAATGTAATTCCCCTCTGTAATAATGATATAAGCACTACTTCTTACAGGTGAATTTAGTGTAGTCAATAATTAACCAAATATATACATTTCTATATTTAATTTTTTTCTATTTATATGCATCTTTATATGTTCATCTCCCATCTCTCATTTGTAAAATACTTGTGAATGTAGTTTTGGTTTATGGATCACTCACAACTGTTTTATTCACAGAAAAAGAAAGGAGACAGAAGAAATACCCTGGCAGCACAAGGTGACAGAGCTGTGACCTGCAGTACAGAGTTTCTTCAAGTTCTTTCTTTAGTCAGTTCAGCTGCCAGTGCTGAACACTTGCCCATTTCTAGAGTTCCAGCCCAGCCTCAACCTACACTCCCAGGGCTTCTTCCCTTTTCCATAAAGAAGGCAGGAGTTTCCTCAGAATGAAAAATCTCAGTGCTGAAGATTTCAGATAAATGCAAGAGGCAGGGAATAGGTTGGGCTGTTGAGGCAACAGAGCAAAGTTTGGGTATGTCCTGACAACGTGCTTAGGAGTGGTACCTGAGGAAGTGACAAATGCCCACGTGGAATTTCAAAAAACCCCTTATGGGTCAATTTTTTGGCAGTTTCGACACTACCTGGTTCACGCAGAAAGGTAAAATGAAATAATTTTTAGAGGCAGAGGACACAGGAGTTGTTTGGCTGCTTGATGGCATGTGCTGAAATGTGCTTAAGCACTTGGAGAACTCAGGATTTGGGATCCATTGTCATCCATTGTTCTGGGATTTGCAACTGCATTCTTCCCTCTTTGACAAACTGTGGTCACACCATGCTTTATTCCAACTCAGGACTCTTTCGGGCAGAAGAGGCACAGAGACATCCCACTCTTCCACGTGCTGTGGGACTGGCAGCGAGCCCTCCAACCTGCAGCTCTGCAGTCCTGCTGCGAAATGCACTGCAGCAGAAGTGGCCAACACATACCCCAGGAGGAGAGAGAAAGCCCTGAGGATTTTCAAAAGACATTTTGAGGTAATTTAGGGTGTACATATAAAAATGAGTCCATGTCTGAGTGAGGCTTTGCTCAGAGCTGAAGCAGAAAGAAAGAACAGAAAGAAAAGGTCAAAGCAACCCTGTACTTTATGACCTCATTTAGAATCATGCTTTCCTATGCACCAGAAAATACTGATCCTGCAAGGGACTCCCAAACCCACATTCCTGAAGAACTTCCCTTTTTTTTTTTTTTTTTCCTGTAGGGCTTCCTTCCATTTGTCACTTTCTGTCCCTGTGCAGTGGACAGTGAGAGGAGAGGAGTGTGCTGCATTACATCTTTTTCTTTTCCTTAGAGACACTTTTGGGGTTAGTGAATGATGACAGGAGAAATATATGGAAAGGAAGAGTGATCTGTTGGCACCAAAACATGAATTTTCTGGCAAGTTTTAATGAAAAGTAATGAGAAATACATGCAGTCATGGTCATATCAGCCAGTATTGACTCTTGGACTAGTTAGCAGAGGAAATCATGCCCTGGAATGCAGGCTGCTCTGCCAGAAGCATTATTTCTTTCTGGAATTCAGTTTCTCAACCCAAGAAACAACCACTTTCTGTCTAAACTGAAAATACCAGACAAGAATGTCACATTTTAAGCATGTACTGAAAGTCTGAGTAAAAAGGGAAACAAAAAACCCTTCTGCCCCTTTACCTAGCTCTGTCACTTAATTCAAATACTCCTTTCAGGCCAGAAAGAAAAAGACTAACACTTTGAGAGATCTGGCTGGCTTCCAGCATGACAGAAGTCAGACACGGCCTATTCTGCTCCACGTTACCTTCAAAATGAGGGATCCTCTGGAAAGGGGACACAACAAAAAAAAATGTCAGTGAGTAAGAACTAGTGTATCATTTTGGTGATGGTAGAACACAGAAAGATGAGTGAACGCTGGTGATGATGGACTTTTTAAAGAAAAAGCTTTCAAGAAAAAGTTTTTTAAAGAAACTGCCTGTAAATCACACTGCAAACAACTGCAAGGTGCTTCTGGTCAGGAAAATCAAGCCCTAAGGTTTGTCAGGTTGTTCTGCATCTCTTTGCTTGAATGGGAGTAAACTCCCAGGTCAGAGAATAAGTGAGCTAAGCAGCAAAGCAGAGAGCAACCAGGTAGCTGCAGGATGTACCAACCCCTGTGCAAAAGGGAATGTGCTTTAATTCCTGCCTTAGTGTTACATTTTTGTTGTCCCATACCTGAGAGAAAGCTCCCAGAACATGAACAGAGTGGGGACATCTCTGATATTAGCTCTACATTTGCATTCAAACCAGTTATTTGTTTCCTTTGAATGCAGCTGCTGCATGCAAGCAAAACCAATCACTTTTTAGAGAGCATGCAATATTTGGAGACTGCCAGGGAAAGACTGAGAGCTGTCTGACACTTGTTTAGACTGACTACAGGGATGTGAGGGCAGCAGTGGGCTGTGCAGGGAAATACTGCAGGAATAGCCCTGCTGGAGCAGTTTGTTGGAAGGACAAGCTGTGGGAGCCGGGGCCAGAGAGGTTTTTGGGTTTCCACAAAGGTGCCTGGCACCGACAGAGAGAACACAAGGAAATTTTCAGCTTTTCTTGTGGAAAAGTGAAAGCAAGTGAAAAATGAGAGTGGTGGTAGGAATGATGGGGAACAGCTACTCCTGAATTCAGTGTTTTATCAGTTGAATCAAGGGAGAGTGAAGCTATAACTAAATGGGACTTCATTTGTGGCTGTGACTTTGGAAGGACAGGCCATCCTCTACATTTACCTGCCTCTATTACAATAAAGCACCAGACAAAAGCACCTGATCTTCACTTGGGCCAGCAGGAGCCCTGTCTGCACTAACTGGTATGTCAGAAATGTCCTGTCTTTGATCCTGGAAGGGCAGTGATTCCCTTGCAGCAAATATACAAATATTTCATGGAGGTCACATGTCCAGAACAGGGAGACAGGAGAAGGGAGACAGCAGCAGTCTGTGCCATGCTGTGTTCACGGCCCAGGAGAACTGATATCTGACCCACCGAGATAATGGCCTTGCTCCTCTTGGGACTGCAGGAACCATCCTCACATGGAAACCAGCTAACAACATGCTACATATAAAAGAGCTGATCACCAACTGCTTCATTTGCAGACTGTTAATCTGTTGTCTTTATGATTATCTTTCCAAAAATTGGATCCAGCTGTTCAGCAGTCTTCACTGGGAGGTTAATGAATATGCTGAGCTTGCAGGACAAGATGTTGAGCTTCAAAAAACTTCTGGGTTCATTTTTAATGAAATGTTTTAAAGTCTTTGCTTTTAACTATCTTGAAGGCTTCAGAAGTAGCCCTGGCATCCTTTTATCTTGATTATTTGATATTTTTTCGTTAAAAGAAACTCAAAATGCATGTATTAAAATGCATCATATTGTTGCCCTTTTAGCCCAACCAGTAATGCAAAATTCAAGCCTTCCTGTCTTGTTTCCATGAAAAATTGGTATGGCTCCAATACTCTTTTTGTAAATAAGGGAGGACTGCACAAGAATCTACAAAAAGTAATTTTTTCAACCCCCTCTGAACACACAAGGGGTAAAAAGAAGGACTAGAAGAACTCTTGGAGGTTGGGAGGGTGTTAGGGGCAGTTATCCTACATGCCTGACATATTCCTGGCCATCCCTGAGCACCATTCCTAACTACTGCTAGGAAAAGATGGATGTGGCCTGATGCAGTGTGGCTGCCTTCCACCTTCTCCACGCCTCCTGTTTCTCCAGTGCTCTGCCCCAGGAAGCCCTGCCTTGGTGTTCCTCAGCACCAAACTTAGCCCCTTTTCTCCCTCCCTTTCCTTCACGGCTGCTTTCACAGAAGGAGCTGGGGAGAACCCGAGAACTCTCTAACATAGTGACCCTGCCCAGCTAAGGAACATCCACAGAAAACATTTGGGATTTAGCTTTGGCTCTGGCCTTCCTAGCCAGACTGCAGTGTTGGCAGCATCTTCTGGTATTAAATCATTACCAAGAAAAGAGCATTTAAATGGCTTCACTATTTAGCCTCAACATAGAATGCTTACCATATATATAGATGCTTGCCAGGTCTGTGACTGAGGGCTAATTTTATCTTTTACCACTGCAAAATATTTTTTTCCCCCAGGAAAAAGGGAATGCAGCAGTGTAACCACATCCCTGTGGAACATTTCACTCCCTGACAAATACTGCATGGCTCCCTCCATGCCCAGGTGTTTCTGCTTGGAGAGTATCTCACCTTGACACACAACACAGCACTGAATGCAAGAGCATTTTGGAACGTGTCAGAAAGAAGCTTCTGTCCCCAGACCAGCTGATGCTGGCTGCTCCCTCAGGAAGCCCTTCATCAGTGTGCTTTATTTTGCTTCTGACTTCATGGGCAGCTTCCACCTCGCAGATCCTGTGAATACTCAAGATACACAACTCTTGTGGCCAAAACTTTATCAGAAGGGCCTAATTACTCACCTGTCTATCCACTATTGATATTTTACCCTCATTCCTTCATGGAAGGATTGTTTGGGTGACCTGTGATTATACACCTGGGCAACAACCTTGGTTTAATTCTGTATTCTCCTTCTCTTTTGCATCTCTATTTGTGAAATCCACAGGAAACTCTTATGGGTGGAGGTAACTTTTATATGAAGAGCATCACTCCCTCACTCACTTTCAGGACTGGCTCAAGGCACAGCACCACAGATGGCTGTGCTGTTTGTTCTCCCAGGCCAATTTTTTATGTGGCTGTCTTGCTGGGCCTTCTAAAACCATTTGGCCAAAGAAGTCAGGAACAGTTCTAATCTGTGCTCATCCGTGTCCCTTTTGCATTTTCCAGCATCAGGCGTTTGTATATGGACCTTTGTGACAAGTTTATTACCTCCCATGTTTATGTCCTAGGCAAATGCCAGCAGGAGAAGTGTGCTTCTGCTTCAGACCCTGCTGGCCAACTTCTTGCCAAAACAGTTTTGCAGGGTCTGAATGCCTTTGGGTCAGCTCCACAGGCCTTTGGGGCAAGCCAGTTCTCCTCTCTGTTTATCCCTTAACTAAACACTGGCAAACACAAGAAAGAACACACCACCTTTCTGCAGGAAGAAGTAAACTGACCTTCAGCCTGGCTTTGCCCTTTGCTCTGTAAAATAATAAAAAGAGCAAGAAAAAATATGTACTTGGTGCACAGCTCCAGTGACGTTCAAGCAGACCTAGAGCTGGTCTCCAGTGCAGGAGTGGCCACAGTTTATTCCAACTCTGGCATTTTTACATCGGTTTACTATCAACAGGAAGCAAACTGTTTGAGAAATGCCAGACAAATGGCTCTGTGAAATCCTGCAGCCTCCTAAGAGATGCTTTTAAGCAGCTGAACTGGGGAAATCTCTCAGATGAAACTCAGCAATAGCTTGCAGCCAAGATGCGCCGACAGAAGGACAGAGTGCTGTTTCAGCTGTAAGAAAATCCACTCTGCTATCAAGTTAAAGCTGCTCTGGGCTAATTATGAATCCAGATAATAATCGTAAGGGAAAGTGGGAGAGACTGCTCCCTATGAGCTGTAAATGCACTTCTCCTGCATGACCCTCCTCCTGCAGTTCTGGAGGCACACAGACCTGCATACAAACAGCCTCATTCCCGGCTCAGGCTCTGGGGCTGGTGCTCCTCTGCTGCCTTGCTCACCCTTAACTTCGGCCCTCTCAAATCCCTGTTCAGGGTACAAGCTTTCATCTCCAAAACCAAGATGAGAGTGGGAATTCCGCCTGTCCCAATAAAAGGCCCAGCTCAAAAGCCACCTTTTACATAAGTGCCTATGAAAGGTAAGTACCCCTCATGTTCAGGCCACAATTTCATGCTTTGCTGGGAATACACAACACATGGTAGATGCATAACACTCTGATGGTTCTCATACAAACAGACATAAAATTCTTCACCAAGACTGCCAGCATCACATTTTTGTAATTTCTTTCATCTTTGTTTCAGACTGGTGGGCAGCAACCATGGGGAAGGGTGAGCTTTAAAATACTGCAAAGATTTGCAGTGGAAAGGTATAGTAAACTTAGTTATAGTTAACTATAGTTACTATGCTATCGTAACTGCATTTCTTTCTTGCAAGTTGAGAAGTTCAATTTGAAATGCCCCTGTACATAATATTCTCCTTCCTAGGAATATTCACCAACTGGTGTAACAGCACTCAGCATTGCAAATTAATAATGGGCAGACTCCAATCATCCACTATAATTGCTGGATACTGTGGTATTATAAACATTGGCAAGGACATCACAGGTGGAAAAAGCCTTCTCATATATAAGACTTACCAAGATCTCACTCTAAATTGACATTTAGCTCCCTCATAACAGCAATAAAGAGCTCCATGAGCAGTATGTATTTTAAGAGCAGCCCTGATACTCAAGAGTTGGTGCACGGATTTAGAAAGATATAATTTACACTTTGAATCTGAGTACATGCAACACTAACTGTATAAAAGAGTTGGCTTGTCCTCTATAAATATTTTTGAGGTGACATCAAAGGCCAGCTGGAATCTCTTCTGTGGAAAATACGCCAACTCTAGGATTACACACGTGGGGAGAGAGACTCAGCTCAGGGGCAAGAGAATGAACAGCCACACTCTCCTCCCAAGGTCACAGCCCCACATTCAGCCTCGATGGATGTTCCTACCTAGAGATTGATCAGGGCCTGACATCAACTGGGGCACTCCTAATCCAGTGCCTAGGCAACAGCTATCTATGTTAAAAAACAAACCCTGACAACTTGGTGGACAGTGACTGCCAAAGGCAGGACAGAGGCAGAGGAATGAGAACATGTGAATTAATGACCACTTTGACCTACATGCATCCTCATCATTGTAATAGCTCAGCTAATGTTCTTCAAAGGGTTTCTTCATGCTGAAGAGGAAACCCTCTGCTTGGCAACTGCAGGGAAAACTGTTCTTCTTCTCTCCATCATGAGCCTAATGGTGAAGAGGGAGCCTGTGCACCGGCGTTCTCAAGGCAGCGCTTCTCCTCTGTGCTGCATTCCAGTGGAAGAATGATCTACATTTATTTTGGCAGCAAGGTCAACTGAAGCAGCTCCTGCCATCCATCCTTGCCCTGCACAGTTCTTTCCTACCCCCAAAGCATTCACTTCAGCAGTGTCACAACAACTGCTTCACCGGGACGAAACACTGGGCTTGATCAAGCAACTGAGACAAGTTAAAAATAACCCAGCAAGGAAGGGAGCCCTGACTGCTCTCCCAACGCAGTGCAGCATGCAGCCCTGGAGCCAGCAGCTGCGGAGGCAGGGAGAAAGGAGAGGGCAGCAAAGGAACTGTTAGCCCTTGAAGCCACCGATAATTAGATTTTCAAACCGTGCCCTAATTTGATCCTCACATCCTCCAACCTTGTGGAATCACACTATTTTTTTTGCCTCACTTCATATATTAAGAAAAGAATGAGTTAGTTACTAACCAGAAGAGAACTCCAAAAACATCATACGAAACTCCAGCTTCCTTACCACTAGGTTTTGGGGTTTGCAGAATCAGACAAACTGGGTCTCTCTCCTCCTGGCAGTTCAGTTGTACTTTCCCTACAATGGTTTTTCCATGGGTCCAATCAAATATATGGGACAATCACATTCCAAGCATTTACCAAGCAAATGCAGAATTTCCAGCAAGACCACTCTGAACCTGCTACAGTATTACAGTCTGTTTTCTAGATTAAGAAACAGGCTCGGAATTCTTAAACAGATACCCAAGAGACTCAGTTAAACAGAGAAGACTCAGAAATACCACAACCTGGAGGCCCACAGTGCATCTCAGCGCAGAAAGGGTCTGTTAAACTTCCAGGGTTACACACCAAAGGCAGTCATCTACCCAATCCATCCTCCCACTTGGCCCTGTATTTCTGCTGCACAATCCTGTGCAGGGCAAGGCAAGACCCAGTGCCAGGACAGTCTGCTGTGGGCAAATATCCAGCCAGCAGCCAAAGGGACCACTGGCAGGACCCTGGGGACCTCCGTTGTCAGAGGCTTTAAGAAGTTAGCTGAAGATCTGTCATGAGCAGTTTATTTTGAATGGATCCTGCCTGGGGGCATCAGAATGGAGCACACCTCCTGTCCTTAGGTTGATCTTCTGGAATTCTGCTGAAAGCAGAGAGAGTGGAAGCCTGATTCTGATCCTGTCTCTGACACCGGCTTTTCATTCATCCTTGCAATGACACCATTAACTCCTCAGGATGCTGTCCTTGCCATAAAACTGGGATTAATGCACTTCCTAATTCCTGGGCACAAGTAAAGGGCATGGGCACACAGACAGAAATGCAACCATGATGTGTATCTCTAGCTCCACTTGTATCTATAACCATTTACCTACAAAACATACACGCACTGCTTCTGTGATGTCATTCCAGAGAAGCATGAAAACAGCAGATGAGAAAGAAAATGGAAAAGCATTAAGGCTAAGGGTACAAGAACAATAGTTCCACAGCTGGTACTTAAAAATGCTATTTTTGCAGCAGAGAGACTCCACCTCAGCCCAGCAAAACTTTTCTGATGATAACAAGTGAGCTATTAGAACTCCTGACACCAGAACAAATAACCCACTGCCGTGGTACCCTGGAACCTGTGTATTCCAAAACATCACAGGTAGCAGGAATACTCCCTTTTGTGCCTGTATGTGCCAAAACGAGGACAAGGCAAGCTGTAAGAAAAAGGAATATTCTCCAGCTCACGCCATGCTGAGAGGCTGTATGAGAGGGACAGACTTACATGACAAAACTTCTATGTGAAGGCCCCAGAAGGCAAAGAAGCTGCATTTTAAGGGATGCTTTTCAATTAATGCCTGAGCAGAGCAGGCATTTAAACTTCATTAGAGCACTCCAAGGAACAGGAACAGAGCACAGAAGAAGCTTTCTTGGCTGATCTGTTCAGCTGTCACTTCAGCGTGCCGGCAGCTGGACTATACTGCACGGTCTTGAATCTTACACACACAATGCAGCTTACTAAATACATTCTACAGGAACACAAGACAGGATTCACACGTAACAACCAGCCTCCACCCCTGCAAGCACAGGGCAGCCCAACTTAGCTGCTGCTTCTTGAATCACACTGATTGCAGCTCCAAATCTGCCTCTGCTCTTTGCAGAGGATGCACACACAGACATCGCAGGCACATTCACGGGGGCCAGCTGAGCTTTCTGCTGTCCTGCATGCATCTACATACATTAGCTGTGGCCATGCAATAGCTGAATAACGTACAGACAAGTTTTAAACACCACACACACTACACAAGCACATTTCTGCAGAGATTAGATGTCTGCTCTCAAGAAATGACAGGAAATGACTGGGGAAAATTTATGAAAACTGAAATAATCACCATGCAAATCACCAAAGTGGGTTTGAGATGCAAAGGGATTTAATTCATCAATTTGCACAGATTAGGCAAAACTGAAATTCACTGCATTAAGAGCTCCTATTTATTTCTTAAAACCTTTCTTGGCAGGGAGCCATTAGGCACTTGTAAAAGATTAGAATTATTGGTGTTTGATGGGCTCTCCTAAAGGGAATAGAGGGAGAAAATCGCAGACTGGAGTTATTAGGATCATCTTCTGCTAACTCCTGTATTTTACAAAAATATACTTTAAAAAGCATAAATAGGTGACAAATTGCCTATCAACTAGCATGATTCCTGGCCACTTGCACGCTCTATGAGCACATTTTTCCAGGCAAACCACCTGCACTCCACAAGTGTTCCTCCCTACTCCTGTTGACACATCCCATAGGCTGAAAGATCCATTTTACAGACAACTTTGCTTTGTCCCGCCACGTGAACACTCAGCAGCTCCTCCAGAGCTGCAAATCAGCTATTTCAGACCACCAAGCTGGCTTCCTTCTTCCTTTCAGTACTGTAAGTGGGCTGACTTCAGCCAAGACGCAGGAGAGTTCCCCTGGCTGCCTGCAGAGCCTGCCCATGAGCATCTGTCAGCACAGCGCCAAAGCCACCAGCAAATCTTCCCTGCTCCTCTCACCCCAGACGCTGCTCCCCTCCTCCCAGACACCCCTTGTTTGGATGCTGCTGCTTCTGGGAAAGAACCACAAACATTCCAGCCAACGTGATTTACAAGCTAGGACCTAATCTCAGGTTTTTATTGGGCAAGAGATTAGCACCCTAGCCCATTTCATTAACTCTGCATCAGCAGGCCCAATTTGTTGATTGACTGAAGTGATTTGCGAGGTTTGTGGAAAGAAATGCTTATGTTGACCTTGTAGTCCAAAAAAGAAGAAAACCAGCAATTTCTAAGGCAGTTCTACAACAAAAAGACATACCCAGAGTAGACAAAGCAGTAGATGGTGGTTTTCGAGGTAATTAGTTTCCAAAATTACATTTATGCAGACCTCCTGTGTTTTATACCTTAAAAATATCCTTTAACTTGCCTCCAGTGCTGCTTCTGCACTAGAACACTGACAAATGCAGCTTGAGAAATGACCAGAGTCGAAGTGTCTCATCCTGCAAAACCTGATTTTGAGCCAGCTGCATGACTTCAGCACGTGTGGGATTGAGTCTGAGACTGGGGTCACTAATTATTCCAGGAAAGTGGACCCAAGTCTAGCTTCTCACAGTGTTTTTCCTTTCCCTTAATCTCTTGGTCAGCCTGAAAAATGGCTTGTTGTTGTGTCCACTTAAAGGATTTATCTTTTTTTTTTCAGATTTTGTAAAAGAATCTGAATGTTTTGTATGTCTAGATGAGGGTGAAAGATGTCACAGATTTTAAAGTTCCCCTGCAAACAGAAAGATGTTAATGCCCCTGTTGTTAGCCCAGCCTGTCTCTGCTGCATTCTCACTGCACTGTTTATTGCAGCTCATACAGGCACTAAAAGAGAACTGGCTAAAAACCTGTGCCAAACAAAATGTATTTGCCATGAGCAGCGCTAGCCACAGCCACGTGGCCGTTTAATTCCAGCCTTTTGTGAAAATGCACTGTATACTGCCACCTCCTCCTTGTTTTATAATTTACACCAGGTGCTGTCAGTGACTAAGCTACGACTGAAACAAGGGATGGGATAAAACGTGGCCCAGGAAGAGGAGATTTGGCAGCGAGGCAGATGCACTCTGCAGTAATCGGCTGAGGAGCACATCTGTGCAATCTGTTGCGCTGCCGGAGGCTCAAACCTGCAGCTCTTCTAGAGGCTGGAAAGGTTTTCAGCCTCGCCACCCATCTTTGAAGATCAGTCAGTAGCATGAAGGAGCCTTGCACGATTTACCAAAGTGTTCTCTTTCTTACCTTGAGACGTTCCAAAGAGACCGCGCGGGGCTTGGCCTTTGTAGGATGAATAAACAAAGCTTAAACGCTATGGAGTTCTGAGATTTGCTTGTTTTGCTACGTTTTTTCCCCTGCTTCTTATGTATAATACAGATTTATGCCTTGCTTACTTTGAAAGGTCGTGCTAATGCCAAAAATTACCACAGCACGTGAATCAAGAGAATGAAAGCTGTGTAACAGAGAAGACCTTTCAATTTAGGCTCCTTAAAAGCTCTAGTATTTAGTTTAAAATTCCAACAGTTAATGAGCAATTTTTGAGAAGGGATGTCCTTGTTAGGAATTCAATAGCTCTACTCTTTCAATTATCAAGTAAAATCACACTCATGCTTGAATACCTAGGAGCAAAAATGGGTACAAGCCACGAGCACAAGAACATCCTTTGAAAAGGTCACTTTTAAAAGACATTCCGGAGTGCAATACAAGGCAGCTGTGTTACCTCCCCCAAGAGCCTGACATGTTTTCAGTCCTTTTAAATATAATTCTGGGAAAATGAACAGGCTTCAGTTTTCTCCTCAGCTTTGCAGAGACCTTAGCCCTTGTAACACAGGTACTCCTGTTTTATGGCATCCAAATTTTGACATTTATTCTAATTACCTGTGCTGGGAGTACAGGTACAACCTTCCTGGCCAGTCAAAGGAGAGAAAGACTCCCCTGGAAGGTGATAAAAGCACGTCAAACAGAAGCTTCTCTCTCTGCTAACAATACAAAAAACCTGAAGTTCAATACTGAGCTGCTGTTATAGCTGTGATGGTCTGAAGTTGCACACCAGCTCTGATTTAGAGTGAATTAGTATGAATATACATCACTGTGCTTGAGCACCTTCAAACTCAAGGCCATCCTGGAAAATGCCAGACAAAATTCTGTTATGATTTACAAGTTGTATGTTCTTATACATTATGCTCATATATGCACAGGTACAGCCTCTGTATGTGTGTTTGGAGGTTTTCACCCTTTCATTTTGCTCCTGAGTGTAACCAAAGGCTGGATGGGACTTTTCAAGGTACCACTGGGCAGGGATCAGCTTGCTGCTGCACTTTCTGCTCCTCTGGACCTACACTTATGGCAAGGAAAGAAAAACACATCTTTTGTCAGAAGCAGATGACAGTGAGCTTGGGAGGAGCTGTTTCTTTTTTTTTTTTGGAGTTTATTTCTACAAACTGTCACAATAGATAATACTTGAGACACAGAGGAAAAAAGAAATCAAGAGTATTTCGAAACTAAACAGCTTTAGGAAAAACTACAGTCACAAGGATAACTTGTACTAACAAGGTGACAGCTTGGAAAGAAAAAGGCACAGGACTTTGAAACTGTGATTCATATCAGTCCAAGACTTCAGACAGCAGGACCATCAACCACTTCTGTTTCGAAAGGATACTCCTAAGAAACTGCCCTTACTGCTCTGAGACAACAGGAAAGGAAAGCACAGATGATGGGGAGAAGCTAGTCTATGCTGTGATAATGTATAGATCCAGCATATAAGCTGGGTAAGGTGGTTTTTACTCATCTTGGAAAAGTTGAAAAGAATGCAAACTTAGCAAAGGTTTTATGGCATAGAGAACCCTGTCATGTCTCTGCAAGCTCACTTGAGGCTTTCCACACTGAACTATGGGACAAAATGACCTAATTAAAAAAAATAAATCTATGGAGAACAATGCCCAAAGGAATAAAGCCAAGGAATGTTCATTAGCCAAGCCAGCTCCATTTACATAATGCCATATCTTGGGGAAACCAGCTGCTGGCTGTGCCTGCTGCCCTGGCCAGCAAAGTTCCAGCTGCACAGGGCTCTCAGGTGGACACAAGGAGCTGGCAGATCTCGCCCTCACTTCTCAGGAAGAAGGAACCAAAGCCCCACACGTATTTGCTGCTCCTTTCCCAATCTGTGACACGCAAAGAGGCACATTGGGGAAGGGGGGCCTTGCCAGGAACCAGCTGCTGCTGCTTCTCTGTGCTGAAAAAGAAAGCATGTGTGTTCCTGCATGTTTGTGTGCATGGGCTTGGATGGAGAGAGAGGATGAAGTAATGATTCCCAGCCTCAACCCAGGCCAATTAACATTCCCTTGGAGGTTTTTAATTAAAGCGAATGTCTGCCCGACAAAGAAGGCGAGTCTGGGAGGTTGACATCTCATCTCCTCAAAAAACACACACAGACACACCTCCCAGATAAAGGCTATTTATTATCTGCTCAAGAGACTTTCTGGGATCCATTCCCCTCTTTTGGCCTCACTGTGGCCAAAGCTTCCCTTTCTTATCTGTCTGACAGGTCTACACAAAGCTTAATTGACTTGCCTGGGGTCTTGGGTTTTCTTCTTTAGGGAAAGCAGAGCTTTGGGGTGGTGATGGAGAGAGATCCCATCCTTTTGGCTTTTAATGAAAAGAATCCCATAATAATGCCAGCCATTTGCAACCATGACCCCCTAGAAGATACTGTGTGGACAACAGTTTTCCTCCCAGTGGGAGCTGGGAAAAACCCAGGGCTGAATTCTCAACTACTTTGGCTTTTGTTTCCCTAACACTGCAAAAATACAGCATTCAGGAGATGGAACTTCCCTTATGCTGAAGCTGGATTTTGCAAACACCAAAACCTTCAAAAAAGTCAGTCTTGCTCAGATACAGGCACAGCTGACCGCAAACACACTTTTGGAGTTTGACACCAACTTCACGTAAGGAAGTTTGAGAAGGGTCAGCTGTTGCTGAAAGCCCACTCAAATCCCAAATAACAGCTGAAGGTGCCTGAGCTGAGTGTGCTGAATGTTCACAGACGCACAGGTATGACACAAGAGCCCTCAGTCCCAAGCCAGGCCCTTCCTAATGCCTTGGGAGACACAACCTGTGCCCAAGGAGCTTGGGATTGACTCCATTTCTCCGGAGCAGCCCTGGATGTCAGCACGTTCTGATGGGAGGAGCTGAGCCACCTGAAGAGCGCGTGGCTGTCAGCAGAACCCACGCTGCCCTGCCCTGCCCTCCTTGGCACACCAGGTCTCGCCCTCTCCCCCTGCACCAGCACACACCTGATGTCCCCCTGAGCCATGCCAGCACACCCAGATTTATGTGCAAACCCACGTCAAGCCAGGGTGCAATTTGCACCCCCGCTGTGTTTTCAATATTGGGGGTTTTTGTTCCAAGTTCAGTGCGGCAAACCCACTGACCGAGATGCCAATCACACCCCTGAACCAGGGCAAAGGAACAGAGTGGGGAATGGAAGACAGAAAGCCACGTCTGCCCCTTGGACAGCAAGCCATTAGCAGTCACTTCAGCTCAGACCTCCTGAAGTGACCAAAGCCCTCAGGAAGGGGTCCCGAGCAGCTCGCCCACAGCAGACTCATCCAAAACTTTGCCATAAATGCAGTCTCAGTAACTGCAGAGGAGTTACTTGCATTTATAAAACGAGCAAGGCTGGCCTGTGTGGTCCCTGGCTCCCCCTGCTCCCCATCCTTGCAGGAGAGCAGGGCAGCAGCCAGGACACACTGCTTCTGCAGGGCTCAGCAGCCCTGACCATGGCCAGAGCAGGGAAGAAGTGAGGAGATGATGCATCCCTTGCTTTTTTTGGCTGCTGCTGTAGCCAGACATCAGTGAACTCAGTGCACCCAGTGAAATGTGGTTGCTAAAAGTTTGTTTCTCTTTCCCAGAAGAAGAGGAAGGTTGCCAGCTTTGCTGGAAGGGGGGCAGCCCACCTCACCCACACATTACCCCAAGAATTTATTTGGTCTTGCAATCTGTGGCTGTAAACTTCAAATTTTCCAGAGGATCTATGTGGAAATGGTGCAGCCGAGGAACAGCACTCGAGGAGGGAGGGCTTGAGGGAGCCTTCCCCTTCTTCCCCCTCATGGCTTTAGGGCAGCGCTTTGGAGAGGCTGCTGACAGCACAGGGAATGAGCCATGTGTTGCCACAGGGTAGGTGACAGCAGAGCACTTACCATATGTGAACATCTGTGAGATTCATGGGCCTTTAATACACCCTTGGGCTGGGTGAGGTCTGTGCACACTGGTTGTATGGAATAAAATTCCAGAAATTCTCAGTAGAAAACCAGGAAAACTAGGATTCTGCTAACTACTCTGACAACTGGTCACTAGTAGTTTGTACTGGGAGTAAGAAACTGTTCCTGTGACTTGCATTCGCTAAACTCAGTGTCTAGCTGCTGCATTAAAATCAATTTTCATAATTAGATAACAAAAAGGAGAAAACAGAGAGAGAGCCAGGAACTCTCTGAGTGCATGCTATGGAAGCACTCAGATAACATAATAAATCCAAGAGGAAATCTGCAATTAAGGATGAAGACATTCCATAAACTGTTTCTCTAATGACAACTTAGTATCTCTTCTATCTTGCATTCTGAAATTAAAAGATGCTGCTTCTGCATACCACCAGAGCTTCCCTTGCTGTTCTCACGCAGCAATGTGTTTCCACACCCCAGAGCTGTGTCCCAGGCTCACAGCTGTACACTGTGTGGATATACCAACCAGGCTGTTCCCAAAGTTTTAAATATATAGCAGAGGCTTTCTGAAGGTCCCTGTCCTCACACAGCATCTTGAACATACCTAAAGGCAGACAAAGTATACTGAGATTCTCAGGTGGAAGGGTAAAAATGCAAAGAACAATGATTGTAAACAAAGTTAAAGTCCGTTTCAACAGATAAATGCATCATATATTCTATGTTTGTGTATTAATATATGATAATTAAATCCCTCTAGCACTAATGCCGGCTTGGCCTGGAACCAAAGCAGCTGTCTTGGGGGATTCTCTGCATGGTACTCCCTCTTAAATACACTAGAAGCAGACACTTATCCACTTTTAGGCCTTTTATAATGTTTGCATGGACAAAAATAGAGAAAGAGGCAAAGACGGGAGGCATGGGGAGAAAAGAACAAAAACAAAAAAAGAAATGCAGCCTGGAAGTCAGGAGAAGCGAGTTTCCCGCAGCACAGCTCCGGGGGTGCTTTCTGAGGCTCTCAATGGTGATTCAGAGCGCCGGCGCTTACTGGAGGAAAGCAGCCTAAAGAGATTATCCAAGTTTGCAATTGTATATAGGTTTGGTTATTTTACATGCGGCTTCTGATGTCCATTTCCATTCCAGAGACAGAGCTAAAAAGCGCGGCTTTGTTTGCTCCCCCTCAGAAACGGGGATGCGGGCAGGCGGCTTTTATCAATGTTGCCATGCAGAAAAGTTCGTAATCTTCCCAAAGCCCAGCCTTACTTCTCTTTGTCACTTGGCTTTTGTCTGCTGGCATTTCAAACCTACAAATTCCAAAATGGTTTCCAGTGTACACTTTAGAATGGGGACACTTTAATCTGACACTGCACTAGCAGAGTCCTGTTACCCAGCCTCTCAAACTGCACCTTGACTTGGGCCAAGGAAAGTGCAAGGAGCCAGGCACAGTGAAAACAAATATTTTGAAGAAGAGCAAAATAATCTCTGTAGAAAATACAGCAAAAAATACAGCAATTGAACCATTAATAATGTATCTGGAACTCTGCATCAAGCAATATATGCAGCATTGTATTCATAAACTTTGTGGAAAGAAAGGAAACTTAAGATCAAAAATGTAGAAGTTCTCAAAATTTAAGCGACATTGACCATTGGTTTGTCTGTTACAAACAACTAAAACCTAAGTGTAAGAAAATAAGTCACTCGGGCAGGAAGAGTCTCATTATTACAGGTGCAGCTGAGAACCAAAGATTTCTCTGTCAGAGAAACATCCCCTCTTGCCACCTGAAAGACTGAAGTACTGCTGCATGAGGTACAACAGAGGGACATTCCTAACGTTATTACCTTGTCTTCAGAAGGATCAGACCTCCCTTTGGCCTGGTCTTGTGGTTCTGTGGGGAAGTTTACCCCTGCCTGATTGTGTGCCATGTGCTTAAACCAGTTTATCTGGAGGTGAAGAGTTCACCATTTCTAAAACTTCTCTCCTGTGACCATTTCCAACTCTCTCTGACCTACTTCTCCTAAAGGTTTCAATTTATAATGCATAAAAGTGACTTCCTTATAAAGCATCCAAAACCCTGCTAAAGGATCTACAACCTTTACTGGCATTACTAAAAGCTCTCTGGATTTTGTACCAGCCTTCCTGGCTCTGCAGGTTGGCTCTGGCTCCATCCCTGCGTGCAGAGGAGAAGAATAACAATTTGTTGCTAAATGTCAGCATTATTTTTCATATCATTCAGGGCAGTCAAGTGAAGTAGCAGTATTGGGGCAAGGGATTTCATGAACTATCCTGTCACATTGTTTTATATAAATGGCTTAAATTAGTGCAGGCTGACTCTGTCAGTGAGATATTGGTCTCCAAGCTGCATCCATATGTGTAACAGAGCACAGGAAGGTACAGAGAGATTGAGGTCATGTTGAATAAACAAGAATAAGCACAAAGTCCAAACCTCTCTGTGTCTGTGGATGGCTGTTTACAACCCTGCAAACGGAAGCAGCCATGAAAGAACCACCTGATACTTGGGAAGTTGGACACAGCCCCAGGTGCAACACAGAGTGCCCAGAGGAGGTGAGGTGATGATTTCATCTCAGCTCTAGGGCAAGATCTGTTTTCCAAATCTTGCCACACTGAGAACTCAATCCACAGGCCACGACTCTTAAAGAAACGGGGGTTCATCAGTTCTGCTGGTCACAAAGTGACCTCTGTGCAAAGGCAATAGTCTGGGACAAGACTCTTTTCTCACACAACATCCCCTAAATGCTGCCACTGGCAGCTGCTGCTGAAAATGGCAGTGCTCCATTGCATCTCCTTCACCACACAGGAAAAAACATTAACCTCCACTGAAGTCACTGTTCCTGGAATCTGAATTTCCTTTGCCTAGCACACACTGTAGATTAGGCAGAGTGACAGTATGGTGTGTCAAACTAAACTAAACTAGCACAGCTCAATTCTTTTTGTATCTTTTACAATAGTTACAGCTAAAAATAAATGTCAGCTACTGACATACCAAGCACTAATCAAGTCTGCCCTTTTTTACTTCAGGAGAACTTAGAGTATTTTGTTTGCTTTTTGTCAGAAAATTCCCAATCTGAAATCTTACATCTGCTAAGGTTAATAAACCTCACTGTGTCATCCTGCTCTGCTCCTTATTCCTGCTTTTCTCTTGGTGCTCATGCATGTTTGGAGAGCTGTGCCACCATTATTCATGACAGTACCAACCCTCTTGTCTGTTCAGACATTTTTATGGCTCATGGCCACATTCCAAAGCACAGCGTTAAGGGGCTTAATGGCTGTGGCAGAAAACTTTTCAGATATTACACATGTGTCAGCCTAATATTTTAACCATGCTGTGCTTCAGGTACAACACTTTGCCCTCGGGGGATTGTCAGGTTACAGCATACTGATATATGTTTCAACAGCTCTTTGCCTCAGGAGGGCTTAATCAAAATTTATAGCGGGGCAGTGCATTCTGTTCAAGGGCATGAGCAGGCATGAATCCTGCACCTTGATCTGCATCATCGTCCCTGGCTTGCAGTTGGCTTTTCCTGCATGGAAACAGCTCCCACACGTGAGCGAGCAGTAGTCGGAGAGCTGGCTCCCGTTCCCAGCACTCCCTGTTGAGGTGTATTTTCTAATCTGCCTGCAGCTGCTGTGACAGGGATGAAGCTGGCCTGGAGCGGGGCGTGAGGTCTGCAGCCCCCTTGTGCTGGGAGGGGTGTGAGAGGCACAGAGGGGAACGGGGCACGGACACCTCAGCCCCAGCTCGGGCACAGGAATGTGCTCCTGAGAGCTCCTCAATTCCATTCTGCATGTGTCCCCTGTCTTTAATTGGACATTAAAACAGAAGTAGCTTGGATTAAAAACCTGTCAGTTGGCACAGAAACACAAGCCACAGCCTGAGCAGGATGCCCTAGAGCTGCAGGCAAGGCCCTGATTTGACCCTTTCAGGTCCATCTGGCCATTTCCAAGCTCTGGTGCCAGAGAGTTTTCAAAAAGTGTCTTTTAAAAGGCAACTGAGACTGTGGAAAGCCTTGAGGCATGGACACATACCCAGCTAGTGTCCCTTCTAAGCTCCGAAGGCACGGCTCAGATGATAACAATCATCTTTGAACTGATGGGGGTTGTTCCCCAGAAGTAGCAGAATACCTCACACGCATTTCCCCTGCCATCTGCCCAGCCTACCACGCTACATAATTATGCTCTGCTCAAAGGTTGGCCCTAATTGTGCAGAGGTGAGGCATGAAAAGGAGGATTAAACCTCCTGACTCGAAAGCTTTGTAGGAAGGACTGATCCAAGGTCAGGCACACACATCTCTTTCCCACAATGCCCAATGGAAAAAAATGAACTGCAGGTTAAGAGAATGGCCAACAACATGGCTGCTGTTATCTGCTTTCAATCTTTTAAAAACAAAACTTGCATGAAAATTAAAATAAAGTATGCAAGCAGGAAGGAAGTGTCTCTGGACATTTGGAATCAATTGACCATGTGCTTCAATATCTAAACTCGGACTGACCCAAAGGAGAAGCCTGAGTACAAAACACCCTGAGAGAGAAGACAAGCATGCTCAGACAGGCCCCATTTGGAGAAGACCTTTCCAGAAACTAGTTCCTGGGGCTACTTTAACACAAATATAATGATAAAAACTTGCGTTCACAAAGCTATTTTCTGCCTCAGGCTGCAAACACACCTGCCTACAAGCTCCTATGACTGTCAAAGCTGTAACCTGCCACTCTTCCTACTATAGAGTTCAGTGCAAATTCACATTTCTTAAGAGTATTTCAGATCCAGGCTCATTTCTGAATGAGAATGCAACATACCACCTACTTTGAAATTAAATTAATAAGCACTACAATACAAAATAAACAAAATCCAAAGGGCACTGTTTAAATGTTACAGAACAAAAGAGGTACCAGTTTTACTGTCTTCCATTTTTACCAGCCTTCAGACTGAAAAATCACTACAAGCATACAGTACTGGCTGCTGTTGGCTCCTTGTGTCCCTGCATGGCAGCCTCCAGCTGCTGCTGCTGTTCTTGCACTTAGAGCAGAAACTCTGACAGGCCAAAAATACTGGATTGTCTTTCTGTGGTTGTCCAGCTCCCAGCTCAGTGAGAGTCTTCTGCTCCCTGGGCTCCTGGGCAGCACTGCAATGGAGAACTGAAGCCAATATTGAAGACACACAGCTCATGTACGCTCACATCTCAATTCCTCATCCAGAACCTCCCACTGTGCAAAATGAATATGGGGGGGAAAAAAATAAATTCATGTGCTCTCTGCATTTGTGACATTAGGAATGCACAATGAAAGCTCCAGACCAAACCATCATTTCTCAATGAGGAGGAGGAGGAGCTGGAGGCAATGGCTGAGAAAGAAGGAAGCCTCCAAAGCAGCACTCCTTGCTGCAAAACTGCATGGCACCAAGGCAGCATTCAGCACAGCTTGAGTGCAACCACCACTCTGACTCTGAATGGGACAGAAAAAGAGCTTCTGGTCTTTCAGGGGAAAACAAAGAAGCACCTCCAGCCTTGGTGGGACAGAGAAAGGACTGTTCAGCCCCCAAAGCAGCAGCAGAAACAGGCCACTGAGGAATGCTGCTCGCTGCAATGCTCGTAGCTCTTACAAAAAACTCTGCACGAAAAAGAAAGTAATTCTTACAGCACAAAGACTAACAGAAATGCAGTGTGGCAAACCCAGCCTCCCTCCCCTGCAGAAAGCTGCCTACTGTTCCCAGGCTCAGCTCAGATATGCCCTTCCCTGTGCTGCCTCTGAGATGAGACGCTTCTGCCACCATCACCCTGATGCAGAGAAACTATCTCTGCCAACAAATTGACAGAGAATTTCAGTCTTAATAATCATCCTGCCCTGCACTTCAGCCTGATCCACATCCCAGAAGCAAGATTAATCCACTAAGCCTCTCAGCTCCTAGAAACGATACTTACAGGCAAACAACTATCCCCACTCATTCTCTCACTCAGATGATAATCAGAAAAATGTCTGTATTTGGCTCACTATGACAAGCTGATTTGAAACCTCCTAAGGAGCGCAAGCTTGTTGGCTCTGGGATAACCCTGCTTGTCCCTGTGCTTTAGCCTGGCAGCCTGGGGCAGAACAAGGTCTCCTCAGAGGCCTTTTCCAACCTTGACAACTCTGTATGTGTGGTCTGTGGAAGGGTTAATGCATGCTGGTTACACAAACCCCGATCACTGCACATCCCAGCTGCATCCATGGGAGGGCTGGTGATCACTCAGCTCTTTCCTTCTCCCAGACAGGACAGTCAGAGGTGCTGCCCCACTTGACTTCAGAGTTTTCATCCTACTGATACATTCTTCTGATTTGAAAAATTACAAGTAGATATGGAGAGTTTAGGGACACCGTGGCACCTTGGTGAATGAGAATCCATATTTACAATTAAGTCTGAAGCTGGATGGCTTGTTAGGAACCAGCTCAAGTTTCCCCTATAAAGAAATCAATACTTTCGAAGCTTTATCTCACCACACCTTGGTTTAGAAAGAGTATTTTGTTTAGTCTTTGCAAGGATAAGGAGTGAATGAAGACATGAAACATCATAACCACAGCATTTAAGAAAGAACTGCCTACCAGTTTTTTATTTTTTTCCTTTTAATTTTCCATTTTGATGCAATTATGCTTTATCTGATGAACTTCAACTTTTTCATTCTTATTTAGAGTTTAAACCATTTGAATGATGAAGCTTTTTAAAAAAATATACTTAAAATATTCAAGCTGTTACAGGGAGCTAGTAAACCATTCCTTTTTTCCTATCTGGATAATATACACAGTTTCTGTTGGAAGAAAATTGTCTTTCAGTATTTTATTTTCCCTTGGAATCAAAAGGGGCTGGAGAAGGACAACACAGGCAATAAAACATACGCAATGCACAGTATTTCATAGTCTGTGGCTGTTTCACATTAAGAAGAGGTTAATTAGAGCAGCAATAGAAAGGGAACGGCAGTGGAGACTACAAATAATCATGCAGAAAGGAGAAATAACTTGTCCAGCCCTGCCATGCACTCACCAGGCCCCAAGGCTGTACAGCTAGAACAGATGGCCAAGGAGTTATGTCCTCCTAAGTCTTAGTAAATCTTCCTCCAGCTTTGGCTTCAAATGCATGGTAAAACAGGTCAAAGCAAACCCTGCATTTCTGGGAGGGCAGGTGAAATTAAAAGGCACAGGTAACTTGGGTCTCCTGTGGAAAGCAACAGTTTTGCTCAGCATCATCTCTATCGAGCCCCTGATTTGGGGTCTGTGCATCATTTCCTTCTAGAGTCAAGGGCTCGCTAGGGTTTTTGCCCTCTGAGGAAGGTTCATCATGACACTCTTCCTAGGAGATGTGGCACACGTGACTCTCGCTGTAGGACACAAACTCAGACCACGCGACTCTAGAATTTGTCAGAAGGCTAAAAAGAACATTTATTCAGAGTTCGACCTCCTTATATACTGGGTCACTAGAGCTAAACCGATTGGTGTTAGAAGTAACACCCATTCAATCACGTTGGCCAACACAGAGAGACATCAAATTCTCTCCACCTCCAAAGAAGAATGAAAACAGGATAGAGTTAGCGAAATCATCCTTTGTTTACAGAAAATTCCATGAGAACAGAGTTTTAGAAATCAAAACATCTCAGGCTGAAAAACCAGAGCTACATGTGACATCTCCACGGAGCCACAGCTTTGGAGGAAAATGTGTCCTCCACCTGACAGGTGTAAAGAGAAGCCTTAGGAAGAAACTGTAGGCACCTCATTGCAGCAAAATGAAAATGAAAGTGGATGTATGTGGGAACGACTGGAGCAGGAGAAGAATTTGTTGTTCATGTTTAAGCAGGTTGGGAAAGCCACACAGACATAACAGGTCTTCATCTAAATGTCCGCAAAAATAAACACTTTCCTTTCATCAGCTTCATGTTTTGTTCTTGCTCTTTTGGCAAAATGCTTAAAATGTTTAGGGGTTGTATATGGTCTGAAGGTCCCAGAGCATACAAGCCAGGTAGGTCACTCAAGAAAACTGTGAACTTACAATTTTTTCTAATTTATTTCTTTGTACATCACTCTGAGAAGCCTTGATTGCTTCAACACCTTTCTAAACCATGCTCTCTGGCAACTTTTGCAAACTCACACCTACATTTTGTAGCCTCAACAATAATCCATTCCACAGTGAACTGGGTACTTTCTAATGCATTCTCCCACACCAGTTGGGCTCTTTTAAGGATAAGGAATAATTCAAGGGGCTTTGCTGTAACTAATCCTTCTACCCTTCAAACAATAAAAATCAGCAAGCTCGATAAAACTAACGCTAAAAAAACATAAGCCTGGAACAACTGAGTTAAACAGAAGGTTTTATAACAGACCCTCAGCCCTCAGTGAAATCCAGCTACACAGGAGGGCTCCTTTTTCCTCCTTGCTTTTCTGAAGGCTTTCTTGATAAAGTTCTGTGACAGGACTAATTCTGTATAAACAGAGTGTGCTAATTGAAATGCAACCCATCATGTCCTTCTAGGTGATCTGTTCTTAATATCTGCTCTGCACCAGGGTTTTGATACTTAGATGCACCCACTGTGCCATTGGGAGGGAGGAAAAAACCCCATTAGCTGCAGCAGAGATGATGAAAAGCAGAGAAATCAAAGGGGAAAGGAGACAGAAGGCTCTCTCTCTTTAGTCAGGGCCATTCCATATTCCCCATGACTCTCCAAAGCTGGGCCAGCACAGACAAGTTGGCACTCTGTGCCCTGAAGAAACAGGCTGGCAGTTTGGCAGGAGGCTTTGAAAGACAGCCTGAGTTTGGATCCCATCCTTGCTCTCCAGCTGACACCTGACTTTGGACAGAGCTCAACAGGAAGCAAGGCATATGGAAAAAAAGCCTTGTCTAGGGAACAATGAGAAGCTAATAGAGAAACCTAAATGAGACATGACTCAATTAATGAGAGCTGATGGGGCTAATGACTAAACAGATGGTATTCCTAAAAAAAGACGAGGGAGAGGAAATATAGCTGTGATAATGGACCTGCTGTAGTGTAGATGGCAACTCTAATGCTGTCTCTTGCAGAGTATTGAAAGCTCTGAGAAAAAGGAGAGCTCTGCCTCAACTGCAATACAGAGCAACCTGAAAAAGGAAGCTTACCTGGATTAAGGCACCTCATTCCTCCTTCCTGCAGGTAGAAGATGATTTTATTTTAAGTCTCCTACTACAGCCCCCAATAGGCAGGCAAAAACGGTGTTACAATCATATTTCCTATCTGTACATACACCTGCTCTTTGTTTTTGACAGACTAGAGAAGAAAAGTCAAAGTCTTTCAAAGTCAGAAGCGCTTAGAGCCGAGCATGGCTCTAAATAAAGGAGCTTCTAATTGCAAAGCACCACACAGTGCTGCTGTCAGCATCTTCCTGCAATGGTAACTCAAGGACAGACAGACTGTTCTCTCTTGAGACACTCCTGTACGTTCCTGGAGCAGCCTTGAGAAGGTTTGACTGGATTTGATCCCACTTAATGTTGTAATTCTGCAGAGATTACAGGTCAGATGTTATGGGCCACTGGACTGTCAAGGCAAGTCACCATCAGGGCAAGGAGCAGCCTCTGTCCCTTTTGATGATCTGTCAAATACAATTATATTTGTGACATCCTATCATAGACCTGTAATGAAACGGTAATGAGCTCAGACCTACAAATCTGATCCAAAGACATTTCCAGTTCTAACCAGCAGCCTCCTCTTACGTGTTACCCGTGTGTTCCTTCATCAGCCACTCCTGGATGAAGCTGCTGCGATCAACACCTGCAGCTCCTGTGGGTTAAATATGCCACTGTAGCATGGCTGCTCTGATCCCCAACAATGGGCCCCTGTGTGGTGTTTGCCAGCAGGAGGGAGGAGGGAAGGTCTGTCCTGCTCAGTGATGCGTTATGACTGACAGGAGAGTCTGCTCTGGGATGAACTTGGGATTTCCTCCCCTATAGCCTGAGACAGCACACAGCTGCCTCCTCCCACGACTATCAGCCTAATGCAGCCAGCCTTACAGCCACCCACATCTCCTCAGGCTTTGGCATTTAGAAACGACATAGATGGAAAACAAAAATATTAGGGAAATGAAGTTGCTATACCTGAACATATAAAAATACTTCGCCAAAAAGGGTGATGCCCTGTGCATCCATTTTCCTATTTATGAGCATCTCTGAGTTTGACACTCTAGTGTCACTTCTCACACAGGTCGTGGTGCTGCCATTGGAGGGTACCTTACTCTGACCCTCAGCAACTCCCAAGAGCCTGGCCACAGAATAATCACCAGCACCAGTAAACCTGCCCATTCTATCAGGTTCTTCTTCCACCAGAGGAAAGACAGCAACAGCTACTCCTAAGTTCTAGCCATCAGGTGCAGGATATCTCTATCCCCTCAACAGGGGTGTATTAGGATGTTTGGGAGATTTATAGCTGAGCCATAAAATAACATCTTTTCAAGGAATATTTGAACAGCTGCCATCCATCCCGATTTCTAAATGCAATTGTCTTAATATGCCTGGTGACTAGAGACCAGCTTGTGATGGGAAACTCTTCTGAACACAAATGGCCTCAGCAATTGCCACTAGCATAGTGGACACAGTAATGAACCATTTTATGATTAAAATGGGGAAAGGAGTTGCTCCTCAGGGATGATTCTGGGATGAATCTGACAGGTGACAGCAGTGAGGTTCTGCTCTCTTAGCTCCGCTCAGCTCTGACTGCTGGGGTGAGGCTCACGGGGAGGTCAGCATGCAGATTCTGCCCAGCTTCCCACTGTCCAGAGTGGACTTTCAGCCTTCTATTTCCTCTGGGAAAAAAGACACAGCAGCACAGTATGTCTAGGCTTGGGTCCTTTCTGACCAATGAACATTAAAACGTGATCGTTAAATTCAGAAGGATTCAGGAACCAATGCAGATACAATTCAGGAAAGAACAAACCAAATAAAATTAAATTCTCTACTTCTGTTTGATCTCTGCTTTTCAGTGAGTGCCAAAAGCCAACGAGGCTGACTCGCATGAACATTTCCACTGACTCTGGCAGGAAGGAGCATTGTCCAGCTGCTCCTCAGGGAAAGAACATATCCAGAGAAATTAGAAATGAGGGTTTGTGGGGAAGGAGAGGAAAAGAAGCCTCTCAGAAGTAAGTCTGAAATTACACACAATAATGAAGGATTCATTATTGTTTCAGTCAATTACATTGACTGAAATAATTATATCATTAAATAATTATACATTAAATAATTATATCAGAACGCTATAAAAATAGAATATTTTGTTTCTTTGTTCAGACTACAGAACAAAATAAAAAAAATCTTAGGCAAAAAGCATAGAGGGGGAATTCTTAGACAGAAGCACAGAATTAAACTGAACATACTGGCACAGCATCAACAAATCTTTCAGAGAAAGCCTGACAGTCCTGCACCATAAATCTGCTCCCTCTTCATTACAAGCCTGTCTGCAAGAGCACTCTCCACTAAAAGCATTGCTATAGTGAAGTTCTATTTATAGAAATCCTCGTGGCAAATCCCTACTTCTCCTCATTCCTACCCCGTGTCAACAATCACAATCATTAGCTCTCTCGGATGGCATTAAAACAAAGGTGAAGCTTGTGTTTCCCTATTTTAAGAAATGGTACGTATTACACAGAAGCTCCAACAAAAACCCATACTAACCTAGTGCTATTCACGCTTAACTTGTCTCAAGTCAGTTCACATGCATGATTTTTTTTGGTTTTGTTTGGGTTTTGCACCCTCTCCTCTTGTGATTATATCCCTCCTGGAGCAGAGCCAGCCCCCCGGCTGCTGGTCCCGCTCTGGGGAGAACACATGCAGGTGCCTGTCATGCCATGAGTGCGTGTTCAGGTGTGTTTTATGGCAGAGGCTTTTTGAGGGACTCATTCCACACCCCTGACTGACAATTGCGATGTGTGCTCCTGTTTCATGCAGGAACAGCTACAGCAAAGACAGCAGCAGCACAGGATCATCCCCCCAACTTCATGCGAGCTGGCAAAAACCTGCCCATTCTTTGCAGCTGTATTAGTCCAACAAAACACACTAACTATCCCTACAATCCTTTTTTCTTTTAAACCTTTTGATCATTATGGCCGTGATATTCTCACTGTTACAACTGATCCTGCAACATTAGAGCTCCTGCCTCACCAAGGGAAGAGGGGGTTTGTGTCCTTTATTTGTTCACTCCTTGATCTCCGAGCGAGAGCGGCAGTCAGGAGCGTGGCAGGGGAGCTGCATGTGATTCCCCCATTTGTTACAAAATGGAGCACTTCTTCTTCCCTGCCTTTTTAATGAGCAACGAGTCATCCAGGAGCGAGGCTGTGTGTGTGCCGTGAGATCCTCTGCGTTTCCTCTCTCTATTCTCCTGTTTTCAAAATCAAAGGTTCTTCCTTGCAGTCATCTTCTCCACACGTGGTTTGAGTTCCTGGGCCAGGACTGCCTGCATTTGAGGATCACAGAGAAAACCAGGGCAGGGACTCTGTTGTTGTGGTTCTGACCCTTAGGCAAGGGTTATTCAATTGCTGGGCGAGAAAAGTGGAAGCAGAACACTCATTATTTTGCTCTGGGGAATTGACACTTCTGAACAAAGATTCTGCTGGCACACACAGGTTGCTAAGCTTTCCCATTGCTGGGTGCAGCTTTAGCACTCCAACAAAAGCAGCTGCCTCCAAACAACTTCAGAAGCTGTTTCCTCTGCTCATTCCATCCTGGATAAGTGCTGTCCCCCTGTCCCCTGCTTCCCAGGAACCCAGGGACCTTGGAAATCACCACAAACAGCATCACAAGCCCCACTGAGCAGTGAGGGAGCAGGATCTTGGCCAGCCAAAGGGCAACCCAAGAACCAGAAGCCTTTGTGAGAACAGTGAATGAATGAGGGATTTTAAAGGTATGTAAAGCATCAGGACACTGGGATAAACAAGGGAATAGTTTCACTACCTATGCATACCTCCTGATTCAATTTTCACTGCACTACTTCAACTCAGTTGGGATTTTCATAGTTTTCTGCATTAATTAAAATGCCAACAATACCCCTTACAAATGTTTTAAACAAGTGATGTTTCAGCTTTCTCTGATACAGGCAGGTATCTGCTTTTCTCTTAAAGCTACACTTTCAGTCTGGTATTTTTGTTAAGTAACTCAAATCCAGGAACACCAAGTTTCACTATAAACAGCCGAAAGGAGGTGGTGGCACCTTCCACATGGGCTCCAGCTGCAGCCTCAGTTTGTTCTCAGGATAGGGATTACTGAGACCTGCCAGGTGAGTTATGCATTATTGAAAGGAAACTTGCCAAATGCCAAGTAGACCAGCTCTCAATGTCTTTTCCCATCCATCTTCAGTGTTGCTTTACCGCAGATTTGTAAATTAGCAAAAACTTTTGTCTTTTTAAGGGTTTTCAATTATTAAAACATAACCAAAGAAACCACAGAACAGGCAGGCGAGATTCACAATAAAACTCCAGCACCTTCTGGAGTGTGAACACTTCGCCTTGGGGACCACTGCTGTTACTATAATGTGGATTTATTCTCCGTTTATAAACAAGACTGAACAATCACTAGCGCAAAATTTCTTCTTGTCATGACAGTTAACAGAAAGCAAACTATCATGAAGGAATGAGATGTCCCTGGATACTGATTATGTACACAATGGCATCCATTTCAGTTTTGTTTTGGAGTTTGAATGCAAAATTGTTAAACAATACTGATGTTTTTCAGTAACCCCCTGGCAATCGCTTTGGAATTTCTAATCTTTCTTACAGTAAATGAGAGTACTCAAAATTACCTGTTTTGTCTTTTTTTCTTTTTTTTTAAACCAAATGACAGTATTTGGTACTACTCCTTACAGATGATAGAATCTGAAAAGTAATTTCTTCCACTTTCTCGACTCCTTATGGGAAAATTGGCCTTTTGTGCTTGTACTCAGTAAAGCACTCAGCATCAGTCCAGCTGTAACTGACACAGGAGCCTCCAGCTGGGAAATCCTATAACACAAATTTTCACTTACAGCTTCGAACACTGCTTTAAGAAGCACAGATTTGAACCAGGAACTCAGAAAATGAAGAAACGTGCTCGAAACAACAACATACAGCATTAATGAACATGAAAATGCTTCCTTGTTGAATTTCTTTTGATGCTCAGCAGTAGCTTATTTCAATCAGAAAGAAAGGTGCTATAGGTGATGTTACACCTTCCCCTACGTGTTATATCTCTGTTTTCTGTACACATAAGAAAGTAATATTCACCTTCTCCTTTTTTTAAATTTCAAGATACTATTCTTTTCATTGAGTCTTTTAATCTCTAAAGAGCTTTTGTATTATTTTAAACGGGGAGGGGGAAAAAAAAGAAAGCAGAAGTCACATTTGAGCTGCCAGCAACCACTGTAACAGGCTATTTAGCCAAAGCTGGGGGGACACAAGTCAGGAGAGCTGCCAAACCTGGCAGCCCCACTACCTGTGGCAGGTTCCTGACCCCCAGCAGGCACTGCTGCTCCTGCTGCAGCTCTCTCCACTCCCAGGGAAGGTGAGAGAAGCTGAAACAAGCAGAACCCGGGAAGGTTTGAATGAAACCCTCTGGAATATCAATAAAAAAACCCAGGGTTGCGTTTTAGTCTCTGGAGTGCTTCAAAGCCCGGGGAAGAAAATAAGAATAAATCAGAATCGCAGGCAGTAAAACCTGTTAGGGTAATGAAGGATTAAGCCCACTAATACAGGCAGGCTGCCCCCAGCTCCTTGGCACAGCCCCACTCTGCTGTGTCAATGCCCATCTCCAAGGGGCAGCAGATGGGAAAGTGGAATGATAAGACCAGCTAAAGCTGCCTCCCTCACAAAAATGGCACTATTTTAACATGGAAGGCTGACTTTTTGTGCTTAATCTCCAACCGATTTTATTTCCTGAAGAGTTCCTTTGAGAGAGGTGGTTAATGAGAAAGGCGCTATAGAAATGAAGAATGCAGCTGATTGCATACGCAAATCAGCATGTGCATTTTCTTTGGGGAGGGGCATTTGCAGATGAATGGGTTAATGATAAAAGCCATTGCTGGCTTTTTTTTTTTTTTTTTTTTTTTTTTCCTCCCAAGCTCCGCAGCTGAGGAGGATGGGATGAGAGAGGGGGGAAGGATGGTTAGGGACAGAGATTAAAAAGTACAAAAGCCATTTTGACGGCTTAAAAATATTTCTGGCAAGCCTGACAGCACCTTCAGGCAGGAGCACTTGCTTCAGATGTGACTCCCAGACAACCTTTTTCCTCCAAGCCTCCACTTTTGGTTATCTGGGGATGAGACAAAGAGCAGGAGAGGAGCGTGCCAGCGGAGGGCACCGAGCAGTTCTTCTCCCAGGCTCTCGTGGGGTGCTAACGGGAAGGATGCCTGTGTTGTGAAAGGCTGGAAAGGAATCAAGAAACAGAGAAATGAAAAAGCAGGAGCCTGAGCCCTCCAGAAGCAGTAAACCTTCCCTTCTTTTCTTTTCTGCGGTATCTTTG
Organism: Donacobius atricapilla; assembly: GCA_013397315.1. Lineage (NCBI taxonomy): Eukaryota > Metazoa > Chordata > Aves > Passeriformes > Mimidae > Donacobius > Donacobius atricapilla. The sequence goes on along the minus strand of WBMY01011687.1, from coordinate 316,055 downwards.
GAAGCTGCCGCTAAGGCCTACTGAGAAGGGGTTTTGTCAGAAACCCTCCCTGCAGATGCCTTCTGATCCCTTCGGAGGTATTTCAGCCCCTAACACAGCTGTCACTTTCTCCCCACCGCTCTAACAAAAAAAAAAAGGGGGGGAAAAATATAATAGTAATAAAGCTCTGCCTGACGGAGCGAGCTGCCGCTGGCAGCCACGCACTGGGGACACTGGGCAGCCGGGCCCGGGCCTTTGAGAACCGCTTTCACACCCGCCTCGCCAGCCTGCCACAGCCCGGGCCGGGCCGCCTCACCCCACAGCCCTGGGGTACTGCTGCTGCTCTCTCCCGTCCCCGTGCCTCCTGCCCGGCTCCCTGCAAATGGAATGAAGGGACACTGGGCAGCCGGGGCCGGGCCTTTAAGAACCGCTTTCACACCCGCCTCGCCAGCCTGCCACAGCCCGGGCCGGGCCTTTGAGAACCGCTTTGACCCGCCTCGCCAGCCTGCCACAGCCCGGGCCGGGCCGCCTCACCCCGCAGCTCCCCGGGCTGCTGCTGCTGCTCTCTCCCGCCCCCGTGCCTCCTGCCCAGCTCCCTGCAAGTGGAATGAAGGGCACTTTTCTCTCGATGCAAATGCCAGGGAGAGGGAGACGAGATGAGAAAGCACCTTACCCTCACCCCCTCCCCTTTGTGAGTTCCAGCAGATAATAGCGAAAGGCGAGGCCCATCTGTGGCTTCTGAGCAGACTTTGTCCCAGTTACTTAGGCTCATCTCTAAGCCTACTTTAGGCTCCCTGCAGTTTAATGCATCTTTAAGAATTGTCATTCTAGCACTCCCCTGCTCTGCCGCCTCCGTGCTCCCTCCCCTGTCCCAGTCCCGCCCGCTCTCAGCCTCTCTTTCCCCCCAATTAGAAATCCTTCACGTTTGAATGACTGTATTTTCATCATCACTCAGCTCAGAAACAGGCCCTCCCCCCTCTCCTTCACATCCATCCTCCCGCTGAATAAAAACTGGGCTGGAAGAGCTCTTTTCATGCATTATTTGTTTGAAAGCTCCCCCTTACATTTCATATCGAGCCCTCAGCATGTCAGGCTGCCTTGGGACAGCATGGCAATGCTCACAAAACCAACACCTTAACATTATCAGTGCATTTGAACATCTTCAAATTCAATTCTTCTACTTTTATTCTCTCACCTCATGATGCACAGAATGGTAAGGAAGACAAAAGAGTACATCAGGATTATTAGCTTACTTCACTTTTTTTTTCACCCTGGTGTTGGCTAGGGAATATTGAGGGTTCAACAATTTTTAAATGCACCAAACACCATGAAATCAGTGAGAGCTGCTGTCTGGGCTCAGCACCTGTGAAAAGCAGGTACAAATCCATCATGAAGATAAGTCCTGTATTCCCTTTCTCTGCAACTATTACCATTTATTTGTAGTAAGCTAGCACCAAGACAGAAAAACCCCTGCCACAAGTAGAATTTATAATGCACATCCCACTGGTCCCTGATGGGGGCAGGGACAAAGCTGCTCCGTGGCTGAGATGAGGCTTGTTCCTTTGTTCTGCCCTGTCTAGAGCAGGGCATGGTGTCCTTTCACAGTGACCTCAGGTTTTACTGGACAAACCTCTGCTTGTTCAAGGACCTAAACCAACAGCGATCCCCAGTTTCAGGGTACTGGAAGGCACTGGGCAGCCCGTGGGTGTCTCTACATCTGAGGCAGGTGTGCTACAGCCTCTTCCCCCACTCTGCAGGGGATGGCTGCCTGCACCCACAGCTGAAGAGCGAACTTTGAGTTCTAGGTTCCTAACTATTTAGGAACAAGGCAGGAAGAAAAACAGCACATTAAGGATGCAGAGTCTTCCGGAAAGTCATGGCAGAGCAGGGAATGAAAGTCCAGTCTTGTTTTTGAAGATTTTCTTTCCGATTAGGATCACCTCAGTTTCAGTGGAGGGAGACTGGGAGGGCTTGAACACAGAGGCATCAGATCCTTCAAGGGCAAAAGCTTCATGGTATGTGAAAAAGCCTTATTTCCTCACATTAGAAATCTGCGAAGGAAAAGACCTTTCTCCAAGGCATGAAAATCATTTGAGTTGTTACATGAATGGCAGATCCAGTTAATTCTGAAAGCTGGAGAGCACCAACTTCTGACCACTACCCCTGATCTTCCCCCTCTCACAGGGGGTCAGACCTCTGATTTCAGGACCTCTTAAAAGTGACAGTGGCCTTCAGCATGGGATTAACTATGGTAGTAGATTTCCTAACTAAACATCACAGGGTCCATTCCAAAGCTGGAGAGTACAGCAGAGCAGAAAAGATGCTCACAACTTAACCCTGAGATTTCCTTTCGCTAACAAGTCACTCCTAACAAGTAGGAAAAGAAACCGAGGGATTTGTCTCCTTCCCTCCTGCTGCCCAGCTGCCTGCCTGCCATTGATACAAAGCACCAGCAACTCTGACAAGACCTCGAGCAAATCCCAGATTGGATTTCCTCACTCCCTCAGCACTATGGTTTTGACAAAGTTCCCATGACACCAGCAAGACACATTTGCAAAAACCCCAGCACAGCATATTCCTTGACACAAATGGAAAATGTAATATGCAGATCAGGGAGAATGACTCCGCACTGGCACTGAACAGCACAGCTTCCCCTGGATTGACTGACAGTGCTGTTTGATGCTGAAATGCACAGGATCTGCTCAATAGACCTGCTGCTTAAGTACTCAGACCTCTTTGTATTCAGGACAGATATGACCAAAAGGATATTATTCTGAAAATACAGCCATTTGTAACATTTCCTGCACACAGAACACGGCTGACAAAAAATGGGAAAAATCCATAACTACTTGGAGAGAATTGGGAAAATTTATTTTGTGCTGTTGTGGAGGTGGAAGGGGGAAGCAGTGTGAGCGTCTGTATAGTCCCTGTCAGAACATGCAATAACAACAATCTATTTTCTGTCTCACACTTTGGAGCTGACTGAAAAGCAAGTAACTCCCAATAACAAATTACAAGCAGTGTTACAGCTGCTTTGAAAACACATGAAATTAGGCTGCTCTTCACAGTCCACACATACTTGGTATTGCAAATATATGAAATACACCTAAGCTGTAAGAGGGGAAGCTGTGTGAGGCTGCAGTTTCTAGTATGGGGCAGTGTGACAGGATTCTCTGAAGAGCATTTAGGGGCTCAGATGCCCCACACAAACCTTTTCTGTGATGAGCACAGTCATAAAGCACCAGTTCCTCACTGTGGTGTAAATGACCTTGTTTCATCAAAATTGAATGGGTGATGTTGATTCACATCAGCGATGATCTGCCTTTATTCTGTCTGCAATCTAATGAGGACTGCCTACCTGTACACGTGATTAGTCAATATAAATACAGGACTGCAGACCTTAAATGAGGCTAAGAGCTACACAAAGTAGGGCACTCGAGAGCCTAAGTCCCAAAGTTCACTTCAGACACTTGTGAAAGTTCATCTCCTCATATCTGTGTGCTCACAGTGGCTGTAAGAACATGTCCTGTGGAGTGAAGCAGGTGGGAAGGGCACTAAGAGGCAGGAATTAATAGGTTTAGCAAGGATTTAAAGACAGACTGACATTGAGAGGCTGGGGTTTGTGAACAGCACTGTGCCACCCTATGCTCAGTGTCAGAAGGACCTCCACAAATGTGGATGAATGAGCAATTCAGCCTAAAATCAGGCCATGCACATGTCACAGGCCCGTGCTGAAGGTGGGAGAAGGTGGGACTGCAGGACAGCACTGTGCCAGCTGAAGCCCCTCTGTGCAGACCTGTTTGTACTGGCAGCACATGCTTTTGGCTGGAAAGCTCATTCCGTGTGTGCGCTCCACTCCAGGGAGAAATGTTACTAAAACAGCACAATGAACAGCTCTGCCAGTGCAGCTGATTCCACAGCAAGAGCACTTCATCTGTATGGTGGCTTTTTCCCTGAAAAAAGCACTCCCAGTGTAGCTCTCCTAGCAATTCTTAGGTTAACATCAGCATTGACTCCAGCTTTCACCCAGCACTTTGAACTTGAATTTGTAAAGGTAGAAAAAGCCCCTTTAAAACAAACCACCTCGACCAATTCTGCCTTCAGGTCGAGCTCTGCATCTTGGACATGCTGGTTGTGTTCAGCAGCTGTGTGATGTAATTAGTACTCAATGTTCAGACACACAGAGTGACAAACTAAAACCTAAACCCATGAGTATCTGTGTCACGTACGTACCAAAGACAAATAAATGAGGCAAAAGATGGACTTCTGTCAGGACATCAAAGCTGCTTTCCAGATGAGAGTATCTGGGAAAGCACTGGATCCCACCACTGTGCTGCCTCGGCCAGTACTAATTATAATCATACTTCTAGCTCCCCACCCAAAAAGAAGGCAGTTTAGGCGAGAGAACGTACTAGAGTTGACACTGAAATGCAATATAATAAACCCCCAATTTCCTCATAAATAAAATTACAGGAACTCGGAATAATGTCTAGCAGCTGCTAACCCTTTGAAATGGGTGGGAAGGCAGTGTTCAGTCCAGCCTCAGGATGGAGACAGAAGGAACAGCTTCTGAAGACAGACTCTCTGTGGACTGCCCTGAACACTGTCCCTGTCTCATTACCTCTCCCAGATTGAAGGGAAAAGATCCAATCGGCCATCAATTAGGAAGAGTTCCCACTGAACCTGCAGAAACTCAAATTCACTGTTAGCTCATTAAATGTGCTAGCATTTGTAAAGGTTCAAATGGGCTTTTCAGGCTTCAGCCCAGCAAGAGAGCTATTCCTGTTACTTGTTATATAATTGTCAAATTAATGAATTTAAATACCATGTGGCAGCTTAAATGAGAAACTAACAGCTCTTCACAATCCAATAAAATCAGATGAAATTAAGTTAAATCAAAATGTTTTACACAGCATCCCAAAAAAGTGACACTTAGGAAAGCACATGTGTATTAAAAAAGGTATGATTTCAGAGTCTTTGAGTGGTCCCACATCATGGCTGTACCCACCAAGAAAGGAATGAGATGGCATGCTACACTTCCAAGTGGCAATGCATCAAGCAAGACTTTGGAAACCTCTGGTACCTCCTTTATCTTATTCTCACAGACTGTTTAAAGGACTTAGGAGTCACAGCCAAATCACTGACAACCCTAATCTCATGCAAGTTTCCCTGTATGTTTTTTCTTCCTGCTCTCCCAAAACATTAGTAGCAAGAGGTATTTATTCAGAAGTAGCTGGCACAGGGCTGTACCCACCACACATCACTCTTCCCATGATCACGTTCCCTACCTGTAGACAGCTAAATGCCAAAGCAGGAGCAGGATGCACAGCACAGGGCGAAGCAGACTGGAGTGTTTCTTTAGAAGTCGGCATCTTCGTGAAGAGAAGGCAGGCAAACATTTTTCCTGGGGCACTGGCACAATACACACACCTTCCCTAAGGACATCAAGGACTCAGAGTTCTGCAGGAGAATGTGCTGCAGTTCCACTGTGCATAATTTCCATCCCTTCTGCCCTCACAGCTACCTGGAGGATGCTGCAAGGTGGTCAAGAGCAGGCTGTCTGCCCACCCCGAGACCCCCATGCCGAGAGGGGGGAATTCTGTACATCCCAGACTCTCTTCATGCTGAATTTACTACCTGACCATCAAAAAGGAAAGGGCTAAACAGCGGGCAAAGCGCAGTAAAAGACAGGGAGATGGGGCAGAAGAGGGAGGAGGGAGAATATATGTGAGTTTCCACTACTTCAAAAAAGTTAGAACTGTTAGATTTTAGGTTTTTTGAATGCTTTTAGGAAATTGGAAGGATCAGCAGAGCAGCAATTCAGCTTAGAGAAAAAGAAAAACAAAAGGGCAGCTACCAGCACCCTGTGATAACTTAAAAGAATCCACACAAAAAAAGATTAGATAGTTTAGCTCGTAAAGATAGAAGAAAATTGTGTAAAAATGAATCTAGTTTATGAAAAACTAGATCAGTTCCTATCTCTGAATCAGACTTTATTCTAAAGGCGAACTGAGTAATCAAATCAGACTGCAAGGTTATCAGAAGTTCAGTAGTTTCCTTCACATATGGAATTGCCTGTGCTTCTGCAGAATATTACCTATTACCACTTGCAATTTTGAAAGGAAAATATCCTGTAAAGAGAAAAGCTGTCTCAGAAACCAGCTCCAAAAGTGTCACTGGCCAAGGAGAACCAGAACCATTGAACTTCTGCCTAAGCAGATGTGGATAAAAATTCAGCAATCCTGTCCTCAATATTTTTAACTGCTGGAGAGGAGACCAAAGGACATCTGCCTCCACCATTTATGTGATCAAGTCTCAACACCACCAGTCAGTGTTTCTGTTTGGAACAGCCACATCGGCAGCATCGTGGCGAGATGGGCTGGCAGAGAGGACAGGCACTGTTCCAAACTCTCACACAGCTTTTCCTGGTTTCATCACCCCAGGGAGATGCCTCTACATAACAAGAACAGGTCTGTGGTTGCCAGTTTTCAACTACTCCTGTCCTTCAGGACCCAGGCATGTCTGTCACCTTAAGCAAATAACTGCACGTTCCAGCAGTCTCCTCTGCTCCAAAACCTGTAAAAAAGCCAGTGCTCTGCCGGCTGGACTCGAAATGAAGATGCATGATTCAAGCCCCAGCAGTCAGTCAGGACCTCTAGCAGCAGGCTCTAGTGCTTTATTGCCTCTGGAAGATGGAATCAGAAGATCTGATTTTCCCAAACACTTTACTGACCTGCCATGTGCAAAGCACGCTCCCTCTCTCTCCAGCTCTGTATTTCTCCTGCTGCCCCTGGTCTATTTTTTGGGGGGGCTTGCACTGGAGGTTGGTTGTGCAGAGAAATCTGGTGTACCCAGCCGCCAGGACCACGTCCTATCTGGACTGTGGTTGTTCCTGCCAGTCTCAGGGTAACAGCAGGAACACCATGCAGAAGGTGCAGCATTATGGAGCAAATTCCATCAGCTTTCTTAGTAATGTAGGCACCAGCTGACAAACGGAAAGTTATTAAAAAACTTCACAAAGTAGCAGGACAAAGCACTCTGATCTTCTCTTGCACAACTTGCAGCTTAGCAGTGGGGAAAGGAGTGAATTAACTGATGAAGTTCACTTGATTTCTAGTGTTTATAACATGCAGCAGCTCTTTGGTCTGGACTTCCTGCTTACAATACCTCAGATTGCAGTCTCTCACCCTGGTGTTGGATAAGCCTAAGACAGCTTGGTTCCCAAGATCAGCAGGTGCACTGAGTCCGCAATAATCAGAACAGTTTTGGGGTGTGCCCCCAAACCACCTGCTCCATAACAGGGCCCTTCCCACTGTACTTTCGGCACCCTCACAGACAGCTGCTCCCATATGCCATTACCAACATTATTAGCACTGAAACTTTGCTTTGCAGTTTACAAGCAGATCAATACACCGTTTTCCCTCCCACCAGAGCTCCATGCTGCTTATCCGCTACCTTTAATGCACTGTTTGACTTCAGCTGCACGTCACAGAGGCAGGGAAAAACAGGAAGAAAGCTCAAGAATCGACTGGTTAACTGGAGTGAGCTCCTAATTTCCTCTCCGGGAGCCCCTGAGCTGTGTCCCTGGCAGGCTGGAGTGGGGCTGGCAGCAGCTGTAGCTGTGCTGCAGCGATGGCAGAGAGCACAGAGCCTGCTCCGGTGACTCAGCACACTCACTGCCATCGCCGGAGCCATCCTGCCATCTGTTCTCAGGGGAAGGTGCATGTGCTCATCGTGGAAAGTTCCTGATTCTATTGCTGCCTGAGTGCTGACTGCTGTGCCCTGGGATGAGCTGGGTGATTGATGCAGCTGACAAGGCTGGCACCAAGCCCCTCTCAGAAATGACTGCTGAGATCAGGCTGTCAGGACAATATGATTAAAAAATAAATAAATCAAGGAACCAGAAGTATTGTGGTGCACCCCCACACTTTACCAGGTGTTCCCATATGAGGAACGAGTTTAAGCTCTATCCTTGAACTTTTAAGGAGGAAGAACCAGAAACTTCGATGCTCTCCCCACCGCAATCGGGCCAGTGCCAGGACAAAGGCATCAGCTGGACCCTTGAGCTGTTCCTCGAGCAATGCTGCTGTTTTCTATTGGGCAGAGTGCCAAAAACCCCTCCTAGATTGTTGGATACTTAAGAGAGAGCATGAGGTGTCTTAGCAGGTGCAAAGGGCCTCCCTGCACTGTACATGGCTTTTACTCTTTTGTTTTGTGTAGTTTGTTATTTTCACTTTAACTAAAACCTTTTTGCTATTCCAAACACCTCCGATGATGCCATCTCACTAATGTTTCTTATGCCATTTCTGGGGCTGCTGGCAGCCCTCTGAGCTTGATACACCTTCGTGGGGCTCATAACACGCTGGCCTCACACAGAATTGTATCACAGAAGCAATTCCACATACTCTTCCCTATACATTGTTAAAAACAAGGTTCCAAGCTCTCTTAGGATGGCCCGCGTTTCTGCTGTGGTATTTTCAAACCCCGGTCTGTTAATCCTTCTAGTCCCAGCTATAAATACGGAATCCACAGGACAGAGCCCCAAAGACCATTCGTGCACAGACACATCCCTCTGCCACAGCGACTTGCAAGCAGAGGCTCGCAATCCAACACAGCCCAAAGCCAAGGCTTAAAGGTATGGCTAAGAAACCCCAAAGTGAAGGGCTTGCTCTCAAGTTCCCTTTTCCCCTACCTAAGTGGATTTTAATCCCATTAATTGAAACCTGTGACTAGAAACCTGTATTTCCTTACTATACATGAAACTGGCTATTAGTTTGTGTCCCCTCCTAATGGCAATAAGGGCTGTGGGATGCTGGTGCCTCATGACTAGTAGTACAAAAGCCAAATCAGACAAGGTAAACTGAAATTAATCTGTGATTTCATACTCAGCTTTAACAGTTACAGATAATTCCCCATACAGGATGTCTTACACTATTTGCCACCAGTTTGATTTTGTATCACACTTTCTCCTTGATACTATTGTTGGACATACAGATATAGAGCCTTCCATGGGACTTCCTCCTGCTATCAGCAGTCAAAAATTTCCTGAAAGTTACTTGAGTTAATTACAATTCTGTTGCAAATACTTCATGAATGTAATTTTATTTATCCTTTGCAACAAAATCCAACTAAATATTCCGTGAGCTGACTTTGTTACTGCCCTCCAGCAGGTAAATGCTGAGAGAAACAGATGTGGCTTATGCTTGGTTAGAACATTTCTGTAAGAAGCTTAAGTCAGGAGTCCCTTAAAGAACTGGCCCTACACAAGAAAGAATCTGACCTTATCAATGAGGTCAAGGATTCACTGAAAGATTACAAGAAAATGAGAGGTCTAATAGGTTCAAGCAAAGGCCTCTGTGCCCATGATCAAACCAGACAAAGTCTTATGCAAAAAATTCCCTGTCAAGTAGGACCACCAAATTCCACCTTTCCTAAAAAACTTAAAAGAAAATTAACTCACCCCCCATATTTTTTACCAGTTAAGATACTTCCCAGGAAACAAATGAAACTAAAAATCAGGAAGGCCAACAATTAATTTTCATGTTGGTCAATGGCAGCTGTAAATCATAATGTGAACTGAAGATATTTCTGTAGTACCCAGTTATGCTGTATCTTTACCAGTTTCATTTTGAAAAATGTATAATTATCAGTCTTTACAGAACAACCATGCAGCAGAATTCAACAAAGTAACTCATTGGGTGGCTTTACAATTTTTTAAAAATAATTTTCCTTCTTTATCTATCTATGGATTCAAACATTGTAAAAGCAAATTAAGTAATAGAGACTCAGCTGCACTGACAGTCACATTTCCTTCTAAGAATCATAGTGAGATCATTTTCAGCATCCTTAAACACATAAAAAGTTTGCTAGTTTATATTTGCTAATCAAGTTCCTTTCTTCATCAAATTACTTACTTGTATTAGGTTAGAAAAATGAAATAACTCTCCAAGGCAGGAAAATACTCATAAGAGGCTATATAGGAGAAGCAGGAAAATAAAGAGAAAAATTGTATCTGGGACTGGAGCAAGACAAACCAGTCACATTCCTGTCAACCTCTGGCTATAAGAGCCTGGGAAAATTGCAGCACTGGAGCTGGGGACAATTTTGCTGATAATACTGGCTGGAACAAGGAAAGAAAGGGAGGTTTTACAGGGAACTGGGATATAAGATGAGGTGTAGATGGGTAAAATCAGCTCTGTGCACGAATTTTGAGAGTGGGTCAGTACTTGGCATGGCCATTCTTAAAGGTTTTGACAGCCTTCCAGCCCTCTAACACCCCAGGGGCAGAGGGGCCTTTCATCTCCTGACACCTCCCCAGAGACACTCTCTTCAGGGGAAGAATACAAGGGCTGCAGATGCACTACCAGAGTTATTTAAGCCTTTGAGAATTAAGTAATGGGTGTCATTTTCTGTAAGCTAGTTTAGTTTATCTCAGCTGATGTCAGGGGAGTTACCCTGGTGAAAAAGGGTGAGATGCTTGAGTTCTCTGTTTTATTCTGAGGGCTTACATTGCTCACTTGTTCTCTCTGGACATTTGAATTCCCAGCACATCTACTAAGAAACTCTAGATTTTGAGTTGTTATTTTCTTCCTTTTCTTTGATCTTTGGAAACATGGATTACTTTTTTTCTTGTCTGACTGGACCATCTGCTGATATTGCAGGAGGACACGTGTTGATATTAATGAACTCTATACTTTCATGTAATAATTTTGCTTGGGAACCCAGCTGAATTTGTTTAGCCTGTTCTCAGTATGATGCTGTCAGCCACTGATATTCAGAGGGGAAAGCCATAAATACCTTTCTGAGTCTGTCTAATTAATTTTTTTAAAAATTTCAATCAGAATAATTGCCATAGTTTTGCCTGGGAAATAACGACTTGCAAAAATGCACTCAAGAGGGATGTTGGAGATTTAAACAATGCCAGATGTGAATGCCTTGTTTTAGCCAATGAACTGCCAGGCACTTCCCAACCTCAGTAACTATCTTCAGGACAACGAAGCCCACAGGATGCAGGAAAAATTACATTGTGCATTTCTAAGAGACACATATATGCAAACCAATGTCTGTGCCCCATTCACTGATGCAAATCTGAAGAGTTCTTGCTTTCTTCTCTTAAAATCTTCTGGTCCCTCTAGATCCAAGGCCAGCTCAAGTCTCTCCAAAAAATAATTAAAATCATAAATCATTTTGGAATCAAAACAAAAATGGCAGGGAAAAAAGAGGTGAAACTATATCTCCACCTATTTTTAATTCAGAAGAACCAATGGAATAAGATACAGCAAAACTTTTCATCACCCAGGCTCAGCTTCACTGAGACTCATTTTGGCTTTTGGGTTGTCCACCAAAGAAGTTTGGGAAGTTTGGCTTTTTTTCTGTTCAAGAAAGAGGGGGAGATGTGGAAAATAGATTTGTAGAGGATTCCCAAAGCCTGACAGGAGGCTCACATAGTCTTGTGCACCTATATGCAAACTCTGAGATAAGGTGTGCTGACTTAGAAAGGCCATGGAGTAGGACAGACATTGTTGAGAGAGAAATTGAACTGGGAACAAGTTTTAAATTATGACCTTGCAAATGGACTAGCTATTTTGGAGAAACAGAACTATGAAAGGTGTCTTGTAGCAAGACCCATGTGGGGCATTTTAGATGATTGGCTTAGAAGAATTAGCAGCATTGTGTGGCAAAAGCTGATAGGCCAAAAAACACTTATAATGTCTTGTAATTAGGAAATAGTTTGGCTTCTGATTGTGATGGCATGAATTGTAAAATCTGTACTGTCTCACCCTTCTCATGAAATTGAAAATGGAATAGAAGTCTTTAAAACATCTCTCAGGAGCCCTGTCTCTGGGTCAGAAAAAGGGTTTTTCAGACAAATAGCTATAAATAAAGCAACTGTGACACCTGTATCCTTCCCCATGGGATGACGTCAGTTTGATTCCTAGGGTACCAAAACATGCTGCGACTGAAATTCATAAGCTGTACCCGGGCAGTGCACAGACAGTGGTCACTTTCCCAGGAAAGACGTGTTTGCAACTCGTTTCTGTCCCAGCATCTCCATCAGGATAGAAGGACCAAAGCCAACTGGGAGCAAGGCACGTTGCTCTGCAGGCTGTGCAGAAAAGGCCACTCACTGACACACCTGGCCTCACACTGAGCCACAGGGGTCTCCAGGGAAGCAAAAAAGCCTGCTGTGACTTTCAGGCATTTTCTTAACATCCCATTTCTTTGTCCCTTTACCCTGTATCATCACAAGCTTTAAAAGCCCCCACGCTTGTACCTCCTCAGGGTTCTTTTATTTCTGCCGTGTGCAGTCAAGTTAAATGCCAAAATAAAAGCAGGGAACAGTAATTACAGAGGTGATACAACAGCATGGAGCCAGCTTAGTCATCCTTATCTCCTTGTGATCAAAATCATAGCTCCGTATCTGTTTGCAATAATGCCATGAGACATAAAAAAACCAGAAGTAATTCTGCCAATAAATTTTCAGACAGTTTCATGTTAAGGATAAGGCAATTCACAGAAGTAAATCTTTTTGGTTATGTTGGTATTTTGACTGCAAAGCTATAAACCAAAACATATTAAGAAAGAGTTACTGTTGTATAATTAATGTTCCAAAGAAGAAAAATATTTATGCTAAGGAATGACGTTAACCGCATTCCCACTTGAGTATGTTATGGTACAATATTTAATTACATGCTTGCATTTCTCAAACATCTATTACAACCTATCTTCTGCTAGACATGATGCATGTGTATTATTGGGCTGAACAACATGATAATATATCAAAAGAAATTGCAAGAATTGTTTCCCAGTTATCTCAACAGCATGCCAATTCCCTTCCACCTCAGACCTGCACCCAAACTGATGAGCCATGGCACTCCTCCCTCCCACACAGGCCAGCTTTGAGCAGCAATGCCTTAACCTCAGGGATATTCTCAGAATACTACAAGCAAGAAAAAAAGGAAAATAATGCAACTACAAAACAGCTTTCACCAAGAGGACTGCTACTGATAGAGCTGTATCAGAGCTGCAGTGAAGGCAGGGGTTCACATGCCCCTTTGAAGTACACACAAGAAAATCCAGGATTCTCTGTACTGAATATGTGCTTTCTCTGCACTCCTCACATCATTCCAGAAACTTAAGCCGACTACACTTAATTCACTTGAGAATAGATGCAACCTTCAGCTGAGCTTTCAGACATATCCATGTTTAGTAAACTACAAATTCTGGCTGAATTTTCCTACGAGAGGCTGTGAAGTAGCTTTGCAGGACTATTTAACATTTATGTGAGCCCTCACACACAATTACATGAGTATATCAAAGTTTAGTGTCCAAACCAGCAAGGCTGATATTTCACTCCAAAGAGGTGTTGGTACCTCTGCCAGGGCTTTAACCCCAGCTGGTGACACTGCACTGCTCTGTCACTGTGGCCACTGCAGGATGAGCAAGGAGACAACACCAGGCTGGGAAACCTGGGATGCTCATACAAAAAAACCAAAAAAATGAAACCTAAATTTATGAGGTTAGAGAACACCTTTCACACATTTTCATTCTTCTATGCTACATTTCACTCAGATCTGCAGAATTCATGTACACTGTCTTCATCCTGCTAAAAACTGACCTGATTTTGTCCACCATGAGATTTCTGCTTATCTCAGGATCTCCAGCTCCTTACTCACTGCTAAGCTGGGAAAGGTTTGCTTTGGTTTGCCATGTCTCAATACAAGGTGTGTTACAACACCAGAGACTGAGGAGAGTTCAGGAACTGAAGAGAAGGATGATAGGGAAAATTTCAAGGCCATTACACTATCTGAGAGTCAGTGGATTCCTAGTGAGGCAAAAAGAGAACCTGTCTGGAATTTTTTTTAATGGAAAAGTTTGTTGGGAATAGGGACTGTTCCTTCTAAACAGTGTATTTAAACCTCTCCATCACAGCTGACAACACCTCAAGGGCACAGTTTGCCAAAAATGGTAGACAAAATATCTGGAAATCTTCCATATGTACAGCTGGCAAATTGACAGTTCATATCTCATTCAACCCGCAGCAATGAATTCTTACTCTGATATCAACCAAAAGTAAAAGTGTTGTTCCTTTCAAATGTGCTATCTTCCCAAATTCCTGTGCACACAAATACACATGCATTTTGTAAAAAGAACAATGGTACGGTTAATAATTCTGCTACTTTCTCTTTCCTGCACTTAAATGAGTCTCATCTTTACCATTTCTCTGAAGAAACCTTTACTGAACACAGTCTTTTCAAGGATAAACCTCTCCCCTACAGCATTTAAAGCCTGGTCTTTTGTTTGCAAGAAGAATTTGGGAAAAAACCAAAACCCACGACAAAAAACCTACCATATTGCCATTGTGACTTGGTACACTGCAGGCAAAGCTGCATGTGACAGGAGCCTCCTTTTGAGTGCAAATCCAGTGGTTTCATTTTCCAGTTTTTCTGTAATACCACAAACTCATCCAGAGCCACTCCTCCAACGTGTGCACGTTACCTTTCTCCAGCTACATTTCAAAATACCACTTTTTGCAACCAAACTGAACATTCTCAGTAACGGACAGACATCATTTTTGGAAAAAAATAATTTCAAAATGATGACCAATGATTGTTTTTCTGCAAGGAAAGTAAAGGCCAGCTATTTGTTCTTGAGAACATCCCTGGCACTGGAGGATTAAACTCAAGGGCTCACAATATCCCTTATGTACTGCAAAGGACAGCAGGTAGATGCTCCTAAGAGATTTAATTCTAATGCTGCATAAGCCACTCACAGTCACAAAGACTTTGGCATAGACACAGATTCCAACTGTTCTATGTAACTAAACAAACCCAGAAAGAGCATTCATTGCTGGCAAGCCTGGAAAAGAACATGTGAAAACCACAGAGAAGGAAAGGAAGGTACCTCACACAGCCCTGAGTAGTGCCTTTGGGAGGAGAAGGAGACAAATCTCTCTCTTCCCCAGAAGAGGAACCTTCTGCTTTGATTTTTCCAGCACCAACTACAATTTCACTGGATAACTAATCACTTACACTGGAATAGTTTTAAAAGAGCTACATCAAAGGAACCTGGGCACCACTATTCATTTGCCCTCTGGGGAGAAAGTCAGCATTGGTGGGTGAGCACAGGGAGTGCAGGGCTGGGAACTTTAAGGCATGTGGGACCTGGGGAAGAAAGTAATACACTGCTGTAAGCAGTAGTTAAATACTTAGGTCAGAAACGTATTCTGTCCCACATTTGTCTGGTAAGTTTAATT
This sequence comes from Donacobius atricapilla, assembly GCA_013397315.1. Taxonomy (NCBI): domain Eukaryota; kingdom Metazoa; phylum Chordata; class Aves; order Passeriformes; family Mimidae; genus Donacobius; species Donacobius atricapilla. Next base: position 300,820 of record WBMY01011687.1, on the reverse strand, counting down.
TTCACCCTCCATGTCCTACTTCTGTGATGCTCAGGAAATCACTAAACGGAAAATAATTGGAAGCTGGAGAACTACTAAGAGGAAGTATCACATTTACTTGCTCTGTTTTAGTCTTCCTGGAGCTATCAGACTAGATGGATTTTTCTCCTGCTCCAGTACAGCTGTACTTACTCTTTTTTTCTTTCAGAAAGGGTAACATCCCATATGAACACAATTTAAGGTCAATAAATTCTTGTGGAAGTGTACCAAGATTATATATGCATGTGTGCACTCAAGCTTCCAGAGCTGCATGGCTTCAAGCTCTGCTTACACAGACACAGCTCAGACCTACAGCTCCATTTTGTGGTACATGCAATATTGATGATATTTTGTTACTTTTAAAAGTTTAAAGCTGTAACACAAAGCTTTTAAAGCGCACAGTTTACATGGGTGCTTTTACAATTGCAATTACCCTTTGCTTTGCAGTTCACTTATGCAGCGAAACAGCTTCTCAAAAAATAGCCATTTCAGGTGTCTTGGCTATTGCAGCATCATTTTGCAGTACTGCATTAACCAAACACATTTCAAACAAGATTTAATGCAATTTCGAAAAAAAAATGACTGGTGAATGAGTGGCAGCACTAAGACAGCAACTCTGCCTCAGCAGCACCAGCAGAGTCACAGTATTTAGGGGAGGAAAGAGGCAGAAAACACAAGGTTGGGAATGGGACTGAATTTTCAGCAGTTGCCTACAAATTGCCACGAAAATAAATTGTAGCACTGGCAAGAGCAGTGTGTGGGGGAGACCTACAACACCCTCCAAATAATGCAGTCATCAGCAGGGAGTTCCAGAGCAAGTTCCAAAGCTCCAGGAGGAAGCTCAGGGCACACAGAGAGAGGGTGGGAGAAGTTTGGGCTGTCCTGTGCTGAACTCAGGGAAAACAGTCCAGGCTTCAGGCACCTTCTGAAAGCTCCTTTTGCACATCTCACAAACCCTTTTGACTCCCCACACATCATCAAAGATGGGAGGAAGTTCTCCATGCCTCCAGAAATTAAACATTTCTCATTCCCTGTTATGTAGTTGATAATTGAAGGAGGAGGGCTGGGGGAAAGGATTTGGGACAGGTTTTGTCTTTCAACAGACTTCACATATTACAGCAAACTACCAGTAAACACTTTGTGGCAGTGGGCAGAGAGTTCTTGACCTCAAAGCTATGCTGATTAAGTGTATTGGTAAGTTTTCTTACATTGAAAATCCCACTCCCATTTTGAATTACACTCTGACTGAGGGAAAGCAAAGAATTTCCTCATGCAGAGTCCTGAATTCCAGCGCTTTTCATCGCAACACTGGCACAAAGTGTGAGGTTAGCAATTTCATTGGCAAGAGACTTGTGTTGCCTCACTTCAGACTGTTTCTGGGTTAAATGGGAAACTTGGGTTTGGGTATTCATTTCTTTTTGTGAAATGGCTCATTTTTTGGGACACACATTTATAGAGCCATTGGGGGATCATACCACAACTATTTGCCCTCTGTGCAACACACTACTCAAAAGTCACTTGTAATAGAGCATATCACAAGGGAGAAAGGCAAAGAAGAAAGAAATATTCATCTTTTTTATAAAAAAGGATTTTACACTTACCTTTATTTTACAATTCAAAAATGAACAGAAGATCCAACAGCAGATCCAACAGCAGTGAAAATATGGAAGAGAGAGAGAAAAAAGAAAAGATACACTGTTACTTCAGAAAATGAGGTTTATATGACACAGCTTGGTGCTGTAAGAGCAGAGGCCTCAAGACCTTGCCCACTGTCTCTCCACAAACCACATTACATACACTGGATCTCAGAAAGTGTAAATTCATGGCAGAACCCCCCCACTTCTGGGCTGGGACAGAGAGTTTATTTTATGGCTGAGGACACAGTTTGTTGAAACAAGCTTAAATTGTGGAGTGTGGCAGTTTCTTTCTTACAGCACAATGAAAGCCTGGTCAAAGTATTTACTTTGCTGAATACACTTCAGACCAGCAGTATCCTGAAGATGATGAGATTTTTGGCATGTCTTTTTGTGTGTTCTGGTCATTTTAAGAAAAAAAAAAAAAGGCAGAACAAAACACTTTGGCAAGAAAAAGCACTGTTTTTCATCCTTGAAGAGGGCTCTTACTTCTCTGTTTAAAGGTCTCCACGCTCAGAGAGAATTAACACTTATTTACCAGCAGAGTGCTTTCAAGGATTCTCAAGTTCAGTGGATTTCTTCTCTTTCCACACGATGAACTTTAAAAACACTGAACAAAACCAGGCAGACAGGACTGTCTTTTCCAGAAAATCCTCCTTTCCCTCCCTCCATCCCGCCCTCTCACCATCACCGAGGAGAAGGCTGAGATGAAAGGCTGCACCTTAACTAAGCCTCTGTCTGCAGGAGTGAGGCTGAGTTTCAGTTCCCGCACTGCACACAAAGAGAAGCCATTAGAAGCCCGAGGGTTACAGGGAAAGGCACTGACAGGTTCCTTTTAATTAGGCTGAAAACTGACTTGGTGAGAATGGCTTGTCTGTATCAATAGCTCTAATTGACTGTTCTGAAGACAGAGCAAATAAAGCAGGGGGTAATTATTGTCTGTGACAATTTGATTGACAAGCTTGTCCCCTGGAGGAGAATCCAGAGAGCCCATTGTCTAGCAGAGCCCCCAAAATAAAGCATTTGCTTTCAGAGGGCTCCATTAAAAAAGCCCAGTGGAGGCCTGGGAGATTTGGCATTCTGCTAATGGGCTAAGAGCCATTCTGGCCAGGGAGGCTCAGGTGTGCGAGCTGGGGAGGGGAAGGAGCAGCAGAGGTGTGCTCCAGCCTGGGCAAGAGGAGGAAGAGGAGAACAGAGGAGGAAGGTGCTGCCTCACTCTCCCTGCAATACACTCAGCAATTCAGGGCAGCAGATTTTCAATTCAGCATCAGCATCCCGTCCTCGGAGAGAGCGCTGCTTCAGTCAGCCAGGAATATACTGGAAGGAATGGAAAGGGATGATGCTGTCCAATCTAACACACCACACCTGGAGCAGCTGCTGCCCATGCTTGCTTTCCAGACCACCAACTGCAACCCAAAATAATTCAGGCCATGTTTTTAAAGAGCACTTTCTGAAACTATTTCAGCAGAAGCTAAAAGCTGTCCAAAGCACTGTGCTATCTGCCAGGCACCCCACAGCAAAGGTGAGGGCCCCCAAAAGACAAAGAGAAGTTGGCAGGACAGAAACAGGAGGGAGATAGCGCCAGTCAGAAACAAGCTTGACAGGTAACTTGGAAAGAACTAATACAGACACCTGTCAGTGCTGCCCACTTGTTCACCACCTTCCAAATTTCCTTCACTTCTTAAGAAACATCACTAAGGAAAAGTTTCTCTACCAACTGCTGGCCACACTTGTTTTCTCCCGAAGACTGCCTGAATGTGTGTGTTTGGGGAACAACAGTGAAAATGAAAAGTATTACTGGAGGTATAAATTTAATTTTGAATCATTTAACTATTTAACCAATTACTTGGATTCTCATGGAAACTTACGATTCCTGCCTTGTTTTATTTTTTAACGTCAAGACAATTTGATTAGAAATTACAAACTACTTTGCTAAGAATATCCCCGTTCTCCACATCACTGGGAAAAAAAAAAAAATTAGGGCATTTTAATTCAATAATGACCCTTCAAACCACCGGGCTGTTCTTCTACCCAGGATCACAGAGCACAGGAAAGTCCCAACATGCACGCTGCTGGGGGCCCTCAGGCACATGCGATGGGGCCAAACCTCACTGCAGAGGAACAAAAGCCATTCATCAGTTCCAGCCTGTCACTGTGTGTGACAGCAGCAGCCAGGCTACAAACAGGGCTTGGTACAGGCAGGTAGGACACAGGGAGAGGGAGAGGCAGAGTCTTTGAGAGCTTACAAATTCAAATGTCTGACACAAAGGATGAATGGAAAACTGAGAGACAGGGGCTGCCCAAAGGCTCAAAAGCAGGCCAGGGGCAGAACTTGTGAAACCCCCAAGATGTCCTGACCTCAGGCTCAGTGTGTAACCACCGAGGGGTAAGCAGCCCATCAAGTGTCACATGCCAGGTAACTTCCCTCCTGTGAAGGGCAAATAAAACATGAGGCAGGGCCAGTGCGCAGCTCAGGCTCTGCAAAGGCTCAGCTGTGGGAGCTGTATCCCCTGGCGTTTACAAACCTGGCCTTTTAAAAGCCAGTCTGCCTCCTGACTGTCTTTAAAAGAGTGCCACAGGTCAGCAGGCCCCAGACTGTGTTCCAGCTGCCCAGGTGGTGGTCCCTGAAGAGTTAAGAATTACTGAGTCGCGAGCACAGGTCAATTTATAAAGTCCAATCTACTGTTCTGCCTGGAAGGTCAAAGACATTGCTTCAAAAACCAAAACTGTGCTTAGAGGTCATTGCCCAAGCACAAATTGCAACAGCATAACCACATAAACCACAAAATCTCAAGAGAGATTTCTGGGGAAGTCAAAGAGTAAGAGAACATTGCAGCCTGGATCTTGAGAAATACAGAAACCATGATGCATACTAGGTCTTGGCTGTGGAGAGTATCCCTAATCTACAGACTCTCAGCTGAACTCAAAGAACACTTAAACTTTGAGCTACACAAAATATTTTAAGTCAAAGAATCATCAAATGGGTTGGGTTGGAAGGGACCTTAAAGATGATCTTGTTCCACCCCTGCCATGGGCAGGGACACCTTCCACTATCCCAGGTTGCTCCAAGCCTTGTCCAACCTGGCCTTGGACACTTCCAGGGATGCAGCAGCCACAGCTGCTCTGGGAACCTGAGCCAGGGCCTCACCACCCTTACGGGGAAGAACTTCTTCCTAATATCCAATCTAATCCTGCCATCTGTAAGTTTAAAGCCATTCTTCCTTGTCCTGTCCTTTCAGATCCCTGCCCAAAGTACCTCTCCAGCTCTTTTGGTGCTTCTTTAGGCACTGGAAGGGGCTCTAAGGTCTCCCTGGAGCCTTCTCTTCTGCAGCTCATCAGAGAGGTCAGATTACTGTAGAAGTTTCATTTTTGCTTATACCAAACCAATTTCATTTTCTGGGTCCTAGACCTTTCCCTCGTATACACAGGAAAAAAAAAAAAAACAAACCCAAACCCCCAAACCTTTAATTTTCTGGACTGAAACTCTTTGCAACATGCAACCCATTTGTAAGCAATATTGATTCCCCCCACCCTTAATCACAGTTCTTGGCTCATTTATGTTCACTGACTATTTTGCTGCCATCTGCATATGAACAACTTGAATGTAGAAGCTCACTCTACAGCAGACAGCAAAGTGAAAATACCTCAAAACAAATCACAGGCTGGAATTCTACAGGAAAAAAGCTATATGAAGCAGAGAAAAATCCAGCAGACAAAAAAAGGCTTTCAGCATGCACATAGGACTTAGTGACCACTACCATGAAAACATAAGCCATGTTTAAATCCACAATTAGGCTCACAGCAGCAGCTTAAAAATGTAACCAGGTCATTATAACCTGGATCAGATGAGCCACGATACTACATGATCTGGACTAATGGCAAAGCAAAATGAGTCTTTAAGCTTAACAGACAGACAGAAGTTCCAGACCAATCGTAAAGTCTCTTTTGACTTCTTCCTACCTTCCAGATCAAGTAGATACGATTCAGCCCCTTCCAGACTGCACTTTTGAAACTACAGTGGTGCAAGTCCTGTCTAAAACCCCTTCTGCTGGAAGGNTGCTTTGCCTTTTTTTTTTTTTTGCACTACTACATTTTTATTTTAATATTCCTAGTAAAGAACTGTTATTTCTATTCCCATATCTTTGCCTGAGAGCCCCTTAATTTCAAAATTATAATAATTTAGAGGGATAGGGTTGAAGTTCTCCCTTCCAAGGAAGGTTCCTGCCTTCCTTAGCAGACACCTGTCTTTCCAAACAAAGACAGTGTTGGTGTTGGCTGGGAATTGTTTCCTAAGATGCTGGTTTCAGGCACTCAGGTGGAAGCAGCTGGCACCCTGAGCGAACATCTATGCCAGGCAGGAGGCCGGTGGTTTTCCCTTCACAGAGTGCCCCCCATCACTCAAGGTAAACATTCTCATCGGATCTGTAGCACCAGAAGCATCTTGGATTTCAGTGTTACTCAATCTGCTAACTAGCCCAGCATCCACCAGGCAACAGATGGACCTGCGATATTTCTGTGTCCCCAACCTTGCTTCTGTTAAATGTCTGCAGTTTGATGTGATGGAGGAACATTTCAGCTGACAAAATGGACACAAGCAGCTGCTCCTGGAGCCACGAGCCTTGGGTTTGTCTATAGCTGGAGATCAAGAGCCAGGTTCTGAAAAAATGGGGCATGACACATCTGATACATTCACTGCAAGGGACACAGGCATCTGGGCTTGAAGGCAGTGAATATGGATCAAAAAGCTGCTCTGAAATAGTGGATAAGCCTGTTGCAGTTTTTCCACAGCACTGGAAGAAGAAATGGCTGGGGAAAGGATGATCCTCCTGCTCCAGAGAAAGGAAGAGATATTTTCCAGAGTCGATCAGGCAAAATTTATCTATCAAAGAATGCATGTGAGCAGTGGAACTTAAGAGGGCTGATTTGATTATCCCATGTCTAACAAAAGTGGGAGCTCTACTCAGAGCTTCTCTAGAAGCAGAGGTATGTGTCCCATGTGGGTTCATTAATGTCTAATAATGCAGATGAGCTTACCCCTAAACCTCCCCTCAAGCAGGGAATTAATTTGTGTGTGTCTCTCTGCTGTGTCTGGCCACCTATTTTCACTGAACATCCCAGCTGAAATTGCCTAGTGAGTTCAAAAGCTTTTACAACAGGAGTGACAGGCATGAAATTAGAAGATACAATCATATATCCCTCATTCCCTTCATAAAGCAGGTGAAAAGTCATTTAGGACGCTTTTCAGCACAGAACTCCTAATAGCTGACCATTTCAGAATGAAGATTTTTGTTATGTTTTGCTATATTGTGATGCTAAATAGGAATAACTAAGGGGCCAGGGATTGAAATGGGGTGCAGGCAGTGGAAGCCTGGGCCTGTGGGTGACCCAGGCACAAAATATTTTGAGTACGAAGATCACACTAATTGGACCCACACAGCCACCAGCAAAGCAAGGCATGGCAGCTCTTCCCCCTGCCACCAAAGCCACCAGGACATTCTTGATCCCTTGGCTGTTTCTAGAAGGACACTACTAATGACTACTGCTAATTTGTGTTGTAAACAGCCTCTCTCAGACCCAGGAAAGTCTACATGACTCTGCTTCTAACTGCAACCCAATTATTCCTCCAGGCCTTGTGCTGTGCTGCAGGTTTCCAAGTGTGGCACAAGGACTGACCCTACAAATAAAGAGTCACCACTGTCTTGCATGTGCTTCATGCTTTGAATCCATTTGCGTTTTTTAGCTGCTGGCACCATTAGGGGAGATGCTGTTCTCAATTAAAACCAGCCCATTGCTTCCCCAGGCTTAATTAGAAGCAGGGCTGTACATTCTGGCACCAGCAGTATTTTCTTTTCAATTAATGGACTTAACAGGCAGCAGATGCCAGTGTCTTCCTTTCTCCCCTCACCAGCAAGCATCCCACCCCTATTTTAAAATCATCAGCAATGATTTTAAAGTGACAGCTAATTCAGATACTGCTTCTAAAACTGAGAATAGTTGTAAAAAACCCCAAATAAATCCATGAGAAAGTCCATCGCAATCTTCCATCTGCTCTGTATTTTAAAGCAGGTGAGAAATGCTGAGCAAAAAGGAGAATGGTAAATTAAGTAACAGGGCAAGCCGTGACAGTCTAGGGCTAACCTTCTTGTGTGACTTCCATTAAGTGCAACGGTAAGGCTGCAAAAACACTGCAGTTAATTTTTCTTGATAAAATAATTCACACACTTCAACTTCCTTGTATTATTTCATTGATCATAAGTTGCACTGATCATACGTTACTCCTCCTATTGGAAACTGTAAATTTCTAATTAAATCTGGTGTTGATTTTTTTATTATATAGTAACACGCCATAACCTTTACCCCAGTAAGATTACTGCCTCTGTTTTAACACTGTTGCCTGCTGTAGTTTTCATTTGTAGACCTTCCTGTCTTTAAATGACTACTCCTCTTTGGCTGGAATTTGCCAGACTTCTCTGCTGCAGATACTTTGGTCAGGGATTCAGCAGAAATACAGCACACTGACATAAATCTTGCTTGCTTGGAAACTTAGTTAAAAACAGCACTGGGGGAATCACCTCCAGCTCAGGATGACAACACTCTATCCAGCCATGGGGGACTACAAGAAGGCTTCAGATAGCTCTGATAACAACGCTGCCTTTCTGGCAGGCCTGGGCAGGAGGTGTTCCAGAGGCATGGATGAATCACACGTAAAATCCTGCCCAAAGTCTAGCAGATAAAAACTTCCTTTTAAACCTCAAGGGCTAATCGCCATGAGATTAAAGGATGATTTCATAAAACAGTCTGAGAGCTGTCCTACTCCTGTTTTGCTCCTTGCCCTGTAAGTAAGGTAAGGGGAAAAACCTTCTCCCCACACCTTGTAAATAGGAGGAATAGAATGCCAGACCACAGGAACACCAAAATCCACACACTGAATTGCAGTGCCCTAAATCAGGCTGCCATTTTATAACAGTGAGCCACCACTACTTCACAAAGCAACCCTGAAACCCAACCATATTTGATGCTTGAGAACATCTGTCTGTCCCAAGTGCCATGACAAATTTTGTGATGTGGAGATCCTTCTTTTACTGAGACTGCTGAGCACCCACCTCTGCACTGGTGCCCATCCACCAGTGACTGTCCCTTACAGCCTGCTCTCCCTGGCAATAAATGGCAACACATGGCAGTATCTGCCCGGTTAGCCTACCTTGCTCAGTGTGCTGAATGTCTAAAATCTACAAAATGTCACAAACTTTATTTCTGAGTGCTGTAGTACAAAAGGTACAGTGTGTCCCTTTTCATGTCTCACAGCCCAGGCCAGTACTGGTGTTCATTTCATGGCACAGAGCCAGGAAAGAATAGTTTGCTTTCCTTTAGTCTAACAAAACTAACTTGCCTTTCCATTAAGCAGCTGGATCAGATCATGTTTAAGAGAAACTGTCCTTAATTAATTTGATAAGATTAAATTTAATTTAGAAAAAGCACAAGCTGCCCAAGGGAAAATCTCCCTCCCTACTCTGTAACACAAACTGGTTTCAATTCCAGATTCTTTTTTTGTGGAAACTTGTGAGTGTGATAGATAGGGTCATTCATAGCATTAAAAAGGGAAATAACATAATTGTTGCTGACATCAAAATTATTACTCTTATTCCAGGAAAGCAGGGAACAATTGGGAAAAGAATAAGCAAACAGAAGGGCAAGGGGAAGGCAAATAGGGGAGTTTTTCATATGGTAGGTCCACTTTTTGGAAACTGAAATGAATCTGGGACAGTTTCCTAACCTAAAAGTGTTGTTTATATCACAACTGTGCCCTTTTAGTGCTTTCTTATGTCTACATTTTTTTTCCCGAAAAGAAAACAAAATGTGTAATTACATTCCCTGTATGAGCAAACCAAAACAAATATATAAAAGGGCATTTCTCCCAGAGGGAGAGAGAGAGAGAGAGAAAAGAGTCCAGAACTGTCCCACTCAAGTTTTAGACATTCACCTGAGCTGACTGACTTGGAACTTGCTGGATACCTGAAATCTGAAGCACATTCTGGTTCTGTGGACCACATTCACACCCTGTCCAGTGAGCACCTCTCACCAAGGACAGCCAGGACAAAGTTCTCCAGCTCACCTGGATGGAGCCCAGCCCAGTGCACCAGGCCCTGCACAGACACAACCCTGCTGTACCTGCCCACAAAGGTGACTGCAAAGACTTCATTTCGGTTCTCTCCTCCAGCACTCAACTCCTCCAACTAATTTCCTACCACTTGTATGATAGGAATCCAATTATATCAGTTCTGCTTGCTGTGACAATATTAGAAGAGTCTTTAAGCATGATTAATGCTGATAGGAAATACAGAGAATGTTTGATTTGTCTGATTTTAATGATCCCTTTACATGCCTCATTTTTCCAAGCTTTATAAAACTCCTTTTCCATGTTGGAAGAAAAAAAATGGTATTTGCAGAAAGCTTCCTGACCAGCACACCAGGAATCAAATGAGGCAATTTAACTGAAAGAGCCCACTTTGAAGGAGACAGTGAAAGCAGCCACATACAAGATTTAAGAGAACTGAGGAAGAAGAGGAACTACGTTGACACCAGGCTGGAGAAGATGGATTCTGTCCAGGAAATCACACTACATAAGCTTATGGTAAGTCTGGCTCAAGCATCCTAACTCGAGGATTTTTATCTGATGCAGTCCATTTTGCATGTGCTAGTTTGATTTAGGAAATGCAGCTCTGTCTAGGTGAGTTACTGATATTTCTCCTGATGTTTTTCTTGACATCCCCCAAGAGCCCCTGTTTCAGAGCTGTCGGATGTGCAGAGGTGCTACAAGAGCTCCTCTTCCTTACAGCCCAGTCTCAAAGCCAAAGGCTTTATTTAAAGTCCCCTCCAAGGCTGGATCTCCCAGAATCATGAGAGAAAGGTCTTGAGGAAAACCCTCTGGCAAAACTCCACTTCATCAGGCCAAAATGACGTTTGTGCGAGTGAGATGAGAAGTGTTCACTGGAGCATTTTAGGTTTTGTTTGACAGGGACCTCACCGTGACCATCACTGTCACCACAGACTGGGAATAGCGCAGCAGCTCCCTCCAGCCTCTGTTTTTCCCAGTGGCTGGTTTCATGGCAAGCAGCCTTTCTCCTACCTGTCTCTACAAGCAGGGATGGACCCAGATCCTACATTTTTTGGGAGGAGGAGGATGTAAAACAACACTGAGGAGAAAGGACAAAGCGGGGCCACAACAATGCAACCATCTGGTGAAACAGCATGTGGATGAAAGCACATGTTAATTTGGATAGAATTATGGTCTTTTCATCACTCCAGCTCCCTTGGATTATTGTGAATGAAAGATCAGGGCAAAACTCATCTATTCTTCCCCTACTCACAAAAGAAAGTAAAAACTGCAGAGATCTAGCTGAGAACTGGCAAAGCCCCACTGCAGCACCAGTCAGAGACTGTAAGAGGAGCTTATGCAGAACCTGTCTCGTTACACACCTGTTAATTCTGGGTATTGTGCATTGAGCAGTTTCTGGGTTTTGTAGCCTGTCCACTTTGCTGTTTGTACAGGTGTTTATGCACCAGGTTTTAAGAGAGGAAAACAGGTACAAAACCATAAACTCCAACAAACAGAAGCTGTACAAGAGATTTGAGACAGACCTGTTCCAAGTGGCTGTTGTTCCTTTAAAATATTGGCGGGAAGGAATAAGGAGCTTTGGGATTTGAGCAAAGTTAGACTGTCCTGCTCTGAGCTAATAACAGCTTCCTATTGTAGTTCTCATCTCAGTGACAATAAGTCAACTCCATTTCCTAGCTTAAACAACACTTTATGGGATCCAGTGTTTATATGCCCTTCAAACATAGGAACTAAAAGAAAAATGAATGTATGCAGTGAAATATACTGCTCAAATATTATGTTTTATATGTATATACACACACATATATATACTTCAGAGATCTTAAACGTTCAGCGTTTGTTCCTATGAGTAACTACATTTGAAAATAAGAAGACAGATTACACATTGCTGCTGATTGTGCCATCATTTTACCAAATGCTAAACATGCCTGCCTGAGACATTGCCTCTTCTTTGCCATAGATCTAGCAGCAGAGAGTTCTCGTAATAATACAAAAATACAGCCTGACTGACTTTCTGAGATGGGAATACACTATACGTCCTCTTGCCACACCAGGGAAATGCATTTGGCAGCTGACTCCTACAGCTTGCCATGAGAAGAAAGGCCAAACATCCAAGAGCAGGCAGGAGAGCCCTTCCTGGAGCGAGCAATTTCTTTTCCCTGTTCATGATCCCACAATTACATTGCTCTCATTGAGTCCATTCACCAACTTAAAATCAGCACCTCACCGCAGTGCCCAGCATTTGAAGAATGGCTGAATTTCAACTAGTTCCTCTGGAAACGCTCAGAAAACACACACCAAAGAAGCTTTTCAGACATTTCCCAAGCAGACTTGGGAGTCTCTTCTTAACACTCCCCTTTCTGTAGCAGAAAAGTAATTCTTCATTCCTCCTGGCTGATTTAAACATGAGTATTTAAAGAACTACTGAATCATCTTGAAAATCTTAGAAAACATGATCTCCACAATGTACAGATAAGAGAATGAGCTTTGATATTTCAGCTGATTAAATAACTGTCATCAAAAGCTTGTCCTGCTTTCCCATGCAGCTCAGTCAGGGCAACAAAAGGTATCATCTGTCTGTGAAACTATTATACCCCTAGACTTTCATCACTGCTGCTATTTCAATATATTGTCTTCCAGTTGCTTAAAGAAAGACATTTGAGTGAATGCAGACTAATCTAATATGTCATCTGTCTGCTTCTCAGTTGTAAAAAAACAATTCACTGCAACATTAGCTTAGAAGTTGAGTGACCAAGTCTGCAGTGTGGCTATTTATTGTGCCCTGAACAAAGAGCAGGAATGGAGCATATGCTCCAACCTCCTCACAAACACCAGTTCATCTGATTCTCAGAAAAGAGGTAACATTTAACTACTTAGAATATAGGAAATGGCTGATTTAAAAAACCAAACCAAACCAAGACCTCTGGACTAGGTCTTCAAAACAAGACAGTAGCCAAAAGCTCTTGTACAGTTCTAAAATATAAAATTTTGGTTTTTCTAAATAAGTCTAAGTGTGGGTTTAATATACTCTGCTTCTAATCATCTTCTTTGTCCTCTCCCTCACATGTAAAATGGACTTTTACCCTAAGACAAGGAGGTCAGTTTATGTGAGGTTCATTACCTCCTGTTTTATACAGTCATAGTTTTCATATAGAACTCAAACTTGCATTTGATTATTAACTTACTGTTATAGCTAACATTGGTTATTCCAAGAAAAATAAGTAACAAAAGCTATTATAACAAAGCTTATGATTTTGAAAAGCTTGCATTTTTGGAAAACATGAAGCAAAAAAAACTCAACAAAGCAGCAGAACAGTGAAGCAGTGTGTTTTAGCATATGTATCTACTTAGAAAGTGAAAAGCTGCATTTTCAAAAGAAAAGGGCACATTAGATAGTTTCTCCCAGACTTTTAAAATACAACATCCATCTTGCCTATCCAATACTGCAAGTGCTCCTCTCAAAGGGCACGCCCTGGCATGAAAGAGATAGGGATGCACTTCTCAGCACAGCCCTTGCAGATTTATCTTCATGCTGGAACAGAGAGCACCCCGAGGCAGGTTAGCAGTGCACCTGGCTGAAGTCTCTTGGGAATGTAAGGTTTGGACTTCTAACTTCAAAACTAGGCCAGGCAGCTGCTGGTTTTGTTCCTCCTGTAAGCTTTGTTGCAATTCCTTCTAAGCTTCAATCAGGAGTGATGCATGCTCTGGCCATGGCTGGAGCATCATCCTGGTTTAAAAATGTACTGACTGCTCTGGGTAACCATCCCGAGTTGTTTGTGTTCTTTTGCAATTGGACAGACAGACTGATGCAGAATGTGTGAAAATTGTCACCCCATCAAGTTAAGTGGGTGCTTGTTTTGGCAGGACAGATTGAACAGGCTATAATTAAAAAAAAAAAAAAAGGAAAACAGCTCCCAATTTTTGATCAGTAACTGGGCTTTCATAGTTGAACAGTTAGCCAGCAAAAAGTTTTTTGGAAAAATACTCCCAAACCTGTGCAAAACAAGGTTACACGTTAAACAGGCTGCATGAGTTTATATTGTGTCTCTCCCATTACAAGTCTGTCCCTACAGTACAGTGAGTATTATCTGTATCAGTCAGGCTTTATGCAATCCAGTGGGAGAACTACTAAGAAATTAATCGATTTCATTGTCAGGCTGTTTCACTTCCTTCCTCCTCCTCCTGTCCTCTCAAGCTTACATCTTCCTTCCCTTCCTGTTCTAGCTCTATAAATCACTCTCCTTCTTGTAGATCTCTGTTTGCCTTGAAACTGCATTCCTCTCAGCCACTAATTTTTAAATTAGCAAGTAAAACCATAGGATTTCTCTGGCAAGAGTTACTCTACGTGAACTCTGGCTGCTGACTCTTTGTGGTTGTTCTGCTCATTTAGAACCAAACTGCTGGCAGCACATGCACCACGTTCAGCTCTACATGTTCTTTCCCTCAAAACCAGAGCAATGTTGCCTTCCAGGTTCCGCAAGCCAAGTCAAATAAAAAAAATACATCCTTTGTGTGACTAACTAGGGGCCAAACCTGTGGAGATCCAGCAACCTGCACAAAGAAATTCTTCTGCAACATGCCTCATCGTGCAGGTGAAAGTCTTTTTGCTTGTGGAATAAAACAGCCAAATTTCAGTCCACTATGGGATAGATACTCCTCACATGAAGAACCATTTGAGCTCTGTGGCAACCTGTGAAGTCTGACTAGCTCATCAGAGAGGATTCTCTGCAGAAGGTAGAGCTGGTTAAATTAATAAAAGGTATCGCGGGACGGAGACCTGCAGAAGGCAAGCATTCGGCAGATCTGGTTCCAGGTACCTTCCAACTCCACTCCACCACCCCCTGTGCCCACTGCTCAGGATGTGCTCCTTGACTGGGGCAGACACACGTGCGGGAGAAAACTCTCCTGCGAAAGATTTGGCACCGCCCCTGAACCACGAGGTGGTCTGACAGTGAAGATCACTACAGGAGCTCAATCCTCACCATTCCCCTTTATATCCCTTGAGCAAGCAGGGAAACACAAATGGGTCTTGATAGGCATAACTGCCGCCAAAACTGTTCTTTGGAGGAATCAGAAATGCATACATATGCTTTATTAGCCACTCACACAAGGACAAAGCAGACAAACTGAATTTCATTTGGTTTTCATTTGAAGCCTTAGGTTTCAAGCATTTTTCTTCATGTCGGTGCAATTGACCTTGACACTTTGATATTTGTGATGGAGTTTAGGTGGAGTCCAAAGAAAAATTCTCTCTTTGGTTTCCTGCTTCCTGTTCCTATGATACTTAAAACTGGTGAGTAGAGAGTATTTTTGTGATAATCTTAACAAATAAACTGTATGGCAGATTTTAGACAGTAAGTGAATATGAATGTGTATATCATCATCTGGTTCTATTTTACAGCTGCAAGTCATACATATTCTTTGGGCTTAAACCCACAGTATTTTACTTTAAACAGTATTAGTTGCATGGCAGATAAATAAACACAAAAAGAGATGATTTATCTACATTTTAAATGAAAGGTTCATGAAGTCGTTGCTATGAGGCCATTAAAATAGCACAGAACTACAAATGAGAAGTCACTGTCCTCAAGTAAGCAATGGAAAGCATAAACAGAAGGGAAAAAACCCTGGAATGATCTTTCCACAGCACAGAAATGACACCAGGCTCAAACCCTGTATTCTCCTGGGCAAGTGACACAACTCCCCTGGGGTTCGGTAGCACTCTGCCTAGCATTTGAGGATGTGGAAGTGAGAGGGAATACAGCAGCATACCTTGATGTCGCTGTTGGACACACAATCACACACATGCGCACTGTCTGGTGAGAAGGCATGAACTGTTTATTATCAAATCTGACCCCACTTTTATGGTATTTCTACAAAGGCCAAGGACTGGGGGAGAAGGTTGACACCTCTCCCCAAGCCATTGGTCAAGACAACTGTCCATCAGCTGCCCATATCTCCAAGAGGAAAAATGTAAACTAACTTAAACTAACAAAAACATTGCTTCTAATTATAACACCCGTGTGTGAGAAACTGAGAACTATGAAACTGTGAAACACACAAAGAAGGCTGAAAAATCAGGGCAGCACCTTTACTTTCAACCAACCAACACAGAAAGCCTCCCAGCTGAAAAATGAAACAGGGAGCTTCAGGAAAAGAGCTGGCTAAACAAAACTCCCCAAGACCTGACATCTCAAAACGACATGACGAGCAGGCAAGCTCTGAGATGCCCATGAGGAGCTGTGACTCCTGAGTTATGCTGGGATGGATCAGCCCTCCAGAAACAAGATCTGGACAACACGATGGGCAGCACTGTGCTCAGTTTGCACAGACAGAGCAAAACTAAAACGGACAGCAATGAAAGCTGAAAGTGCTACACTGGCTAAGTCAGTCTAGATGATTAATGACAACATCACCTACAAACTCAAAACATCTAGAAAAGACCAATGAGAAAGACAAAATTGATTTTAGTGAAGACCTGCAAGCTATAGAAACAAATGCTGTCAACAATGCAATATAAAGTCTCTTCCCCAAAAGGGCTGTCCCAGCAGCGGCTCAGCCCCCCAGGGCAGTGGTGAGGGGATGTAAAAGCTGTGTGGATGTGGCACTTGGGGACATGGTTTAGAGGTGGCCTTGACAGTGTTGGGTTAATGGCTGGGCTTGATGATCTCTCCTATCTTTTTTGTAGATTCTGTGATTCTACAGCAACAAAGCAGAGCAGGCTCTGCCTTTTCATGTACGATCATACAGTTCAGGGAAAAGCATGTGAAATGTCACAGTAACAATGGAGATTAAGAAGAGTTTACCACACCCAACCCTCTCTGTTATCTATTGCACAGACAGGGTAAAAGGGATCAGTTTTGTGTGTGGAGTGATTACAAAAATTATGTGCTAAAAAGGTTTTTTTGAATGAACTATTTATTTCAATCAATAAAAAGATACAAAGAGTAATAATTAATTTACTGTCCCAGAATACTAGGACAGAGGGGGGATTTGACTATTTAATCAGTACTACTTCAACAAAGAAGAAAAATCCAGTTCAGAGAAGTGACAGGCATCTTCTTTGAACTCACGAAATGAACTACCCCATAGAATCACAGGTCAGTAAATACATGACACCTTCACAGACATGACCATAATGTGTCAAAACAATATTTTTACCAAGTTTTGTACCTGCTACAGGGAATTTTCTCAGTGTGCAAGAGCAGAACCTGGCCCACCTAATTTGACTGAGCTGGGACTGACTGTCTAAGTGCAAAAGTTCCAGGGTACCTTGACGGAAGCCCACAGCAGACCTGTCCCACAGGGAGCTGGTGAAATCCAATAAAGAACAAGTAATGAGTGTCCCTTCACATAACCTTTGAAAAAGGACAATCCAAGTAGCTGCAAGCAATCCTTTGTGGCTCTCAAAGAAGACAAGTGTGTGTTTTCAGTCAGACAATCTTCCCATCTCCTCTGTGTGCCCAGCAGGGTTATAAGCTTCTCTTTAAATGAGGAAAGCAATCCAGAATCAGAGAATCTCTCTGTTGGAACTGCCTAAAGGTTATCACAGATATTTGGAAGAACTGGCCAGATTCTAACCATATGTCACACTACAGACAAACACTTTTCTTTTTCAAAGAAATACACAGTCTTGAGAGAGTAGCTTCTACTGGTCCCTGACAGGCAAGCACCGACAATGAAAGCACCCTGCTCTACCACTGGGTTACCACCCAAAACCATAACGTGGAGGAAGATGGAATAGTTCACTTGATGTTTATTAGTATATAAATTAAGAAACTACCTCCAGCCAAAACATGATTCTCCACATGTAAGAAATCTCTGTAAATGCACTGTGATGTTGACAGAAATACTGACTGCATAAATGTAGCCAAATTATTACTAAATATGCTTCCTGACAGCATGGGAAGAAGGAAGAAATTCCAGGCCACAGCTCATCTCCTTGGTTTTAAAGGAGTCAATAGCTGTCAAGGACTCTGCCTGCCTTACCCTGTCAAGGATTTTTCACCAATTCTGAGAGCCATGGGTAGGATCGTGCTGCCAAGTTCAGTACCCAGAGAGCAGTAAAACCTTGAGGAAGGGGCTGCTGCTCTTTGGGACATATTTACACTGACTTACAGAAGGGATTTTTGGTCCACAGACTCTTTGGGAAACATCTATTGAAGTAAGGTCATAGGTTTAGCACCAGTGTGCCTCAGGGGGTGATACAGGGCACACATTACATGGAAATCCTCAAGACTATGTCCCTAAACGACAGTGTTCATATGGAATTGTTTTTTCCTTACTGTTTTTACTGTAGGGAAAAAGAAATATTACATGAACAGTAGCATATTTCAGGCCTGAACTTAAAAAGACCTTTTTCTCTGGCTCTAGGGGTATCCCTTCAAACAAAGATGAGCAGGCTGATCCAACTCTGAAACTTCCTCTCATTAGCCACAGTGATTTCCTATTTTCATGAGTAATGTATTTCCCACGAAGATGAGACTGTTTTTCAGAGCAATGCTATTAACAGACATCCTTTTGCTTGGTTTTTGTTTGTGTGCGTGCTTTTATTTTTTTTTTTTGCTATCCTTCACAGTAACAAAGCTAATTTCAAAGCATTAGGGTATGTTGTCTTCATAGCACAAAACTGACAGATATTTCATATGTTAGCAATAAACCTCAATGATATTCCTGTGCTGCCTTCAATAAGTTCTGGTTTTTGTTTTTCATAGCAGGGGAAAATACAGGGTTGAGGTGCAGGTTTGGAGGATTCAGCACAGTTGTTTATCTTCTGCAGTGCCCACAAGTTTTATTTGACTGCTCCTGAGCTGGGACTGCTGCAAATGCAGTGGATCAGCAAGCGGCTGAAAAAGGAGCTGGACAGACATGTGTCACATGAAGTGACATCCAGAGGGACTTGACAGTAACACCTGCTTGCTCTGAAAACTGAGCAGAACCAAGGCAAAGGAAACACCTGCGTCTCTGTGCCTGAAGAGGTGCTGGGTGAAGAGGGGGAGGCGTCTCAGTCCATGGCAGGAGGGTGGGAAGGAGGTGAGGTGGTTTAACATCCAACCCAAGCCATGCTGTGGCTCTGGGATGCTCGTGGGCAGGAAACAAGCACGAACATGCTGCGCCCTCCAACAACATCACCCTCCAGTTCTTGTCAGCCTGCAAACCCTTTGGTCAGCAGGAGTAGTTCAAAAACTGCTCTTCCAAAACCTCACTAAAACACCAGCCTTTGACACCTACGGAATTTTCTTCCATCTGTTGGAAATGATACAGATTCTAAAATGTTTTAAACTAACTTTGGTCAAGGGTTTGTTTGTCTTTGCCCGGGGGAAAGGAATTGAAGTTTCTTTCCAACAGACTCGTGTTCCACAAGTCCAGGCCTGAGGACCTTTACATCAACAGGCTGGGAGTAGCCCGAAGAAACACAGCAGATAAGAGATCATTAACAAACATTAACAAACATCATCCCCAAACATCATCCTCTGGTCTGCCTGGTCTGAGAAAAGAATAACAGAACTGAAGAATGAGGACTAATTGAACATCTCAGGTGAAGGGATCAATAGCCAATAGGAGATGGAATACTAAGAATTGTGTCAAATATTTAAGACCAACAAACTTGAGAATTTCTTTAGGGTTTGTCTGTATAAATATGTGAAAAATGTAGTAAAGAGCCATGTACGAGGGAATGATTTTCACTGCACAAGCCGGGCAATGTGTGGATTAAAGGATTTCTATTGCACATCCTGGCCAGAACAACATCCTGGCCAGAATAAAGCAGTGCCTTAATTCTCTAACACTGAGATGATGTTGGAGAGTTTTTGTTTTCTCCACAGTTTTCGGTGACACATCAAACTAAAGACATTCAATTTTAGAAGTTACAAAACCCAGTGGATTGTCCCAGAGAAGCCAAATCCCAGCACACTTGTTATTAAGCCACAATGGCAAGAATAGTAAAATTATGAAAATTTATGGTGAATTTTCATTTACCTTGGAAAGACCACGAGCTAGCTCCATTTTGCAACACAAGTCCTGATGAGATTGTTCCTTGCCAACATGTAGCTTGACACCAACTGCTCATGCCAGTCTTTGCCCCTAATCTCTACTTGCATAAATATCCAGATAATACAATTTCTGCTATTAATAATGATAATAAAAACACCTCCCCCACATCAGGCCCGGTGAGAAATCACAATCTGAAAGCATTTCAAAGGCTGTCAACCATGAAAATCAATCAGTGCTGACAGCCTCAGCCAAATCAGGGCTCATGGAGGCAGTTTCCAGCATTACTGGAGAGCTGCCAGCCTAATCCTCCTGCTGTAAATACAGTGCTGTGAGCGCCTCTGACAAGGGAAAATGAGCAGATTACATGGGGAGGTAACAAGCTTGAACTGCACCATGTCATGAATGGTGGGGTGGAAGGGAGAAATCAGCCTCCCTTTGTACTCCCAAATCATTTGTTTTGTCCCAATCCTTTGAGTAAATATTCTGGCAAGAGAAGTTACCCCTGGGCACGTTACTGCAGCCTTACTCTGAAAGTCTGGTGGTGGCTGAAAGAGGTAAACTCCTCTTTGTCCAACAGAAAAAAAAAAGCCGTTTATTTGCAAGTCCTCAGCTTCCCCGAACTTCACAAAACCAGCCTGATCTATGCACTGGACAGCCACCAAAGAGCAGGCTTGCTTTGTGCTCCAGGGATGGAGCCCAGATGGAACAGAACAGCTGGGGGCCTGCATGTTCTGCTGCCTTCTCACAGAGAGGTGCTGAGCATCCTCTGGGCTCTCACTCGGGCCATCCAAAACAGGATTTAAAGGGAGTAGATGGATGACATGCACATGCAAACTGATTGCTCACCACAGGTGCTCTTAAATGAAACTGGCACCCAGCCCCATTTGTTTGCCCTTGTGCTGCTCACTCCTTTGAAAGAATGCTCATGAGAAACCAACCCGAAATCCCACAATGGAAAGACCACCGCTGATTCACAGATTTGTATCATTCCTTACACCCCATCCAGAAGTGCTTGAGCATTTCTTGACCCCGTGGCTTTACCAGAACTACAACCAGAGCCAGTTTGGTCAGCTGGCAGCTTTTTTTCGGAGAATGCGCCCACCAGCTAGGAACTGCAAGCATTTTAGAAAGCTTCCTCCTTGCTTTTAGAGCTTCACAGACAGGAATCCATGCAGAAGCCTGTTTGCTACCGACATCAGCCATGCATGTGTGCAGGCGTGTCCCAGACAGTGCAGAAATTAAGGAAATATCAAAACCTTCCAATGCTCCCCCAGTTTTGGTCTTAACTGCTGGACACCACAGCTTTATGATTCCAATGGCTGTATTTTGTCAAAAACTTCATGCTCTTGAACAAAGAAGTGAACTCTTCAAAACACTGCTTTACATGTCAGTGCTCACCCAACAGCTGTTACAGACAATATTCATGCCTTATTATTATTCATGAATGTTCAACTGAACCATCTTTTTTGTTTCCACAAATGTTAGGGAAATGGCTCCTTTCTCCAGAGCTGAAAGGGTGTTTGTGTAAGAACAAGAATCTCCATTATTACCTTGATGGTCATTATTCTCAGTTGTTCATTTCCTCCCTTTAGAAATTTAAATCATGCAATCAGAACAGAGCACCACCACCACCACCTGACTCGTAAGACACTCACTCACTCCCAATTCCAAAGAGAAAATAATTCAAATAGGCTATTATTAAATAACTGCTTATCTAAACTACCCTGTGAATCAACAATGTCATGTTTGCTGAAATCAGAAGTAAAATGGCTTGGAAAACAGCTCTGTCCACAGTGAACAGTGGAATTATTTTTGAGCCATGAGCTACTGATCAGCTTTATTTCTGAGCAGCTCTGCACAACCAGCCAGCATGTGTGTGGGTACTGGGGCTGAAATCAAGAGGATCACAAACTCCTTGAGAAGCTTGAGAAAATCTCGACACTTAGCTCTAAGTATTTGGGTTTTTACTGCACCTTTAGTGAACATTATCCATCTCTGGGAGTTTAAATTAAATTTTGTGGACTATTTTGATCCAAGTTGGCATTCTCCAATCTACTTATGTGGCAAATGGATTTATGTGATGTACAAACAGCAGATAAAGCACAGGCAACCTGTAAAGCATCAGTAGGAGAAACAGATATTTTTTACCTCTTCTTTAGACTTGCTTTCATGCTTGATAAACTAAAAGCTTCCCTATTTGAAAATAGCATTTAAGCAACAAAGTTAATACTTTCTCTGCCTCCATGCCTGGAAAATAATCTTATAACTCATTCTGGAGCTGAAAAGATGTAGCTAGGGAAGAAATTCTCCACTGTGAGGGAGGTGAGGCCCTGGCACAGGTTGTCCAGGGTAGCTGCGGCCGCCCCTGGATCCCTGGAAGTGTCCAAGGCCAGGTTGGATGGGGCTTGGAACAACTTGGGCTAGTGGAAGGTGTCCCTGCCCCTGGCAGGGGGTGGAGCTGGATGAGCTTTAAGGTCCCTTCCAAACCATTCAATCAATTCTGAGAGTCTCACCTGTGTTGCTGGGCAAGTCTATTTTCTAAGCAAAAAGTGCAGATCCAGAAGAAAATCTGTCTCAAAAAAGAGGTTTCAGTGGGTGGAGAAGAGGAAGGATAACTGCTTTACACACAGATAACAAACGGTTGCTTTTCTGAGGAGCACAAAGGCACAAGAACACTGCCCACAGAGCTGTGCTGGGGTCTCTCCCAGGCAACACATTCCCAGCCAATATGAAAATACATGATTAGTAAACACCGAGTTCAAAGGTAGCAGTGTATCAAGACAGGAAAGACAGTATTTCAAAGAGCTGAAGAAAGACCTTGCTACACCTGTGAGGAATAAAAAGGCAGATGAAACCTAGGCAGAAAAATATTAAATCAGGCACCCAGAGTGTAATCCTAACTGAACACAAGCAGTGATGGGCTATAAATTGGTCATTTCAGAATCCAGCTTTGGGAGTTAATGAGACTGCTGAATGAAAATGCCAGCTCAGTGCTCCCTAACTGTCTGAAAGCAAGGGGAGTGACAAGAACTAAGAACAGAAAAGCAAATATGAGATTGACAAGTATGATGGATGTACAGACAGAACAAGATTGTGTTTTCCTACCATATGAAAAAGGATGCACCTGAACTAGAAAAAGCCCCTTCAGTCTGAAATAGAAATGATTAAGCAGACACATGGACAAGGGATATGGAATGCTGTGACACAGAGCAGATTCCTGGAGATCTGGTGCCCACTGCACCTTCTGGGACAGGAATGGGGGCAGCACATGATATTGCACATGGCAATTCCCAAGTGGCCAAGGAAGTGTTTCTTCACACAGTATTTAGTTTAGACTGTGAAACTCATCTTCACAGAACACTGGAAATGCTAAGAGGAGCACAGGTTCAGAAAGAAACTGGAAAAATGAATGGAAGTAATAGCTGAATATGTCACCTCTGACTCAGGAAAGTCCTTGAGGATGGAACATCACTATGATAATTATAATTTTGCCCTATCCTGAAGCTATTTTGCAGATTTTCAGTCTAGCTGCTGTTTGGATATGAGGGCTAGGTGGACTTTTGTCGTCTGACATGATACATCATTATTTAAAATAATAAATAACCACCCCAAAAAGGCAAACAGAACTTAGTCAAAACTGATTTAAATTGGGGTTTAGCACAGTATCTATGAAGAACCCATTATCCACAGTATCCACTGAAGAACCCGTTCAGTGGAGCTGATGTAGGAAAAGGCCTCTAGAAGAAAAAAAAAAAGTGTAACAGGTCCTTCCATCATGCTTATATATCTGTTCTGCTGTGTTTGTATACAGAAAGGACCTTACTTTTAGAATGCTCTTACATTATGAAAAGTAAGAAAAATCACAACATAAACTTGGAGAAAAAAATATATCTATATTCTCCCACACTCTAAATTAAGTGCACTACAACAGTATTGCCAGAGTAAGCTGTCTGAAGCATTTAGCAGCTTTGGTCGGCTGGCTGAAAATCAGCAATCTTAATACATGGAGGAGACATCAAGCAGTTTTACTGTTCTCAACTCTGTGACCTGATAGTGACTTTCCGTAAGCTGTTATCCACCTGCACCTTGCACTATCCCTTCATTAGTGCTACCATCAGGATGCAAACATATTCAGGCTGGAAAATCCTATCCGCACAACATACTTCAGTTCTTATGATGATAACCTGAACAATACACCCAACTAAATCCAACATGAGGCTTGTAATGAAAGGGTTTCCCCTAGTCTGCAAGTGCAAATGGCAATGGTAAAAAGGGAATTCAGAATGAAGAGGCCAACCCCTGGGACACTGGTGGTAGAAATGACAAAGGAAATCAAGTACTAGAAATCAGGAAAAATACCTCTGTGATTCAGAGAGAATACATAATTAAAAAAAAAAAAAAAAGGGAGAACCCCATACAACCAAGGGCAAGAACCAATTGTGTGTGCGCTGGGTAGCTCTGAACTCCCCACAGGATTTGAGCTTTCACTCACTCAAACTCTGAAGAGATTGCCAGGAACCAGTGGAGGGAGCGGACCACTGAGAGGGAGGAAAGGAAAAGAATACCCTGAAATCCTTCCAGTTTCCAACAGCAGGCTGTCACCCACCACACAGGGGGGAGCAGGGCAGGGAACGGGGACGGGGCAAGGGAAGAGGGGGACATGGGGACACAGGGGAAAAGGGCAGGGAGGATGGGGCAAGGGGAGAGGGCAGGGCTCAGGCTGCCAGCTGCGGAGCAGGAGCTGTCAGCTGGAGCACGCTGCTCCCCATTAATCATCTGGTGCAACCCTGGCCCTCCGCAGAGGGCCTGCCAAGAGAGCCAGGATCTCATAAAAGCCTGACAGGCTCAAAGTGAGGCAGCCTCCTGCCTGTCTCGCTCCCTCCCCTCGAAATGTGGGGTAAAGGCTGGGGGAGAACAAAGAGACACTGATGATTGATAACAGCTTAATATCTTTGCGCAGCTTTATCAGGCTTTTTAACTAATGACTTAAGCAACTTCACCTCTACAAAATCAATCATCATGTCATAAAAGTCTGAAACACTACAAAATGAAGTGTCTGCCCCAGGGACACAGAGCATGTGTCACATTAAAGTGAACCTAATTCTTCTGGGGGTCCCTGGATGTTACTTTTTACTCCCTTGGAGATATTCAGAGATGGAGAGAGACACAGCAGGAGAACCCAAAATTACTGCCTTCCCTTAAAGAAATGATTCAAGTAATATTTAGTCTTCATCACTCAAAGATATAGCATTGAAAGATACTGAAGCTGGCTGGTCATTTTCAAGAGAGAAATAGCAAGTAAATTAAAAAAAAAAGACTGATGGCAGGAAAGAGAAAGCTCCAATTAAAAATAAGTAAGTTCCTAATTCAGGACTTGGCAGCTCTTTTCTCTCAGCAGAAAAATAAATACTATCCCCCTCTCTTCTGTACATAAAATGGAAAAAAAACTTCCACATTTATCCTCGCATTTTCTGAAGCCTCTTCTTGCTGGCAGAAGAGCTGAGCAAGGGCTCTGAGGAGCACATGGCCCCTTGCACCTCCCTGTGCAGGTGCAGCTGTGCCACTCTTACTGTCCCTGCACCAATGAACCCACTCACGCTTTTCCTCCCCCTTCTGCTATTTAGGCAAAAAAAAAATCCTTCTAATTTAGGAAAAGAAAGATTTTTCTCAAATTGGGTCAGCCACCTAGAACTGATCAAAGCTTAACTTCCTAAGCAACTTAAAAAAAATAACATTATATTCCCGTTCAAGCTTCTGTAACGCTTGACTGGATTTTTTATGCGACAATGACTTCAACTGCCAATTTCAATGTTGCACACAGCCAGGTGAGATCATGAGAGCTTTCCTCTACAGACAGGAGATATTTGTACAGTGCTTTGAGTTTTAAGCTGTTTCTATTTCGATCCTGTTTGTACCCATACTAACCTTTTAACAGCAGGGCTCCTGCCAAGGATGAATTACTTCCCAGAATTTTTTTTTTTAAAGCTCAAATCTGATACCCTGGATTCTTTTTCTCTTGCTTTCATACAGTATAGAATTCCAACCTCTCCCTGTTCATAAACTTCACAAGAACTGTATTTAGACAAAATCTATACTGGCATATTTTCCATACGTTTCATGGAAATATTCCTGACCACTTTTGCAAGCAGCTGAAGATGTGCTTTTATCTTGCCATGAAGTCACGAAGTTTAATTTGCAACATCACAGTTGCTTCTATGGCAACAGATGGTGACATCAAACACAGGATCATGACTTCGCTACAGGATCAAGAAGGATTAGCTTTGCACTGAGGAAGTTAAGATCTAATACAAACAAATAGCTACAACAATTGCGAAAAGAATTTACAGTGTGATAGTTTACTCCCTGTGTAAATGTCCTTGTTTACTCCAGAACGAAAATCCCTTTAACTTAACCAGCTGTTTGTAAATTAAGCACAAATGGATTAGCTCTAAAACAAGCTCAAGGGTTTAAGATGGGGTTTGCACACATACCCAGTTATGACTACACTCCAGCCTATGGCTTCCACCCACACTTAGGAAGAAAAGAGGCCAGAATTACGATTTCATTCCTTCACCATAACCTCAAGGGCTTTCACCTGCCCTAAGCAGGTTATGAGTGCAGCATACCTGCATATACTTTTTACTGGGACATCAGCTTTGAGCACTGATTGTTACCCATGAAACCCTTGTGGGGGCAGTTATTTAATTACCTGATATATTATCTTTCCTAAGATAATCCTTAAATGGATTAATTCCCTGGCCTTTCACCTTTCCATCACCAAAACAGGACCAAACAGAGGGGGCCCAGCTTGAAAGGCCCCTCTAGAGACATTATTTATTATTAATGTCCCTAGCTGGAGCCAGCCCTGGGTGGGACAGCACGTGCAATCAAAGAATCAGCTTCTCCTGAGGGAAAATACAGAGATGGATCTTTCCAGGACACAGCTGAGTCTGATGGGGGGATATGTAAATCCACATTCTGCAGCTGTTGCAGGGACTCTCACAGGTGGGAGAAGACACAAAAGCCTTAAAGCAGCAGCACAGGGGGAAGCTCCACCTTGGGAACTACTTCTACAAGAAACTGAACCAATTCTGCTCCTCTTTGCTGGGATCCTGGGCACAGGCCCTCAGGCATGCTGATTCTGCTATGTCTGCAGCCCGTGTGCTGTACACACACTGCAGTGTAAAAGTGCCCAGGCAGTGCCACACATTCTTTCCACTACAGTAAATTCCAAGTCTTTCAACAAGTGGCATTTAGCTTTCTGAGAAGTATTCAAAGGAATTCTGCTGGACCACTGTTGCAGCAGCCCTCTTGTTAGAGGGTAGAAATGAGGAGAAGCACAGACTTCTTGTTTATCACAACATGAAAAGGGCCCTGGTTTATTCCTCTTTACGCTCAGCCATCCTGCCTCCAACCATTCCCTAACTCTGACTGCAGCAAGCTCCTGCTGTAGGCTTCCCTTGCCGCCTCTGACTGCTGGTTATTTCCTGCTGAACTCTGACTGCAGGGATTAATGTGCAGACTGTGACTGCAGGGATTAGGTTACAGGCTACGACTGCAGGCTTTTACCTGGCTGGACTGTGACTGCAGGCTCCAACAACAGGCTCTAACTGCAGGCCCAGACTGACCTCACTGCGGTGAGTCTCTCTCCCCAGAGTCTTCTTTCCTCACAGTCCTCTTGCTCCCTCTTCCTTAAGGTTGCTCCTGCATGATCCCTCACCAGCTACCCCACTCTCTTTTACCACACTTACCTTTATTGGCTATAGCTGTGACTCATCGGGAGGAAGCTGTATTGGGTAATTAACAGCTGTTACTTACCAGGGTCAAGGTCACCTGTACTCCCTTCTCCTACAGACCACAGAATCCTCTGTGTCTCCACAGAGTGTTTTTACTCTCAAGTGGTGCCAGCTTGGACAGCTTTGCTGTAAGTTGTGCACTGTGAGTGTCCCCACCATGGCAGGGCCCTGCTTGGACAGAATCACCATCACAG
This sequence comes from Donacobius atricapilla, assembly GCA_013397315.1. NCBI lineage: Eukaryota > Metazoa > Chordata > Aves > Passeriformes > Mimidae > Donacobius > Donacobius atricapilla. The sequence continues at coordinate 273,069 of WBMY01011687.1, read as the reverse complement.
GATATAAACCTCTGATTCCACACCAAGCCACTCTCACGCCTCTTCACTGAGATGCCAACTAGGATGGGAAATTCTCTTCCACTATCAGAGTTTCCTTTCATACAGACACATCTATTAGACCACCAGTCCTGTTTCATAAAGCAGATTATGTTGATTAGCAGAGCCCTTAAGGAAGGGATGGTTTTGAGCAGTTCTCTCCAGAATTAAAGTCAGACAATAGCTGAAGCACACAGCAGGGCAGGAGAGTTGTTTTAGACCTCCCCATCCATTTCATAGGTTTGCAGGTGTTCTCTATTATTGTTTGAGGACTCAGCAGGCTTTGTTGGACAATCCTTATCGATGTTAGTAAGGATTAGCTTACAGAAAGGAACTCGCCTAGGCAAATACATTCATTTTGCATATAACATAACACTTAACATAAAATCAAAGTAGATCAGGAAAGCAATAGCAGGAGGGGAACTATGGAGACTGATGTAGTGGGACACATCTGTTAGATTCACTTCCAGACACATTCAGTTTGAGGTAACAGATTTTTTCACCTTCTTCCACACGTCCTTATGTGATAATGAGAAATACTTCAGACTACGTTTGTCACCTCCACTTTTCTTTTCCTGTCGCATCTCAAGTCCAACCAGCTTCTCTTGCATTCCTATTGAGCCCAGCTCCTACCTCAGCAACACTATCAGATTCTGCCTCCTTCCCAAATACTTCTGACAGAAAGTCAAAAGCTTCTCATTCCTAAAAACCTATTGGCCAGAACTAAAAGCATCTTTACCTCAAAACAGTTATAATTCAGTGAAAGAAAAGATTGACTACAGAGAAAGGCAGAAAACGTACTACCTCAATGCTGCAGACATTTGACAAGCCATTTAAACTCCGCACCTCAGCAGCCAGAAACAAAGCATGGTGATAACACACCCTCTCCCCTGCTCCTTGCCTGCTCAGCTGTTAAACAGGGTGCTCCATGATACCCACAGGAGACTGCTCTGCCCAAAGAACTTGGCAATTCCTCTGCCAGTGATGGGCAGACCCACAGAGCAGAGCAGGACTTCCATCTAACATTGCCTTGGAGACCAGAAGTATCAGAGACTCCAGAAGCATGGGTGCTTCACTGGTGTGAAGAGAGAAAATATGAGAAGACCCGTGTTTGGATCTTCTAACATTTAGTCCAGGCAACAGGAGGAACATCCACTGAGTACACAGTTAACAGAAGCTGAAGGCACCTACAGAAAGAGCTAACTTGCAGAAAAGTATTTTGCAGTGTCTGTGAGACCTAGAAGCATTAAAACCAACATATAAGTGTTCCCCAATGACGAGCAGGTTCTGGGATGAGCTGTGTGCAGGAATCCCCAGTCCAATCCATCTCTAGGTCTGAAGAGGAGGATTGCTCCCTCCCACCACACAGAAAGCAGGAAAAATGACAGTTCCTGTACAGAAAGTGAGAAGGGTTGAAGGACAAACTCTTCTGGGGGAGGTTTCAGAAGTACCTACTAAAGCCCCTTCCCATGAGAAAGCAGGCCTGAGCTGCTAGAGGAGAGAGTCTGGCATTTCATTCCTGAGGATGCTACTGATGAGGAATGGTCAGGTGCAATGTTGCTGTAGTTCCGTTTTAACACACACTCATAAAAATTATTAGGAGGGTTTGTGGCCTTTGATCCTGCTAAAAAGACATGCTTAAGATCCACGTTTTTTTCCTAAAATGGCTCTTAAAATGAATCAGGTGCCTGAGTTTGACCCAATTCTACTCTCTGTTCCCAAAAGAGCAATGCTGTCTCTGAGTCCTGACCAGCAGCTGAACCCAGTGCTGAGGCTCCATGGATCCACCTCCTACAACACTGTCTATTCAAGCACGACCTCCAGAGGCTCACATCCCCATTCATATTTCATATTCCACAGATGTTCCCCCCCCCACTTTTGCTGCCTGGTTTTAATGTACCATTGGTCTCTGTACAACCCCCACTTGAATATATCTTACTTTTTGTTATAAGCAAGCAACAAGGTGAAAAGCAAAACTGAAAGCCCTGACAGCCCCAGCTTCCCACTAACATGCTCCCTTGTTTATGTCAAAAACCAGGGGCTGTAAGTGACAGAAAGCAGCAGAGAGTGGAGAGTGCACAGAATCATTTAAAAGGCAGCAGTGACATGAGAGCCTTCAGATGGCCAGAGCTGATGTTTGTCAGGTGGGGAGGGTGGGATTGCATTAAGCTACATTTCATTAAGAAAATACTCAGAAACTATTAAGGGGTCCCATGTGGCTGCTTCGGCACATTTAATTTAATGTCTTTCCTCTCCAGTGACCAATCCACCCCCCACCTTCTTACAAACGATGACTTGTGGGTCTTAACCTAACAAGTGAAGATATGTTTGACCCATTAGTTACCCTATTTAAAGGCTTTTGTCAACCTTTAGTGCAGAGCTCAAGCCATGGTTTTACACTGAGGCTCCAGATCACAGAGGCAGATGGTGCCATAAAAACCCACCTCCCCCTACCCCATTTATCCAACTTCTGTTCTGTAACTGACATTCATTCTTTATGCACCATTTTCTAGGCACCACGTTATCCCCCCATAGCCAGAGCTGTGGGTATCTGAAATTCTGGGCATGGGGAGTGCCCTGGTCAGTGTGTGTGTTTGAAGCTGCTGCTGCTGGCCTTTTTCTTGGGAAGAATGTCCCAAACGTCAAAACCCACACTCCAAATGCAAAAGCCTCTTTGAATATGTAAAAACTACTAATATATGGGGAATTAGAAATGAAGTAAAAGACAGAAAGTATTTCATCTTGATACTACAGTGCCTATATCTGTTTTCATTTTTTAAGCTTCCTATTCTCATTGTCCAGATCCAGTTTCCCCACCCAATGTATGTATTTTTCCTTTCCAGAAAGAACTACAGGAAAGATAATGAATCATGACTCTGTTGGCTACAGAAGAGGATTTCCTAGTAAGCCGCAAAGTACACAACCTTCAAAATTCATCTCTTAGACTCAAAAATGACCCAAAAATAAAGCCTGCAGACTTAAGGAATGGAGAAAAACAATCCAAACACAAGGAAGTCTCTCTTTGACATTATTTTTCCAAAACAAACTGGAAAGCTAAAGAGACGAAAAAAGCCTACAAACCCCAAGCACTCAGTACTGGGGAACTGTGAAGAAGCAACGTACACTTGCATTAATAATAATAATTAATGAATAATCTTGTTAGGTATCCTGTCTCATAGTCAATGAGCAAAATCCTTACAGAAAAGGTTTCCAAAGTCTGGTTTGTTTAATTTTCAGAAGGAAAAGAGGAAGATTAGTATTGTGACTTGCTGGTAAAACAGCTAAATTACAGAGCAATGTTCATTTCATTGCTGCTTAGGATCAGCAGAACATCACTCCTGCCTTTGTGCAGTGGCTGCAAAGCCCAGAGCATGGTGAGTGTCTGATAAGGGGCTGGAGGCAAGCTCCTGGCCCAGCAGAGTCTCACTTGCTGAACTCTATACCATGACAAGTACAGCAATGAGCTTTTATTGATTTTGCATTTGGACCTGCCTCAAACACTCAGGCCATCTCTCTACAGGAAAAAAAAATATTATGTGGGAATGTAGGGAGGACAACTCTGGTGCTAGATGTAATAGCAACTGAACACACAGTATTTCAAATCTTCAAAATGAATTGAGTTCTTTATCTAAGAACAGGGAAAAAATTATAAAAAAGCAAAATATTCATAACTTAAAGGAAGTATCAATACTGAAACAGAGAAGGAGGTACTAAAAAGAGACATTGGCTCAAATTTTCAGTTGAATCTGTTCCAAGAAATAATCTTCCTTAGCCCACTCTCTGTACCCACAGTCCGCTCTGCTGGGCTCTGGGTACGCTCTCACCAGCCCTGCCCTGGTTGTTTCTCACGGAAATACCCAGCTCAGCCAACATGGGGAATCCATCCTGTGAGCATCCATCCTTCCACCCTTCCCAGCACAGGCACGCCTTGTGGGACAGGCCACCAAGGCCTCTCCAAGTGTCCTGGGGGAAGTGGAGACTACAAACTTCCCTCTGTGACTGTCTCCAAACAGAGCCTTGGTCAGGTCACACATCCTGCAGAAACCTGGGAGTGCCACTGCCAAAAATCTCTGTGGTCACACCGCCCAACCAACAGCCCACAGACTGCGAGCAATGCCAGCAGCTAATGCAATCTGTGCCAGGCCTGCAGTACGCCCTTGGCTGTGTCCCAGGTTGTGGAATAACCCTCTCCATGGAGTCTGCCAGCACAGAATCCAGGCACCACGGGCTGCTAGGACCAAGCTGCTGCCCACAGCAGCAAGGGCAGAGCTGATGTGACCACACAGCCTCAAGCAAAGCAGAATTTCCTGTGTATCCAGACCAGGCGCCAGCCTGAGCACTCAAGTCCCAGGCTGACAGTCCAACAATCTCTTCCAGGGCACAAAAATCAGTGGTGATTGCCCCAGCTGAAAAACACAGCAGCTCATCATGGTAAGTAAGGCAACTCTGTCACTTCGGACAATTACCAGGCAGCTTAAATGTCCACAGCTGGGCAGACCCACTCCTGGATCCTGCTCATGCCATGATTGCCAGCAGCCCTGCAGTCCCCCTGGCTTCCCCAGAGCTGCAGGGTTTGCAGGGCCAGCCGGGATCCCGTGGAGGCAGAGGCAGGTACAGCTGGGGCAGGGCAGAGCAAAGGCAGAGTGCTCCTTTGGCAGGCTCAGAGCCAGGCAGGGATTAATTCCCCACAGTGACAGTGCAATCAGCAGCAGAGGTATCATCTCTGCCTCTTTTCTGCACACCATTTATAAAATCCAGGGCAAGGTATTTAACAGTTCCTGGGCTCCAAGGGCCATAAGATTTGCAGTGAAACTGGAATGACAAGCAATGCTGCCCGGGGCTATGATTTACCTGACTGCTGCTGGCATTGGGAAAGTGACCCAAACTGCAGTGTGTGCTTCACTGCACAGGGAGGTGGGAAGTACAAGGGTCTCAAACAGGTCATATTCAGTCTCTGTATTTTTCAAGAGTCATTATTTGTGATCTTGAGGTCAGATTTTACCTTTGCTATAAAGGCAATCTTTCTCAGCCCTTTTTGCTGTTTTTTATTTTTAGTTCATATGAACTTGTGAGGGGAAATTCAATAATTTGTGAAGCGGTAACATATAGAGAACACGCTCCAGGCTACTAATTATTAACAGAGCAAAAATTGCTGCAGATTAGTGTACATAAGCATGCTGCCTAATTGCCAAGCAAAATGTCTATCACACTATGTGGCAGCTGAAGTAAAATACGTGTCCTGAAATCTTGGTTTTCTTTGCATCACTTACCAGCTTGGTGAAGTGTCATGATAATCCACAGAAGGAGTCATGCATCAGTGGGCAAATTCAGTGAGAAGGTTTTAAAGAAAAGGTAACACACTAATACCATAATCCTACTTCTATTCTGTCAGGTAAGCTGGATTCTCGGAGCCCCTAGAAAGGTGTTCTATGCTGAGCAAGTATTTGACATTTCCCCTGGCCTGAAAAAACTAAGAAAAAAATAAAAGAAAGACATGGATTCAAATCACAACTGATGAAGTTCACTAGAACTGTGTTTAAAGACCCTGAAGAGACCCTACTAACAAGACAGATTCAGCTGCACCTAAAACCATTGAATTATTCATTTTCCAAGACGGTCCATAAACTCTGAGCAAATTTCCCCCTTCACCTGCTCTAGTAACCTATTCCAGTGCCTAAGTTCACCACTTTTTCTAATATAAGCACAAGCTCCTTGAAATTTAGGACCATTAATTCTCAGGTCATGTTTTCCAAGTACTAGAATATGCAGCTCCAGCTCCCCAGAGAAGCAGCAAAAGCTGCAATGATTGAACTGACATCTGCTGTTGTCAGGGGATGGTCTGCATGCCACCTCTCCTCCTTAATCCCAACCCTTGCCTGTTTGTCTCCTCTTTGAATGGGATGACAAGTTTAAACAGAGGCAGTCATTAATTACATGGTTTGAAGCTAACTCAACGCAGGAGCTAAAATAATCAAGACTTTTCAGCGCTGCTGCAGCACAAATGATTCACAACCCCCTTTAGAACTGTCTGCTGCCCAAATGTTCCTTCTCTTTGTCTCTGCAGCTCTGAGCAGGGTTAGGAGGGCCCAGGACAGGTTTAGGCACAAGAACTCTGACACTGGGCACCGTGGCTGATGACCTCTTTATCCTGGTCCCTCACCAGACTGGTGTCCAACTCCTCAGAATTGCTCCACACAAGGCACAGGCAGCTATGGGCTGGTTCAGTTCTTCTGAAAGGGAATACCTTTAATAACCTGGAGTAGCTTCAGCTCATTGTAATGACCCTGTTCACAGGAGTTACAGATCCTTCTCCCTGGCAGTGACCCCATGAGCATGGATATTCAACGTAGCTGTCCCAGAGCAGAGTGTGTCAAATGACAGAAGGTGCCTGTGCTGGATCCCCCTTCCCTCCATATGCTCACAAGGAGCCAACCCACACTCACTCCCCATCCCTCCCTGCAAAGCAGCCCCTGAGACAAGGCCTCCAGAGAGGCTTCCCAAAAGAGCACAGAACAACAGGTGATGCCTTGGGAAGGCTGACCTGCAACAGAGGTTGGACAGAGCTAGAGAATAAAGTAGGGATTTACTGAAAGGCCTCTAGGATAAACCTCGGGCAGGACAAGAGCCTGACCAGGGCTACACCCAAGGTGAACCCAAAATGGTCACAAAATGGACCACAGGTTACGAGGTCTCACACTTTTGTAAGTTTTGGTCCATTTGCATATTGGGGTTTAATTGTCCAATTACAGCTTCAGGCTGTGAGGTCCCATCCTTCTTGTTTCTCTCTTCAGTCCACCACTGTTTATGCTTTTGGGCCTGAAAATTGTACTCGTTCTTGGTCTCCAGCAGGAAAAGGATTTGTTTTGTCCACCTATTCTGTGAAGGGAGCTCACCAGCACTTAATACAAGGCTCAGAACTGCACCCCTAGGCAGCACAGACTCTGGAAAACATGAAAACTAAAACTTAAGGCATCACAGGTATGTTGACTGCTGTCAAGAAAGTCCAGGTAATGAAATATTGCTCATTCAATGCTGCAAGAACCTGTGGGGACACAAATTCAAAGCGCTGTACTGCCCTGGCTGTAGGTGGGGAATGTGGCACTGTGGGAATTGGACTGCTGAAAAGAATGAGCCGAATCTGCTGCTCTTGCACGGAGGGAAATGCCAGGATGGCATGTGACACAGCACTTGGCTCTGCTGAAGCAGCGGGGTCCCTGCAGAAGCACAAACGCAGGTCAGGGATGCATTTCTCCACACACCAGGGTATGTCTTGGGGCCCAGTTAGCAAAATTCATGTGCTGAAGACAAAATTCTTCTGCTTTTGCTGCTTTTCGGAGCACAGCAAGGCAGATGTGGTGAGAGGCACTCCCAAACTCTCTAGCTGGGACAATTACCTCTGAAAAGAACTGCAGCAATGGTCACCGGGCTGCTGAAAGTCACTTGTTCCTCAGCAGGCAGCCGGCTCATGTTTGGTTTCCCAGTTGAACCAGTACAGAGAGGCAGAATACCCCATTTTTCCCTTGCAAGACACTCTGGGCAGGTGCACACCTGCCTCTGGAGCAGAGCTTCCCGTCTCTGCCCTCCTGCCCCAGCCTTGTGCCCATGCCAGCACAGGCACGTGAGGACACATCAGCAGGGGCAGGAATCACCTTGTCACCCCTTGTCACACCCTGTCACACCTTGCCAGCTCTGGGGCAGCCTGACCATCTGTTCCTGGGAGCAGCCACTCTGCTGCTGGGCTGGGATTTCTGGAAAGGGAATTCTAAGCTGGTCTGTCCTGGTTTGCCCATGGAGACAACGCTTACACTCAGCCCCCTGGGGATTATTTTCTGTGTCAGTCCTTGTTTCCCCACCTTGCAGCCCACAGAAGTTAGCAGGATCACTAACTAGCTCTGCTGTGCACAGAAGCTCTAAATGTTAAATCCACCAAGTATCTGTTTCCTACACAGGAAATCTAACAAGTAGGCTGCCCTCTATACTTTCTCTTTTGTCAAGCATATGGGCTACCACATTATGCATGCAGGCTTTGTATAGCTGCATGTTTCTCACACATAAATACTCATGAAGGAGAGACAGTCCATGCATCTTTATTCTGCAATTCAAATTATGCCTCATTTTTATCAGTGGAAATCCTCTGTGGTTTAGTGAAGGCAGCAGCTACTCTATTACATCATGCAAGAGTAAAATGCTACCCTGGAATATCAGCATTTCTACATTCTGCATTTTTCTAACAAAAGGAATCCATTAAAAAGTCACACAGTGATGACAATTAAAGCTTCTCTCACCAGCAGATTAGCAGGACACAAGTCAGCTCCCCAGCCACGGAAAGTGCTTCATTTGTCTCAGTTACGTGGCTATATTAACACTCTCAATAGATGCCAGCATAGTCTCCATGTCTAGATGCATTGAAAATATAAATAGCCCCCTTCATTTTGAATTTTAAAAATAATGGCTATGTTTAATAATGTTTTAGTCAATATCACATTGTAGTAGCTCTACTGCTCAATAGGTAAATGATTTCTGTCTGATTTTACAGTGATATGGATTTATCACTTCAAAAGTATACTAATATATTTCCTAAAAGGGTGAGATTTTTCAAGCAGCCCTTCAAAGAAGGCTTCGTGAACCAATGTTTGTTTTTAACACTGAAATTTTTGGAGAAGTTAAAAAGATCTCCAGCTCCTATTGAGCTTGGAAGTGCTACAGACTCTGAATACACATGAAGGCGCCCTACAAAACAACTGCATCTTTGATTTGTAGGCACAAGAAAGGGGAAAATGACAAAAATGGAATTCTAGGTAAGAGAAGGTGGCCTTCACTCAGCAGTCACTTAGGTAACACCATAAAGCTTGTCTCTTCAGCTGTAGGTGTGCCAGCCCTGTGTGGCAGCACTCATTTCACCAGTGTAAACCAGTAAAACAATAATGGGGGACATAATGTATTTAAAATCCCAATTGTAGCTGGAGACCATCCAAAGAGCACATTCCACCAGTGATGGCTTGCATCTTGTTTTATTCTTTGCAAAACTCTGCTTATTTCCTTTGTAACATGATGAACAGTAATTAGAGTTTTCTCTCCAGTTTCTTGAATGTCTTTTAAAATTTTGTCCAGGTCTTGGTACTCAATTAATTGCCTCATTAAGGTGAGGTTCATTCCAATAGGTATGGGTGATAACCTGTGATACATTGTGTTGTTGGACTTTATCAGCTGGTGGGATATAACTGGTGCCAAATACAAAAAGTCGCACCTGACAATCTTAACAAAATTACAAATACAAAAATTAAAATGATTCTTAACAGGCAAAGTTACATTGTCATAATCTACTTTTACAAAAACACAAGCATTTTTAAACATACACAGCCTTGACCAATATATCCAAGCACAGTCTTTTGACTAGTATCTGGATGAATCTCAAAGTGGCAAACGCCTTGCTCAGTGTCAAGACACACATCTTACTTTTTCAAAGGAGAGTTTTATCTGGAGACTGCCCTAGCCCCAGCAGGGAGCTGGGGCACTGCTGAGGGCATCACAAAGAGCCTGTGAGGTCACGCTCCTTCCCAAATCTGGAGCTGAAGGAACCCAGAGGGCGCAGCCTCACAGCTCAGCCCGTGGAACAGTAATGCGACAGATGGCAAAGAAGTGCAGGACAGTCACAAACGCCATGTGGTGTACAGAAGGGGAGAGGGAGAGGATAAAAAATCCCACAACAACACCACACTCCTTTAGAGCACATACACTTACCTAAACCATGTCAGATGAGGAAACACGTGCAGGTCAGAAGACGTCAAGGAAACATGAAAAAAAAAAAAGAGGGAGCAAATTAGCTGCAATTCCCACTAGCTTGATGATAGGAGCTAAGAGCACCATACAAAATCAGACTCAACCTTCACTGGAGTGAGCAAAGCTGAACAAAATAATTCTACTCCAGTTCTGCCTTTTTGCTGTGTGTTAGTTTAGCAGTAGCACGATGCATGCAGATGCAAAAGCAGAGAATTAAGACCAAATCCTTAGTGCACTATGGATGGAACACAACTCCACCTGCAAGGCTCTCAGAGGCTTCCCACCTACAGCTGTTTGTGCCTCAACACAGGTGCCTTGGGCACACAAAGGCCTGACTTTCCCTTCAGATCTCACTGACTTTGGTTCAGCAGTTTTAGGCACTTGATTCCTAGTGAGTCCGTTAATTCTTAGCTGTGCTAAGTCTGGAGCAAATTGCAAGAGCAGACAATCATCAGGGAAAAAAATGCTTTAGGAGAAAAGGAAAATAAAAGACAGGAATATGAGTAACTTTAAAAAAAAAAATCTTTCTTTTGCACCGTTGGGCTTTTTTTCCTAATTGAGGCTCCTATTACAATGATATTTATTTGATACAATATAACTTTATTCTCCCACTCCACTGCATGACAGAAGTCTTAATTCTAAACAAAGATTTTGTAGGAGAGCAGTCAGCTCTCACTTCCAGTAGTTGCAGTAACTCACAACCTGCATTTCTGTTGCAAATGACATCAGCAGGTAATAGGATATGCTTTATTGACTTTGACTACAAACATTTAACAATAAATTTCAGTTTCTGCTTTCTTCCCTTAAATCATGGATGTACACTTCCAACAACAAATGACCATACCACTGCTCCCCAGTGTCTTCTTTCCCAGAGTCTTTAATTTTTGTCTTCTGATTCCTGCCAAAGCTTACTGTGATTTCCTCTTGAGGCTTGCCATTGCTTTTATACAAAAATTCCTCGTAACCTCGCTGTTAGCTCAAACTAATTTATCCTTGTTTAAAAACTGGCCACCACCTCCCAGGGCATTCCTCCAGCCTTTCCATGAGCAGAGGAGGATCATCAGTTTTCTATTTTGTCCGTTCTCAGAGCTGGGGCAGCAGCTGATGGAATTATGAGCAAAATCCAAACCCAACACCACTAAGTAAACCCTTTGCAGTACAGAAACACAGTCACCTACAGAAAGCTCTGCCTGGACAGGCACACTCAAAGAAAATACACTGAGAATTCCTAAATACAGTAGACACTGCATCTAGGTCAGGCAATTTCTTGTCTTTACTCAGGGGAAGGAGCATACACCCTTGCCTTGTTTCAGTTATCTGTAGCTCTCTTTCTCAGAAGCACTGAAGACATTGTGTTAAGGTGGGCCTTTAATCTGACCCAGGACAGTGATATCCTGGCATTCAAAGGTTGAAGCCTGGCTGCTCTCCAGGCTCTCTGTGGCTAGAAATCAGGGCAGGGGACATAAGGACAAAAGGTGCTAAGGAAGAAAAAAAAAATAAAAATAATAAAAAAAAAAAATTAGGGAGGAGAGTAGAACAGTTCCCCTTACTCTATGAGATTAACCAGAAAAAAAAGTGCAACCAATCAATCAATCCAAAAGCAATGAAATAAACTCTCTGCATGTTTGGCTTAATCAGTAATATTTGAATTTTGAAGGAGAGATAATCCAGAACCCAAAGTAGGAAGCTTCCTTTATGTAACCACAACAATGAGGGCTGGAGCCGGGGGTCAGGTTGAGCTCAGCCTGCCCGAATGGCAGGGGCAGGAGCAAAACCTCAGTGCTCCATCCCACAGCCCCAGCACCGGCCAGGGAAGGGCACTACCTTCCCAAACAGCCTTTTTGCAGAACACACACTGCGAAGTCATGACCTTCTGCTCCCCAGTCTGAAGGGCTTCCTTCCCTCATCACCAGCAAACATCATCCTGTGTCACTCTGTGTTGGCTAAACCAGTATTTGCTTCGCATTTTTCCTACTTTTAACATAATTTACAAATGAACAACTCTTCATGGCAGTCTAGGCTAGGCAAAGTGCAGGTGCTCCTTCAGCACTGCCTGGTCTTTATAAGCAATAACATTTTAGTCACTGTATGGTTCTGCTGACATAACTCAGCCCTGATTCAGGGCTCCAGACCCACTGCCTCGTTAATGAGGATAAATGTACCTTTATCTTTACAAGCCAGGGCTTCTGCAGGATTTGAGCTGCAGAGATATAAAGAAGAAGAACTGTTGCTGGCTGCCTTCTGCAGAGTATTACAGACACCTACATACAGTCCCACAGCCAGACAGTAACAGGAATTAAGATTGGACTCATGTGGCATTGCCAGGGGAATCATGACAGCTCTCCAAGGTTGACAGATGCAGCAGGAGCAGCAAGGGAGCAAAAAAAGGAGACAATGCTGTTGGTAAGATGAAGAGATAACAAAATTAAACATCTACAATGTGAACTTTTCCCTATCTTAGAGTCAGATTAATATTTACAGCATAGCACAAAACTAACACAACATGATTTAAACTCCATTTAAATCCCTCTCTTTTTGCATTTTTAAAATCCTAATTCCCACTTCCATGAGGACAAATGAGTCCTCACATACAGATCAGGCATCAGCCAACTACAATACAAGGGAGCAAATCCCAGTTAGCATCCTCCACTACAAGGAATTTCCTATGGAAAATAAATAAAAAGGCAATGTTTTCTGCCACAGCCAGCCTGGGCCTTGGCTGGATGTGGCAAGACAGCAGAATTCCTTGTTTCAATATTTAAGCAAGGTTTTAGTTCAAAGCCTTGGGCATAGAGTGACAGAGAAAACCACCTCAAATAATTCTGTAGCTCAGACTCAAACGATATCATCACTTGGTATTTCTACTACGTGTCCCCTCTTTTTTGGAGACATCCAAAAAGCTCCATGGGCAGGGATGAACAGAGCAGAACAGGAAAGGCTCTGGGTCAGACCTCACACGGCCTCGGGTGCAGATGCACAACTCTGTGCAAGGCCAGCTGGCAGAGGGACCTGCTGGGACTTTATCCCAGCAACCCTCGTGCAAGCTGAAAAGATGAAAACCAATTCTGCTCAAAACACGTTTTTCAAAAGCCTTGATGACTTTTACTGCTCTCTAGAATAAGCTAGCATTTCACTGAAATAAAACCACATGGTAAATGAAATGAGTTTTCTTTTTTTTTTTTCAGATTAGTCATAAAAAGGTTTGTGTGGAATGAAATGAGACTGATTCCTCTTAACTGTCACTGAAGATTTTTATGTTTCTGTATGAACTGGGCTGATTTTAGATTGGACATTGGTGAAAGTACAGTCTTCTCCCCTATACACGTTTAAAAAGCATTCAGTATTCCACTTTAGGACCTCTCCTATTTAGTGAACAGAAAAACAGGGATGTCTCCAAAAAAAGTTACCTTTCAGGCAATAAAAGTGGTACCTTCATACTGGAATATTTGTTTTACTAAACACTGAATGGGATTTTTCAGAACTGAGAAGAAAATCTAAGGATTCATCACAACTAAGTGACACATCAGCCATTCCACACGGTCTTTGAAACCAAAAGACAGTTTTGGGGCACTGGAATTTAATTTGTTTTCCTCAAACAAAGCAAGCATGGATATAAGCCTGCTCTTACTGAAATCAGTAGCTCTGACTTCCGTGACAGCAGAATTAGATCAACATCCTGCACTTTTTGGGATCCTACCTGCCTTCAGTGCAGCACTGTTTTTAAGAAGCAGGACAGAACATGGTTCTGAAAGGGTTACTTCATTACAGAGATGTTTACTTTACAAACCAAAATATATTAAGCACTATTTTTACCAGTATTTCCTGTAAAGTGTTTTCCTTCCTTTCAGGTGTATATTTGTATTATGGAAATAGGGTTTTTTTATGAGGAAGGGGGACCCAAAGTTTTGCTTTGACTGAAAAGTGGCACAGAGAGGCAAATGCATCCCTGTGAAATTGAGAATGTGCTGGATCATGAAGCACAAGGGTTCCCAGACCCCTGTCCTGTTGTACAGCTACAGCACCATTTAACTTCCTCTTCTGATCTTTGATTGCAGGAATCTGAAAGCAAGAACTGGCTGTTACCATATGATGCTCAGCAGAAAAAAACCCACTCATATTAATGCCACTTTGTTCCACCAAATTACAGCGATTTTCCAGATTTCCCTCAGTATTTCTTCTCAGAGTATCTCTGACTATAGCAGCGGACTTGATTTGGCACAGCCAGAGTGAAGAAGCACTTCAGGAACCAAAATGCAGCCTTGTTTCATGGAATTTGTCACTGCCCCTGAAATCGTAACCTTAGCTGAAGGGCAAGTAAAGCTGTGTGTTACACATGACCTTTTCTAATTTCCAGACTGGAATGGGTGCTGATCGGCAGGGGTGCAGCTGAGCTCCCAGCAGAGGTTCTGGGCTGTCTGCTCACACCTCACCTGCCTGTCAGCAGCAGGTTAAAAGCTCAGCACAGCCACTCCTCCTGCCAGCCAAATGCCCTTCCCTCTGAGCTGCCTGAGCCATTCCTGCCAATGAACCACAGAAACAAAACCCACTGGGGGACAAAAACCCAATTAACCTGCTCAAGGAAAGATGATCTATTGGCTCTTCCCTGCTCCATGGCACTAATGGCTTAAAAATTACCTGCACACCACGTACATGTGTGTGGCGTCTTGGCACAATTGTCAGAACAAAGAAATCAGTGCTGAGTGTCTTCCCCACTAATGGCTTGTCCAGTTACTCACAGCTCCCACTCCTCGTGGTTGCAAGGCAGCTTGAACCTCAGCTTGGTTTCCTTCCCAACCCTATGAACTGCATTAAAATAAAGCTTTTCTTTTTTCTGTTTGACAACTTCAAAAGAAAGAGAAGTCTTAATTAATAAAGGGGTGTCAGCTCCTGAATAGTGTTTTCCCTGTGATTATGAAAGTATTTCCAAAGTCTTACATTTCTAGAGTCTTTCAAAAAGTCTGCTTGAGTTTTCCTCCCTGGCCTCAGTCTTCACAGTACAAACTCTTTTGGTTATGAATCCTGTATTCAGACACAGAAAATCAGAGATAAAGAAGCACAGAAGGTTTAGAGATCAGTAGCTATGGAAATCTAAGCTTCCATATCCTGATACTTGCACTGAGGTCTAAAACTTAGAGAGGGGGAAGAGACTTAACATTGTCAGTGCACAACTTCCTCAGGTTCTCCTAGCTGCACTCTCATTTGTGCTTAGGAATTAGAGAAATACCAGACAGTCACAAGTCCTCTGGTATCTTATCAATGGGAACCAGGAATTTTATCACTTGTATTAAAAAAGTAAACATTCTGCTCCCTTCACCTTCCACTGCTTCCCTCAATAAACTACCTCAGCCCCGACATATGAGAAGCCTTTGCCCAGCACACACTCTCCTGGTAAAAACAAGAATCCACAGGACTGCGGTGACTTGATTATCCTGTTCAATTGATTCTCAGCAGAGAAGGGTCTGGTGGCCAAATTACACCATCCCAAGATGGAGAATGCCAAAGCAGCTCACTGCTCTCGTGTCTCAAATCCCACCAGAAATCTGCAGTTATGAGCATGGCTGCTTCGCTCGAGACACTTATGATGTCAGGAAAGGAGAAGAGGGAGTTAAAAATCAAAGTCCTCTTGGGAGTCACTCAACCCACAGGAGCACAGGAGACATCACTGCTGGTAGAGCCAGGAGAAGCTGGAAGCTTGAGGAACCAGTGATCACAACACGCTGGACAGTTCAGCTGAAGTCAGCATCTGATGGTCTATAGGGTTTGTCTGTAAAAACTTGCAGTCTCAAGGAAGTTTTCAGGTCAGACTGAGCACAGTCCTGAACCAATCCAGGGTGTATATCAGCTCTGTCAAGGGAGAAGGGCAGTGAAGGGACAGGAACGTTCAAACAAAGGTGAAAACACCAAGGATTTGTGCTGGCTTTGACTTAATTTTTCCATAGTGGTATGTATGGCATTGTGTTCTGCATTTGTGCTGGAAACAGTGTTGACAATCCAGGGATGTTTTTGTAATTGCTGAGCAGTGCTTACACAGAGTCAAGGCCTTTGCTGTTCCTCACCCCACCAGTGAGGAGACCGGGGCTGCACAAGGAGCCAGGAGAGGACACAGCCAGCACAGCTGACCCGAGGGCCATTCCACACCTTATTGGAATTGTGCTCAGTATGGAGGAGAAGTGCAGTGGGATGGCATTTGTCTTCCCAAGTCACTGTCACACGTGATGAAGCCTTGCTCTCCCGGAGATGGCTGAACGGCCTGCTGATAAGGGGTGAGGGTATTCCTTGTTTTGCCTTGCTGTGCCTCACCTATTGAACTGTCTTCATCTCAACCTGTGAGTTTCTTGCTTCTGATCCTCTCCCCCATCAGTGGGGAGTAAGTGAGCACCCGTGTGGGGCTCAGCTGCTGCTGGGGTTAAACCACAACAGAGGCCTCGTGGGGTGAGGCACAGCTGTGGGGAAACGGGAAACACACAGCCCTTCATGAATAATCCACAAAGACACCAATACCTGCAGTACAGCGAAGGCATGAAAACAGACACATCACCAAACCAACACATGGACACCTGGGAACAAAAAAACCCCCCACTGTTTCTTTCATGTGTATATAAAGAAGTCTAAGCAGCCCTCAGACTTTCTGTGAATACACTCCTGCCTGGGTGGCAGGAGCAGCACAGTTATGTAAGGCACATGTGGTTTTCAGATTCTAAACAATACTTTTATGCCAAAGTGATATATAGGCCAGCTACTGTCAGAACTGAAAATGCTGCTCATGAAGGTTTTGTCCTGTGCATCAGCAACAAAAGGAATAAAACAATCTTGCAATAATTTCCCTAGGGATGGGGAAAAAAAAAACCCCAAACTGTTCTCTACACCATGGTAAACTCATTTTGATTCATATTGATAGAGTGAAACATAGCATGCCTCCAGTTAAACTCAGTACAAGTTTAGGGGACATCTCTCTTATCCTTCAGCCAACAGTGACAAATAGAATACTCAGAGGTCCGTATCTGTATCTCAGCCCTCTTATTTCAGGAAGTTTTTACCAGAAGATGGCAATGGTTGTGAAAGCCCATCTTTGCCTGTTGGAGTATAATTTTAACACCTCCTAAAATTTACAAAGGCACTTCCACCAGCCTGTCTAAACCATCCCAAGCCCAGCTGTTCAGTACAGAAGCTTGCCAACTGTCTGCAAAGAGCAGCACATCTTTATGTTACTGCATAAACAAAGCGACATCAACTTTTCCGAACATCGGTACGAGTCACTAGATTTTATTTCAGCAGGGCTCAAAGCAGCAGCAAAATGACAGCTGCCATCTCTGTTGTGAAAAAGCACTCCAAGAGAAAAATGATGCCTTGGTTTCAGGCATTGTAGGTGTACACAGCACCTGTTTCCTTCTCAGCAATCCAGCCGTTTCAGGTGCTGTTAGGATAACTCTAAGCACTCTCCCCTGTACAAGCAAAAAAAGGATTTCGGTTTGGAGGTGCAGTTTGCTGCAAGATCAGGCTGTAGGCAGAGACGTCTTTGTGCAAAGAATAAATTTTCATTAACCCACTCTTGGGGTTTTGTTTGTTTGTTTAAGCCTGACATTTATTAGGTATGAAAAAGTATGTGTTTGTGCTTTAGGTGCACCAGTGGTGTAAGCAACTTCAAAACACATACAATTCTTTGACAACCAGAATGAGCAGAGAGGCATTTCACCCCCTGGGATCTCACTTGCTGAATTTAACTGCAGGAAGCTCCCATGTTTTGACCTTGCTTCCCAGCCCTTCAGGTTGCTGTCAGAGGGAAGCAATACTTTCCCCAGGCATTCCTGCACACCCTCTCCTTATGCCACTGTGGGACACAGTCCATCCCCAGCCTTGGGTCCCAGCACACAGGAGAATTACCTGCAACTGGAGGCTACAGAATAAACTTTCTCCCTGGTGTGGGCCTTTTTCCTAGGGAATCCTCATTGAATTCTTCTGTCCTTCTAGGAAGGGCCTGAGATGGCCATAATGGGCTATGCCATGGCTATAAAAACGGGAGAAGTTTCCAGGTCCTGGCCAGAGTGATGCCGGCTCTGCTCTCCGTGCTCTGTTCAGCAGCAGGGCTGAGGGGAGGGAGCTGGCTGGAACAGCAATGAGGGTTTCACCAGCCCCAGGACACAACACAGCTTCCCTCCCGTTTTCCCTCCTGGCCAGCCAGAAAGGCAGATATTTAATATCCAGGCTCATTACTCGTCCTAATGAAATGTCAGCAGCAAACACACAGGTGTTTAAGTGCTGCTGGAATGCCTGCAGATGCCAGCAATCCCTCAGGCAGGGAATCATCCCACTCAACAGCCTTCAAAAGGTCACAAAGGCAGTGCAAGGTCCTAGGAGACCTCTGACCTTCATCTGCCTCGCTGGAGGAGCTTTCGTTCTTCCTCCCTTTGCTTTCCCAAGCCCCCGGTGCATTCCGTGCTCTCCCTCAGCCCTCTCTGGCAATGCAGCCTCTCAAGGGCTCTTCTGCCCCTTTCAAAACAAGTGCAAATGTGTGACCTGAGGGAGACCTGCCCGGGCCTCAACAAAGGCGAGTCACAAACAGCTCCTGAATGGAGCTGCAGCTCTGCCTCCTTCCTCTCCTGCTCTCCCCGGAGAGGCTGAGACGTTCATCTGCATTACAAGCCCCGAGCTGGCTAAAAGCATCCTTCTTCCCAGGGCAGGGCCGTGATTTACGGCCGTGCTGCCTGCGAGGCACAGAGGCAATGAAACCCTGCAGGAACTCGCTGACAGGAATCCAGCGGGAAAGGACGCACCGAAACCAGGCATAGAAAAAGGGCAAACAAAGAAGGGCTAATTTTGGAAGGTTCTTTCCATTTCCAGCTTAAAAATTACAGATATAAACACTGCTAAATATTCTACCTACTTCAGCTTTTTTCCCCCCACAAATCTTGGGTTTTGTCACCACTACCCTAACAAATGTTGAAATTCGATCATTTAACCTAAATTGATGTGCTCAGTATTACTGCAACACAAGTAAAGACAATTTCAACACAGCATTAAAAAATATGTCACCTTCACTGTAGCATTGTACAGGAACTGACAGGACTTCTTATTTTGCTTGTCTATGGAAGGGAACTGTTATTTCCTTTGTTACACTATTTTTTCACTGCATGGAAATAATTACAAGTGGAATAATTACAAGCCTTTCCTGAAAAAGGGAATGGGGGTAGGGGAAAGGACATAATTTCTGCATAGTTGGTTTATTTTTCTCCTGCTTTAAGTCACACACCTAAAAAAGCCCACAGGTATTCGGGCAGCTGGAGGCTGCCATTGCAACTGTGCAACGTTGTTAGAAAGCAAGACAAAAAGGAAGCGAAAATAAAAAGCAACATTTTCAATAAAGCAGCCAAAGCCACAGGAGGTTTTCAGTTCTGGCATCAGCTGCAAGTACACAAGTATTTGGCAAGTCCCATCCTGCTCCTTGGTTGCTGCAAAATCCCTTTACCTTTTGGCACAAGTGGCAGCATTTGAGCAGAGCCGGACCAGAAAGAATACAGCAGGGCACAGAAAGAGCTTGCTAACCTGCACTTACCTAACTTGGCTCAAATAAATTCTCTGTAAAAACCAAATTAAAATGTAACCACTAGCTGACAGATTTGTTGTTTACTTCATCAACACCTGCAGCTCCATCTTGGAGTCTTAGAGAAAATACTATAGATGAAGCTATGAATTGCTCATTTATGTCTGACTGAAAAATTCTCTAGTTGTCTTCCAAGTGTTGGAGCTCACCTAAAAAGTGAGATGAGGAATCGCAGTGGCTTAGGAAACCAACTGACCTTTTTCCAAAGTAGTGAGAACCCAATACCTATGAACTCACAAATCTTGGGCTCACTGGGCACAAAAATCAAGTGCTCATTTTGGAATAAACACACAATAAAACTTGAAGAAAAAGTGTGTATGAAAAGACTGTGATACAAGGCATTTAAAAACATATATATCAATAAACCCCCTTTTGGTTCACAGGTTTTTTTGTTCAAGCTTTTGCTTGGAATTTTTTTACCTCATTCACGGTGCACAGTAAAGTAACCTGCTTCTTTCCATACAAAAACCCTCTCTGGGTCTACTTCAAGTTGTATTGCCTTTGGACTTCTCCCTTTCTTCACCCTCTTCTCCTACCAAAGAGCCTGGTGTCAAAGACACTGTGAAACCCTCACTGACACTTCCTACTTCTCCTTTCCCACAGCCAGAATAACACTGCTGCTGCTGGAGCCAGGATCTGAAGTAAAAAAAAAAAATCTCTGCCAAACTTGGAAACACAGGATGAATGCTGAGGGATTGCTCCACACTCACGCCCATCTCAGAGTTCCCTGGTGCTCTGGAGGACAAAGGTGCACTGTGCTCCTGCCCGCCTCTCCCCGGTGCAGACCATGGTGATGGGATGAGGAGCAGCACCTAGCCCTGGAATGGGCAGAGATCAGGATCTCAGAACACACCTTTGTTTTGCCTATGCTGTGGTGCAAACACCAGGAAATTCAAATAACTCTCCTGCAGCTCGCACCCCTGAGCTGCCCAGGTGTGCGCACTCCCTCTGCTCCAGCTGCCCAGCACACACAGAGGCTCTGCAGGCTGTGACACCAGTATTTATACAAATAAATAAATGGATTCTCACAGGCATGCTCACATTTTTGCAAATTGACATCTATTTGGGCAACTGCTCAAAGAGCAACCGAGGATTATAGTAAAACCGCTCCTGTAATGCCAGGGCTTCCACTCACATGACCCCTATGACAACTTAATTAACAGTTTAGTTACTTGGGTCAGGTTGCTCTATTCTCTTCACAAGACCTACATCAGGACTGAGCCGTGTACACTGCTGCTGGGCACAGGATTTTGCGAGTAAATGGGGGTGTCAGAACTGTATTAAAATTCTCCTCTCCTCTCCTATTAATTCTCTCAACAAATCCTTTTTCCCCTTTTAATTTCACCACCGTAGTTGTTCCCTGGCAGGCAGAAGTTGGCTCAGTAAAGCATTCTCAGCTCAAAATACTAAGCTTTCAAATAAAAATGTGAGTAAATTCCACATCAGCCCTGAAATTCCCTCGAGTTTATGAGAGGTCAGGGCAGCACCAGGCAAAGCAGGGAAGAAAATGGTTTACACATTCCTGGCTAACAATACTCTTCCCCTTCCTCCTTCCAGCCCCCAGAACTGAAAAATCTCTGTATTTCAGGAGCAGCGGTAGTAGAATAATTAGAATCACAGTGATGAGAACTGTGCTTTGAAAAATCCAGTCTGGCCCTTCCTACCTCTTTTGGAAGCAGGAGCACAAGGTGACAAAGCACAGTGAGCAGAAACACTGGGCAGTTAAGTTCCCAGGCTATACTGCGTAGTTCAGCCATCTCATACGCAAGCAAAGCACCAGAAATATGTTAAGTGCATCAAGAGGAAGTTTTTGCTTCTCTAGTGAGCTTCTTTTCTAATAACACTATGAAGAGCATAACAAATTATCTGTTCACTCTGCTTTTATTTCAGATATTCAAATAGTTCAGTGTATCATTCACCACTCTCTGATATGCAATGGTAAATGCATTTTGACAGCACAGAGTGGCAGGTGGCTGTGTTGAGACATGCAGACTGCAGAGATACGTGAAATTCATTTTTCACTTCTGAGGTTTCACACTAATGAAGAAAACAGGAAGTGGTTACCTACAGCTGAAGCCAGCAGCAATCCATTACAAGGTGAAAAGTTTGAGTTTCTAAATGTAAAGAGTCTCTTGCAGACCATTTTCGTACTTTCTGTAATTCTACAAAAGACACCAAAATGAAGACCATGAGCAGCACTTACAGCTGTGTGAGCATTTAGCTCCTGTGGGCCTAATGATCATTTATTTGTTTCCATTGTTGTTTAGAGCAGTACCTTGTCTTCACATGATTTAAACAGACAGCATGGGCAAGTGGAGTAAAATGCAGATCTTAACCATGGCTTTGATCTCCACCAGCTTCTTCCATAGCACTGTGCAAGCCACGTTATTTGGGAAGTCTGCAGGACTTGTGCCACAGCTCACCATTTATACAGCATCCAGCAAGACCCTGCTGCCACATGCAACTCCCCATCAACCCAGGGAACAACCTCCTCAAAAATGCAGCTTGTGACTCACTGCTTTACAATAAATACCTGAGTGCCACCACTCCTGAGCCAGCTCAGCGAGCGCTGGTCAGTCTGAGGTAGGGATGTGCTGCAGGACTCTCGGGCAACTCATGTTCTTCCCTCATTTAGGTTTTGTTTCTTGGCCTGAGGCTGCCTGAGAGGGTTCTCAGTCTCTAACAGAGGTCTCCCTCCTTCTCCTTCTCCTTCCCCTTCTCCTTCTCCCTTTCTGTGGGTACCATGAAATCACACTTGCTAAAGCAAAACCTCATGGCCTCATAAAAATGTTTCCAAGAATATCTTTAACCAGCATTTCACAAGTCCTCAGGCAAGCCCAGTTCAGTTCTGTCACAAAATGTCCACTTCGTGCCTCACGTAAATCCCAGCTGGACATCAGATGGGACCACACCTTTCATTCTGTGCATTTATTTGTAACTTTGAAAGTTAAAACTAATTTTCTCAGAGACTCACAATATCACTGAAAAAGCACAGCACACGCAGTGGGAGAATCACAGGGGAAGAACATCCCTCACGGTCTTGTTCCCTCTCTTAGCATGAATTAAGGGATTCATATTCATTTCCCTGGTAACACAGTATTGACCTTGTTCCAAAAAGGTCAAAAATCCCCTGCACAGACTTAGCCAGTGCTTTCCATTCCAGTCTCTGCACCACTGTTCTCCCAGCTAATGGCATCTTCTGAACAGACTGAAACATCAGATCATGGGGTCATTGTGAAAGTTGCCTCACACATTTTAAGAGACAGTCAGAGCTCAAAGATAGTCTGTTTTGGCATGAGAACTGTGATAGGAACTGAAATAGTATGTCCAGGAGCAAAAGTTTATGTATTAGGGAAAAGAGAGTGCAAAAGTGCTGTTAACCCCATCTCTGCACTCTCTTAATTCCTGAGGGAAAATTAGACTTTTTAAAGATACTGATGGTGATTTCTCTGCATTGACAATTGGCACAACTCTTCAAACCTAAGGAAGGAAATAGTTGTGGCCTGAATAAATAGGAAAGAAAGAAGATTAGAAGAAAGAATTTCAGATGACATTTCTATCAATTCTAGCCAGCAGGTGCTGCTCTGGCAATAGGATGTTAAGAGTTACAAAAGCTTCATAAAAACAACTGCATCACATGAAGAGAAAGAGACATCACATGGATGCAGAAAAATGAACAATTAAAACTACAACTGTTACATGGAGAAGAAAACAATAAATATTTCAGCCCTATGATTATTGATGCTGCATGCCACAGCTACATTCTGTTCTCTATCATTACATCCTCACTGGTTAATTTCACAAATAACATCCTATAAACAACATGTTGACTTCAAACCATTGTTATCTCTTCTCCTCCCATTCTCTGATATTTGACACTGAAATTGTTCCAAGGGCATTTGAAACATCAGGAACTAAATAATAAAATCGTTTCTTGCCCCACTCCAGTGTAAAAAGCAGCCCAAACATGCTGTAAATAGAGGTGAGAAGGAGAAAGTAATGAAGATTTTTAGATTTTTTAGAAGAAATAATTAACTGAATCATTGCTCAACATTTTCCCCACCCCCTTCTGTAACCTCTCCTCTTTCTAAACCACTTCCAGTCCAGAGGGGAAACATAAGGGGCTTTCTAATCATGGAATATTTATGGACCTGGAGACCTGGGAGCCTTGAAAAGAAGGAAGATTCATGCATAATACAGGGTCAGGACTTGCTGTATGAAAGGACAAATTTACCGCACTGGCAAAATGAACTAAGAGGAATAAAACCCATTAGAAAAAAACCCATGGCTCACAAGTTATGAACACTGTACAAGAACCAAATACCACAACTAGTAACCAGTATACATTGGACAGAGTAATGACATTTCCTATTACGATTTATTAGCTGATAAATGATCAAACTAATTAAATTAACCTCTTCCCACCAGCAGTTAACTGAAAAGTTCCCTCTCCTCTTAATTACAAGGAGATTAGGAAAAACTAAAAAGTAATTCAAGTGATTTATACAATGGAGGAACCCTCAATTGTTCAGTATTACATTCAACATAAAACAGTTTACCAGGCACTGCTCTCTACCGCCAAATAATGAATGATACAGAACCTGATCCAGTGACTGCCAAAAAGCCAAAACAAAGGTGTTCGCACCATTCTTTCCTCTCCCTGAGTTCTTGTTTGCTCCTTTCTGCTCATTCTTTATCAGCACAATTCCAGTCTCATAATGAGAAAGTATAAAAGCAATAGTTTTTTTAACTCCAGCAAATAAGAACACGATAAATTTCAAACAGAACAGAGGCTGTTGCAGATTTCAGGAGTGTGTCCTACAGACTGTAAAGCTGTGTCACAGGCCAACCACATGAAAAAAGAACAGATGTGACAGTATCATGCCTTCCTTTAGCAAGCTGAGAAATAGGGAATGAAAACCTACTCCTCTGAAGAAAAGGATGACCTTCACATCCCAAACTCCTTTTGTCTGCTCATTGTGGAGGTCCGAAATGAAGAGGCTAAAGACTTACAATGACATAAATCCCCACATGACCATAATACATGCAAAAAACCTCTTCACTGTGTGAATACAACCTGATGTCCTTCAACATTGCCTTAAAACAACCATTACAGTACCACACGTCTTTTCCTAAGTAGTTTTCAAATTTTCCAGGGTTTTATAGGAAAGGTTTCTAGAAAACCTAGGTAAAGATGCAGCTGTGGCATTTCACCTTTTCCAGTCTGCACAATTGCCTTAAGCAGCTGCAAATGGACATAAGGACTTCGAACCTTTTTTTAAGCTATAGGCAAGCTTGTTCAAACTCAGATTGGTCTGGGTCTTTCAGAGCCCCCTTGGAAACAGGCCATGATACACAGAGGAGATGAGAAAGCAAAGGCTGAAACAACCCTTATGGCAAGGTTTTCCAGAGATTCATCACTGCAGGTGCAAGGGGAAATTGCAGAGTCCCCAGTGTGGTTCCTTCCTTCAGAGGTGCTGGATTTCCAGGTTCTGTGGTCGCTCCAAAGGAGCAGGATGGGCTGCTCCCTATGGTTCCTGCCTGGAGCTGAGCTCCATGTGGCTTTCCTAGGGGGCAAGGAAATACAATGTTCATAAAACACCCTGGCACCAGCCCTGGGCAGAGGGAGCAGACAGAGTGGGTTTTTTTTCTGCTTTGTTCTTGCTTTTTTCCAGCTCTGAAGCAGCAAGGAGAATATGAAGAGAACACTGTCATTTCAACTTTCTCTGAGAGTTAAAATTAGAATGTGCCCTTCCCTTCAACTCTCTTTGAAAAGCATCTGAGTTCAAGAAACTCTTTTATCAGGATTAGAGGTGAGGCTGAAAGCAAATGGTCTCTCTTAGCTGGTAAAAAAAATGCATTCCATTTCTCAACCTCCCCACCCCCTGGGCCAAGAGTTTCATGCATATTTGACATGTTTTCCATCTAGACGGCAATACAGCATTTCTATCCACTTTCTTTCTTCTTTTAAGTGACTCAAGTACACAGTGTTTCTTTCTGAAATTTATTTTTAATTGTACCTGAATACTTGGGGACTTTTATCTTGACTTCACATGTTGTAATTTGTTTTTAAAAAAAAATATAGAAGTAAGGCACATATTATGAACAAAAGCTGTTTGCAGTAAACTAGAAAGTGCTTATGGGGCTGTTATTTACAATACAGGATTGTCATTACTATTACAGTGGAACCTAGAGGTTTTTAAGTAAGATCTGCCACTCCACCACGTTAGGACATGCATAAAGCAAAGGCTCATCCTGGCCCAAGGCACTTATAAAAATCCCAAAAGAAACAGAAGGTGAGAGTGAACAGACATACCAGCAAGAAAAACACAAAAAGAGGGTGAAGTTGTTTGCCCAGTGCTATGAGAAGTCAGGGGAAGAGAGATGGAATAAAATGCAACGCGCATCACTCTGAACTTTTGCTGTGATTTCAAACAACCTTAACTGGAGTCCTAGTAACCAATGTGGGGATACAGTAGAAAAAGCTCCCCCTAACAAATCTATAATGCAATAAATAAAAGTTTTTAATGCTTGTAATTACCCACACATCAACTGTAGCAGATTTTTGCGGTGTTTAATAATTTCAATACTTCTGAATTTTTTGGGTAAAAAAGTATTTGGAAAAATTCACGCAAATTAGACTCAAAATAATTCTTTGACCGAAGAGAAGCGAATGCTGACTTCCAGATTCTTTTCCACTATTCAGAAAATGTATGCATAAATTATAAAAAAATCATATTTTTATTTTCCTTTTAGAAGTCAGAATGTTTGGGTTGTGCCTGCAGTGATTGCTGTTGGTCAGTGAACTGCAAGGTTAAGTTACAGCACGTAACAGCAAACACTGATCTAAGTGCAATGAAAGCAACTGCAATAAATGCTAAGAAAAGGGTAAAGTAGGCAGAAAAATGCTTGTTTGATCATTTCTATGGTGATGTTTGTTTTCAAATTGTCATCTTCTCTTTTGCCTAAAGTTTAAAAAGTTAAAATCTCGCAGTTTCAATGAAAGAATATTTCAGTATCTTGTTTTATTTCTCTCCTAAACAAATCCATACTTTTCTATAATATTCTTGTAGAAATCGATAGAAACATAGGAGAAGTAACAAAGTGATATTTGAGACCTGTTTAATCTTAACTAAGAGTGGTGGTCCAGAGGTTACCAAGAGTCTGTGAATGAACAGAGGTCACCTCCTCCTCCTCTGCTTCTCTTTTTACCCTCCACTGCCACAGCTGAGTGTAACTGCTTGAAAATCACTGAGGAAAATGCAGCATGCTACATTTTAACACAGATTTAAGGAAGGCACCTGGAATTAATATTTACCCTGCCCCTCCACCAAATTTTTGGATAAAAACTGACTGAAAGTGTTACTCCACCTAACAGTGTAGTTTCTCAAAGACATTCAAATGAAATAGTAATCCGGGACTGAAGAAACAGAAGACAAAAAACAAATGATACCCCTCAAAAATGTATTCCCCAACTGTAGGAGAAGAGAATACAAGTGGCCTTGCCCCTGATGAGTCACAGCTATATCCAATAAAGATAAGTGTGATAAAAAGAAGATGGTTAAGTGAGGATCATGGATGGGAGAATCATGAAGAAGGATCTTGGGGAGAGAGAATCCCTGCTGTGAGCTCAGTCTGGGTCTGCAGTTGGAGCCTGTTGGAACCCGCAGTCACAGTCTAGCCGGGTAAAAGCCTGCAGTCACAGTCTGCACACCAATCCCTGCAGTCAGAGTCTGCACACCAATCCCTGCAGTTCTAGTTCAGCAGGAAATAACCAGCAGTCAGAGGCTGCAAGGGAAACCTACAGCAGGAGTTTGCTGCAGCCGGAGTCAGGGAATGGTTGGAGTCAGGATGGCTGAGCTGTGAAGAGGAATAAACCAGGACCCCTTTCAAGCTGTGATAAACAAGAAGTCTGTGTCTCAGCTCACTTCCACCCTCTAACAAGAGGGCTGCTGCAACACTCAAGCATGGAAAAATCCCTTATTTTCACACTGTTACAGCTGTGGAGCTCACAGGGACACCAAATGTGCGGACTAGGATGGTACAACATAAATAATGCCCCTGCCAGCAGGTGCCAGTTCATCCTGTTTCTTTTTTCTCCCCTCAGCTGTACATGCAGAAAGTCTAAGACTCGTAAGGCTTTGCCAAATCTCCAGAGACCTTCTGGCAATATTTGGCTTCTGCACAGGGAGGCTTGGGAAGGAAACAGTTTGTACTCTGCAAACAGGCAAATGCAATGGGACAGTTTTAAAAAGATGACAAATCATGCACAGATAGAAATGGAGCTGTTCCAAGCGGTTCCACCTTTCTTACTTTTCTCATGTCTTTTACCCCTCTGTCCCACCTTTCTCCAAGAAGAATTTTGGATCCTGCTCTCAGCGACTTTTCAAGGGAATGATAAGAGATGCAGACTGCAAGCAAACAGTGTATTTTCCTGATCAGCATCAGTCAGAAGTATTAATTGGTGCTTTGGCTTTACATTTCCAAAGCATGTGTAGGAGTCATTGCAATGGTCCCACTACTGTTTGAATTAGTGACCTTGTGTCTAAGAAAGGTAGGCTCCCTTTTCTACGCTTCATTTGTCTGTGAGAGCTGAAGTGCTGTGTTCCAGTCTCAAATTTTTTTTTGCCTATCCATTTAGCACTCCTGTCCTTTCTTATTACAGTAATCAGGAAACCTGCTGTCACAAGCAACCACTATTCTCATAAACAGCCTGACACCCTGTCTCCCCAGGAAGATGCCACAAAACCTTTCAAATGATTTGGGTTTTCCCACCTTGCTTACTTGACATGCTCACAAATAGATCTACATTAACAGATTTCAGAAATAATTACATTAAAGGTATCGGTAGCAGAAACAGGAGGAAGAATGTCACAGGGATGAAGGGACTCCTCAGGAAATGTGGAGTCTTTCACCTAATTAATGAAGTTGAAGAAATTCCAGCTAACATATTTCATGACAAACTTGCCCCCACGTTTTTGCAAAGCCTATGCATTTATATCCAAGTGGCATCTACTTATATTCTACACCTATTGCACAATTATGTTAATATACATAATGTATACACACTAGCACAGCAGGAGCACTTAAGATATGTTTCTGTTTGCAGAGGAATTCATTATGGGAAGCAGAAGGCTTTTCTCTGCAAGGAAATTTGTCCCCATGGATGTAGGAGTGCGTTTCTCTCCCTTCTCCCCTTCTTTTGCTATTACTCATTAAATGGATCATTTCCTTTTCTAAACAAAGGAGTCCATATAATAAGTAGGCATGTTTGGATAGATCATTAATGAAATAATAGTCTCCTCGTCTGCCAGCCTGGAAGATGAAACCGAAACCCAAGGCTCCCCAGAGCCAACCCCTTCTCAGCTGGACGACAAGAGCACCCAGCCCCTCTCTGCCTAGCCAGCAGCCTGGCCAACCTCTTCTAAATACCTCATAGGCAGAGTGATGATTTCAGCCAAAGCTGCTTACACATGGTTTAGAGAATATAAATCTTTCCCATTTCACTGTTATTAATGGAGATCTCCAAAGAGATCCAAGAATATTCCCTCCACAGTTTACCTTGACTGTTATGGAAGTTTACCATAGATAGATTTTGACAACAGTAATTCCTTAGAAATCCATTGTGGTTTCTGAAGCATCAAGCTCCCAAAGAATAAGCCAGAAACTTCAGCCAGCTTGCAATATCTAGCTTTTTGTATAAAAAAATCAGGTGAGTGTTAAGACATTAGCCAGCAAAAATTAAACAAAAACATGTAACCTGGCACTTTGGGAAGCGTTCATAAAACATGCCTCATCATTGGGGTGACTCCTGTATTGAAAACATACTCCATTTGGAATCACTTGCTACGTTTCAATATGCTTTTATTTATTATTCTTTATTCAGCATTGTCAGAATCCATACTGCTGTTCCAAAAAACATGCTTTGATTTACTTTTCAAAATGAACTAAGAATTAAACCATTCCAGTGTTCCAAGGTGCTCAGAAATCACCAAATCAGGCGAGAAAAGTGCCTGAAGAAATACAGTTAAAATACACAGGTAGAGAATATGCTCTCTGTTGGGAAAGCTGTCACACAATACAGGACTCCTTCCAGCTTCTGTTTGTTTTTGACGTGTGTAGTGGTTAGGTGCTGGCCAGATGCCAGCACACACACAAGAGCTTCTCACTCACCCTCCCCTGCCACAGCTGGACAGAGGAGAGAAAATTTAACAGAGTTCATGAGTTTAGATAAGGACTGGGAGAAAACACTCCAAGGGCAAAACAAGATTGAGATCAGAGCAGGAAAACTGAGAAGAAGCCTTTAAAAGCACCTTTTTTCACCCCCAACCCCTCTGTCCTTCCCACTGACAGAGCAGGGGACAGTGGGGGTTTTGGTCAGTTTATCACCTGAGGTTGCTCTCACTGCTCAGAGAGAGGAGTCCTTCCCNTCTCACCACGGCCTGCAGAGGAATCTTGGCTCTGGCCCCTGGAGCACCTCCTGCCCCTCCTTCCCCACTGCCCTTGGTGTCTCCACGTTTTCCCCCACATGTTCTCACCTCTTCTCTTGCTGGAATTAACAGTGCACCCCCCTTTGTTTATATTTTCTTCTTAAATCTGTTATCACAGAGGCATTACCAACATCTCCCATTGGCCCAGACTTGGCCAGTGGCATGTCCATCCTCAGAGCCATCAGGGACTGCTCTTCTGGACATGGTGGAAGCTTCCAGCAGCTTCTCACAGAAGCCACCTCTGTGCCCCCCCGGCTACAAAAACCAGCCTGTGCAAAACCAACAGAACCTGGAATTATCCTCTCAGAAATGGCCATTACAAACTGCCAACTGCTCCCAGCTCAAAGCAAGAAGGGCAGATTGCACCTGCCCCCCCAGGGGAGCTTTGCAGCATCATATGCAGCTCCAGTAACTCCATGACCTCTTTCTGTAGTTTTACCACTAATCCTTTTTTATTCCACACATACATCCACTTTCCTACCAAGACAGAGTGCAGGTAATTGCAATCCAATCAGGGGTTTGATTTTTTCTTTAAATGACTACGAAGTGCAAGTGCTGGAGTTCAGCTCCTCAGAGAGGCAAAGGGCTCAGCCTGTGGTGGCCAGCTGCTCTCTCTGGCCAAAATCTTTGGGTAGGGGCACAGATGCATATAAAAACACTCCTCTTTTTTCTCTTTTACTGTGAATGGAATCTTAGACACTTAAAAAAAATCCAATTCTTAGTTGCAGTTAAGAATAATGAAACCCTCTTAAGCAGCAAACACCATAG
Organism: Donacobius atricapilla; assembly: GCA_013397315.1. Classification (NCBI taxonomy): domain Eukaryota; kingdom Metazoa; phylum Chordata; class Aves; order Passeriformes; family Mimidae; genus Donacobius; species Donacobius atricapilla. The sequence goes on along the minus strand of WBMY01011687.1, from coordinate 242,397 downwards.
GTTGAAGGCTCCACCGTCATTCTGGCCTGAGTTGTTAAAAGATATCTTCACTGCTGTCTGGGCTCTACTACAGCCTGAAATAGCAGGTAAGACTGGGTCCAGTAAGTCTAAATTCCTTCTCCAGAAGGCTGCTGACAATGTCTGCACAAAACAGTGAACTCTATTTTCCCAAAAGGTCTAGATGAGCTTTGAGCACTACACAGGAACACTTCAGGCTAGAGAAGTGGAGGACCACACCTCACATCCATGGAGTGTACCTGGGCAGGAGCTCAAGGGGTTAAGCCTCCCAGCAAAGCACCAAAATAACAATCAAGAGTCAAGGAAAGTTTAGGCCCAAGAGTTCTTCTAGAAGTGCACAGCATGCAAACTGTGACTTTAAAAAGGGATAAGGAGTTATAAAAGAAAAATGTGAAGTCAGGGTTGGTCCTTCAGAGCAGTTTCTGGTTTCTGTTGCCCAGTTCTTCATCTTTCAGAACAATTTAAAGGTTCTGGCTGCCTGTGTAACACTCTGATGAACATTATCAGCTAAAGATCTTTGTCTCGTTAACACTTAGAGCTTAAGCCAGTAAAAACAGAACTTGTGGAAAGAAAAAACATTTGTGAGGTTAGCTAAGTTATCTCTTAACCAGAAAAACTCTTATTTCCCCCAAATATCCCTAGAAGCCTTTGTTACTTATTTTCCATTTATCTATCATCTTTCTCCTGGCAAACCTACTGGGATCAGGTCATTTTCTCTCCCTTTTGATCGAAGCCAATGGCTTATGGAGTGGCTCTCCCCTCATGCCTGACCTCACCATGTGCTTGAAGTTCAGAACTTGGAACTGAGCTGTTCAACTCCATACGCTGATTTTAAACAGAGAGTTTAACCAAATCAAACCCATCCTCATTTCACTTTAATTTTAAAAGCTCACCACTCCATGGTAGGGGGAAAAAATTACTGCAATGAAGGCTACAAAGTGAAGACCATAAAACCAGATCAAAGCCTAACAGGTCTAAAAGACCCTGACTTTCAGGGCCCTAAGTCACAAAAACATGGCAACAATATGAAACTACATTTGGGGTCTACTGAGGTCCTGAAAGTCAGATCATGGCACAAGCACCCTTCAGTAACTAATTGCTGCATTCAAAGCTGCATGTGTTGCTACATCAAAACTTCCATGTCTACCATGTGCGAACATGTTCATAAAATTACTTCTACAGTTCTAGTAGGGAAGTGAAAACTGACTACAAAGGTGCTATTTTTTCTTTTATAAATACATTCCTTGGGAATTATCCTTAAAAATATTTGCCATTCCTAGGAACAAGTAATTTGTCCATGCATTAAGCAATTACTATGAAAATCTGCACTCCCTGCAGGTGGGTGGTGGGGGGGAAGGAAGGGCTGCATGTGTCCATTCACATCCCCATCCTCACAACTTACTATTCACTAAGCTAAAATTTCTGAAAATTACCATGGTCAGGACAGGAGGGCGGGTGGAGATGTGCAGACACAAAACAATGCTCAGTGCACAGTCACAAATAGAACTATTTTTCCTAATTACTCTTCTTCTCCTGCCCTGAGGATAAATAACTCAAACTAGTGGCCCATTAAGCCTATATATAAATAAAGGAAGAGCTGCTAACTTCTGATGCTGGTTAAAAACAGCTCTCAAAGTTGTGTGCAGAAACAAAGCTGCGTGCTCCTTGCAGAACTACTGACAGAACTCCAAACATCTTCACTTGCTCGTATTAGACCTACAAACCCCAAATATGCTTCTTACAGTCCAACTACTTTTCTATGCAGTATTTTGGCTTTATCTTTCAGGTTGACGTAATTTTAAGAGCAGTTCTAGCAGAAAAAGGGAGGCTTTGCATCCTACCTGGACCCACAGTGCCCAGCAGCATGCAAGATTAACTCAAAATCTTATTTTTAGAGTCTAATTCTCACGGAGAAACAATATCATTTGCTACATTTTTACTTTTCCTTTCACGCTTGGCTGGCATGAACTCATTTGTTAATAATGCCCATCTGCGACGGCCCATTTTTATATTCATAAATTTCACGGCAGATTACAGGCTTTCAGAGAGCTCCCCAAACATCAGCTCCCTCACAGAGGAAAGCTTCACCCACGCGCTGCCATTCCTTCAGCCCTGACAGCGGAGAAAGCTGCAGCAGGAGGAATTGTTTTACATCGCTGTGTCCCGAGCACAAAGGAGCAGCCCTGACCCCACAGCCCTGGGAGGGCGGCCACAGAGACCCTGGCACTCCACAGCTAAACCTCTGAAAGTCCTGATTTTGATCCTCACATGGGGCACCATTAAAATGTGGGTTCCTTATCTTCTTTTCTTCGTGTCAGAGCCGGGGTGAATGCATGGACTCAGTTCAATAATTCTTACCTACGGTACAGTCTGGCGAGTCGTGAGCTCTAACTAGCAAGGTAGAAAATGGAGGTGATTCTAACTCATTCCAGGGTCTTCTTAAGCACAAACTATCCAATAATGAGATGACACCTGTAGTATTTATACCTCAACACCCAATAACTGACCACCCAAGGGTGGCAATGCAGACCCTTTCACCCAGTAAGAAAAAACCACCCAAAACCACAAAGAAGAAGGTGAAGAAGGACTTAGCCAACGCCCTAAATCCTCCATATTGCTTCACATATATTACTATATACTAAACCCTTAAATCTAAGGTTTTCACCCTATGAGATCACACAATACTATTCAAACTACACACCCACAACCCCGGTGCTATCACTCAATTTTGGAAGCCTGTTCCATGGCTTAAGGTCAAATGCAGTGCTTGCTTGAGGGTCAGTGTCTTTTAGCATAGAAAGCCTGAAATTCTCAGCCTCCAGGGTTTCAACACAAACCAAAGGTAAAAGAGCCAGCTCCTGATTTCTGTGGGACAGCAGCTCCATGAAGATGAAGATAAAAAAAAAGTTGCAGAAATATCAGATCCTTCCAGGATCTCTAGATGCAGCAAGCAGCAGTTTTCGACAGAATCAGAAGAGGAATGGGAAAAAAAAAGCAGGTAGAATCTGGCAAATTAGGAAGTCAAAATGAATGGAAATTTTGTATAAGGGAATTTCAGGGTCTTCATGCCCTGCAAAGTGCCATTTGTGCATGCCATAGCTCAACTACTGCAACAGATTATCTGATCAACAAGGAAGGGACAACAATGGAAAATCTATTAGCTGGTGGCTGTGGAGCATCACAGGTCTATTAGAGATTGACTGATTAGCCTGTCGGGTGGGAGTCAGACTTTCTCCAACCTGGTTTTCAATAAACTGTTAAAAGTCAATATGACAGAGTGAAAATTCAATTCAGGGTAACAAAGAAAAAACAGCTAATTATTCTTTTACAGCACAGTAGATCCTTCCAGGTTTCCTTTAACAATGGATTAAGCATTATAATAGACTATTTATATATAGATTAACAACAAAGATAATCTGGGAAATAACACAAATAAAAGCACCAAAAGAAAAATTTAACGTGAAAATTCACAGAATTTTAAATACAAAACTACAAACTCTCATACTACAGAATCTCTGTGGAAGACCAAAAAGATGACAGAGTCAGCAGAAAAATTACCTTATGTCAAAAAAAGTCTTTTTAGACAATTTATCAACTTAAAATTGCAGAATTTAAACTGTGGAACACAGCATTCAATATAGTATCAGTGTTTTGGATATAAAATAAAGCCAAGTGCGACAAAGCCCACAGCTTTACAGACATTGCTGGGTTTGCCAGCTCAGTTTTGCTATAGAAAATAACTGGGTGCAGGTGAGAAAGGCAAAGCAAACTTTAAATGCTGTGGATTTTCTGGGATGATTGGTAACAATAGCAAAGGACACATCCAAGGAGTTTGTTTGGCTTGTGTACATTCTGCTCTTGCAGAGCCAAATGCTCACGGGGCCTTGCACTATCTCCGTTACACTGTTTTTGAATAATCAGCTGTGTTAGTGGTCTTGTGACACACCAACTCTACACCACCTGAAAACACAGGTATAGGATGAGAAAAAAACCCTAAATCTGTATTTCATCCATACTTCAACATTATACTTCAGTCTTTCTCAGTTGCGTTGAGACAGACATTTGTGGAACCTTGTACAGAAATCAGAAGTTATTTGGATTGGAGAAAACCTATTGGAATCAACTGCTTTCAGGGATATTGTTTGAAAGTCTGGTCCCCAAACACTTGCATAAGTGCAACCAGGACACTGGTGATGTGGCATGGGATAAAAACCAACGTACAAGAAGAAAGTAACTAAATCAATTAGTGAATATATGTAGCATTGCTTGGTCTTTAACCGTAAACTGGAAAGCAGAAGTTCTTGGTAACAGCATAATTCTAACTGCAGAGACCTCAGTGTGAGCTGTAAACTCTACTCATGCTACAAGACAAGATGCAGGTGCTTTGTGCCAGACAACAGGAGGTACCGCAGATACCAAAACGAAGGTGCTACCTAGAGGCAGCTCAGCTTTGGACAGAGCAGATGGGATGGTGCTGGCTGTGCAGACGGACCTGCAGGCTGTGCTTGAGCACAGCATTTCACCTCACCCCGCTCACCTGCAGGGCTGTCAGTGCCAACAGCATGGAAAAGGAGGAGGAATACTGAATGCCAGCCCAAAACTTGCGTATTTTGCAACTTCTACTGTCTCACCTGTATCACAGAAGAAATTGCCTATCATTGGCATGGTAACACTAACACACCCTGGTACTAACTCATCCTACCTGAAAGCGATGTGAGAACATAATTAGAAGAAGCAAGCAAATGAAGAAAAGAATCTAATACTGGTTACAGGTGATTTCAGTGGACTAAAATGGACAACACACATTTTAAAACCACATCAATATTACCTTGAGGGACATGGGGCCTGAAATCTCTTCAGCTCTGTCATCTCAGTTACAGACGTCAGGCCTGCATGGCTTCTTTCTGATGTCTCAGAAACTCTGAGACCTTTAGAGATCCAGTTTGGTTTTTTTCCGTTTTTTTTTTTTGAGAAAAATTCATTGAAAAGCAAACAAAATAACACAAATACTTGTTTCCTAAGCTGAAAGACCATAGGGCTCCTCTTCCTCTCCCAACACTTTAAATCAGTTGGGAAACAACAGGGCTGCAAGACAAAACCCTTCCAAAAGAAAACCCCTGTCAAAAGGGTTTATTCCAAATTCCTCAAATCAGATCTACTTCAGAACAGAAAACGATTTCTAGCACCATGCCACAAATCCATGGGTTGATGAAAAAAAACCCCAACAGGTTCAGTCCAGGTTTGGTCTACCTTATTGTGGTATGTTTTATTCTGAGCCACTTCTCAGTGTGAGAACTCTGCAGTCGGTGCAGCCACGGTCACCCCTTGTCGAGGGAAAGGCACAAAGGAGTCTGGCAATGTGGGGAAAGCACATGATGATGCATTCAAGCAGTCAGAATTTCACTGCCTCATCTTCTGGCATCACTTTTTGAGACTGAGATTGCACAGGATGATGCACATTCCTGTCTTACACCTTCCCCTGGATGGGGGAAAAGTGATCAGGGGAAGAATCAAACCTGTCAGGCAGCAGAACTTCATAGTGAGATAGGCATGGCCAAACCAGAATCCAATAAGAAGAGGAGTTCACAAAATACAGGGCCTGGGATAACCCTTGCAACACTGAGGGGGAAGTCCAGTCACCAGAAGCTCAATAATTAATTTAAGAACATGAAACACAGTTTCAGAAGCAAATCTTTGTCTTTAAGACCCCAAATGCCCAATCCTGTGGGCTGTGTGCAGCTGTACAAATCTACTTATACTGCCAAACCCAAGAAGCTGAGCAGGTATCTGAAATTGCAGCACTCGGATTCCCACAGCAACTAGAGATAAGGAAGACCAGGAACAGCATCATTTTAGTGTTTGCTAACCAATTCCCCCTTTCCCCTTTCCCCCCAAAACCAGTCTAAATTACATGATGTTTATCCTAGCTGGATACTTTATTTATTTAAGACAGGGATTTGCCATCTGTTTAGCAATCAAATAAGCTACCCAGACCGAAATCAGCAATAATGACATTTTCCCTCTGTGAAATGCTATTTCTTCAGAACATGCACACAGGGTTGGGGGTGGGGGGGTGTAGGGGAGAGGACAGACAACCAAAATAAACCTCACCCAAGCAAAAACAACCCACCCAAAATTAACCAGTTCTGCCCATTCTGGGCACCATCATCTTCATGCTCTTTTCCAACACCTCCAAACGTGCAATAAACAGGCAGTAATTGCATTCCTACCTGCACGGGGTGAGCATGGAGAAGGCAGACTGAATAACTACCAAGCTGCTTACAATCATGAGTGAAAAAATGCATTAACCCATAACCCTAACTCAGGTAAGTACTGAAGGTTTAGGTTAGTAAATATAAATACAAGAAAAGAAATAAACGTTGAATCCATTGAGGAATTATCACTTCTCTGCTCAAATTTATTCCCAAGAGAAAGCAAATGAATCAAAAGCTGTAGAGTGAAGGACACATTTAACTCCTTTTTCATCACTTTAAAACTGTTATTTAAACTTAAAAGCTTTCTGCTTTAGAAAGGCATTAACAATTACAAAAAAACCCAAAAAAACTGTCTTCCTTTCTCAACGCATATTCTATTTCAAGCTTTCCCCACAATGACATTTTGTTGCTTTTTAAGAAGAAAGACACAGACTGATTACTTTTGTTTTGGTGATTATTCACCAAACAGAAGAGACACGGACTACATATACTTTGGCTCAGATACCGAAAACCTCAAACAAAATTAGCTCTACTTCACGCCTGCCAGCAGGAGAAGCAAAGACAGATTGAAAATGCACTCTTTACTCTCAGTTTCCGGCTCCACACGGGCAGACCTCCAGCTGTCCAACCCCATTTCAAGCAGGAGCTCTGGGCACAAAGCAGCCCAGGTGGGTTGCTCAGACTGGGGCACCTCCACACCTGCAAAGAGCGGCAGGAGCATCCTTGCATCCTCTCCCCCACCCCGCTGCAAGCCTGGGAACACCTACACACAGCTGGACTTGCCAGGCTGGGACACCCACAAGGCTGATCTAGAGACAAATTAAACTGGGCTAAACCAAACCCACACACCTCCCATTTTACGCTTCAGAAATCTTCACTTGAACACGTCTGCTCCATTTGTTTTGAACTTACTATTTTCAAAAAAGAGACTTCTTCCCTCAGGGAAAAATTTTCCAACAATCTGGTCTTTTTCACTTGATCACTGCCATGTTTTCAGAGTCCGTTGCCATTGTTTACTTCCCCTAAAATTATTACCAGGCCCACAGATACGATAGCTGGATGTTTTTCTAATATACTTTTCCTCTTTTTTGTGGGTTGTTTATCAATCCCTTGGCTCTGAACACTCTCAGAGCTGTCACAAATTAAGCTGATCATAGCATCTCCTGTTCCCAATAAGAGGACAACCCAGTTCTCATTGAAATTAATAGGAGCTTTGCCACTCGTGGCAATGCAAGTAGGACTATGCACTCAACCTCTGTAACAAAAGTAAATAAACATTTTCATTTTCATGTCTGAATTGGTAAATGCTGGAATAATAGCTTTCTTCTCCTTCTAATAACAGTGGAAAAAAAATCTAAGTATAATTGCAATTCAACTGCTGTGTGAAGGAAGGAAAACAAAACCCAATGAAGCTTTTTATTACATTTGCTGTTTGCAGAAAGAATGAACGATCCCTTTGCGTCTTCCTACTCCATTCTGAAGAGGTGCCCAGCTCTGGTTGGACATCCATGAAACTCCTTTATTTACTGTGGACTATACTGCCTCAGATCCTACCCATGCAACACAGAAACCAAGGGCAAACGAAGTAGCTTTAAATGGCCTCTACAACCAGCGCACAGCAGTGAAAAGCAGTAAAGCTATACAGCATTTTGCTGGGTAACAATGAAAGCTTTTTTCTTTAGGAAAAAGGGAAGAGGAGAGAGCCCAGGCACTGCAGTGTTGCTGCTTCCCATGAACTTAGAGGATACAAGACCTGGGGAGCCCCACTGCTCACCCTGTCAGCAGTGCTGCTGCAGGGCAGCTCCTGTCTGCCACGGGACCTAGCTGCCCCAATCTTCAGCTGAACTCCTCAACTCAGCACTAAGAGAAACCCTGGTTAATGATGGGATATCAATATCAATTTATAGCAGCTCAGAAAAGAGCTGTTCTTCTCTTTTCTTCCTAACCCATTTTCTTTTTTGAAGCATCAGCTGTTCAGCTACAGATACAAACATCCAGTAAGGAGAGTGTTGAAGAGAAAGCAGAAAACCAGCCCATCTATAAAATAGCCCTGTGTAAATCCAGCTTCCACTCAGCTGTTCCATAAAAGCGGACTTTTCTTTTTACATTAACAACAGGAGACAATCTGTGATCAAGTAATGACTCAGATTGGAATGAAGGGTTTACATTCTTTTGTGCCTTCAGATCTGTTTAGTATCTGATGCCGCTGACTCTGCATTTTCCTGGCGCCATCCAACTGTAACCTCTAGGACCTTCCCCTGTACCCAAGGTAAGGGAAGGATTTGGTTTAGACTGCAAGGAACTGAACTTTGCTTCCTTACAGGTATTCTGTAACCTGTAAAGAGAACCAATGGCACTAATACAAACCACAGGCTTTTATGGCTCATGACCTCAACATCACCATCACAGATTTTCTGATCTCGAGACACCCTTCTCTCTGCAAGACTCCTCAACAATTATGCAACTGCACAAAGTGACAAAGGATTTGCTTGAAATAAACCAGCCACGGGTGGTGATAGTGCCAGGCAGCCTCTGGGCTCGAGGCACAAGCCCCATTGCTCCTTCTTGCAGCCATTTAGGTGAGTCTGAGGCCCCAGTTTTTTCAGAGTAGATAGTCCCTGATTATAATGGCTGGCTGTCTCATAACTAAAGCATCCACTTGTGGAACTAGTTCTAACTAAATAAAGTGGCAAGGAGTCAGCTGGGATTTTTTAAAATCAGTGCAGGTCTCTTATAAACTTGAGTCTCTTTGCAAAGCACTGCTAAAAAACAGGAAGCGCTGTCTCTAAAGCTGCCTGCAGCCTATTATTTTTCACTTCCAAGGAAATCCGTTTCCCGTCCAGCCAGGAAGACTCATCACAGAATTACAGGAGTCAGAAACCAAAACAGGTTAATGCAGTGCTTGCAGCCAGGTACCCAACCGAGGGGAAAAACTGGCAAAAAGAAAAAGTCAAGACAACAAAATACAGAAAATCTCAAGTCACAAGTCCAGCACCATTCTTTACTATGAAACACAAAAAAAAGAAAAAATCAACAAGAAACGTCAGTGGAATAATCAGCTGCTGAAGAGAAAACTTCCTGCATAAGCAAAATCACATTGCTCCCTCATTTGACATACTGCAAATGAACAAAGAAATCAAGGTGGACCGTGTAATTTACCCCCACTTGCACAGCTTCTGCTACGTGCATTCACTCTTACTGATAAGCAAGTGATACAGAGTTAAAACATCTTGTTTTTAGACGCTACATATCTGAGGCAAAAAGGGCCCTTAAGTTGTAACTCTGCATTTCTCAGCTTTCATGAGCTGACATCGAGCTTTTAAGGTCACTTCTGGTGTAAGCATCTAATGCTTGCTTCTGAAACAGACATTGCCAAAGACATTGATTCTTCCCCCAAAAAGCATTACTATTTTCACCCATGCCACTATGTACCTTCTAACACACACCAGGTAAATCCCTGGCACGTATTGTTTCTGCTGCCATCCACCAAGCACACATGACATTTATCTCCCTTCCTTAAAGCTGGGCACCAACCACACAAATGGTGAAGTCACTTTTTTCTAAGCACCTTTCACATCTACTAATCAGCAAAGAACTCTTTTCCTTCATCCAGGTACACAGCACAGCCCTGTTCTCTTCCAGGAGCTGCCTTGCTGACAGGATTCAGAGAGGGAAGAAGCTACACCGAGCTCTCCAAGAGCACAATGGGGCACAAGTGTAAGGAACCATAATTTTGCATCAAGTTTTCAACAGTCAGTTGGCACGTGAAAGCTTGATTTTCTTCAAAAGCCTGCATTCTTCCTTTCCCAGTGGATATTTAACAATCCTCTGGTGATCCAGCATTAAGAAATCATGCATGGTATGTTGGTTTAATCATGTCTTTGGCATAGGAGATGGCTTGTCATACTCAATCTACCACAGAAGCCACTCCAGTCAGGTGGAAACTGTGGGGAGAGTGCTGATTTGTAGAAGTATTTTTCTGTGTCTCATCTGACTGCTTTATTGAACTCCAGGCCTTCCCCCAGGGAGTACAGATGATAGTTGAAGTTCAGGCTAAGGAAGAGCGGCTACCCAGCAACAAAATTAAAGAAGGCAAAAAAAGTGCAGGAATCATACAGTGAGCTTCACTCCCTGTCGTAGACAGGTAGAAGAATTATAAAAGAAAGGCCTCATAAAATCAGGCCTGCTCTATTAAATTAATAGCTAGCTTGTCATCTCTTTTAAGTGTAGTTAAGCAATTTGCAAGTTCCCATGTGAAAACAATCTTGGTATGAAAGGTTGATTAGCACAACCACCCATTCCTGGGCTGAAAAATAAGTGCATCTGTGTAAACAATAAGATCTGTTCCATGAGAATCCATAAAGAAAAAATGTGAACAACCTGAATCTTAGCACGTACACACAAATCACCTTCTGACCAATAAATGAAGCAGTAAGAGAACTACCAATCCCAGCAGGTGTTGCACACGAGGTCTGTGAAAGCTGTATAAAATAAGTGATGTGAATAAAGAATTGGCTTTTCCTGCATGAAGATAATGGAGGCTCGGCGGACTTACTGCAACAACTCCCTGTTAGTATTTACTGTCCAGACGGACTTAGGGGTTTGTTTTCAGTTTCCTTCACTGCCCTTGGGGGCTGTATGGAAGCAGCACATTTGGGGGAGGTGGTTCCTTGCACACTGCTGTGTTCAGAAGATGAGCAGCAGTCAGGGGCAGCACAGAAAGGCTCCCTCGTTCCCCTGCAACACAAGGCACTGCACGAGTGATTCCCCACCTCAGCTCTGGATTAAGTCACTTCTGCAGTCTCAAGAGCTTTAGGCATATTTTCCACATCTCATTCTCAAGTATCATTCTCTCACTGTGATCACCAGGCTTGATAAAGAGGTAAAGAAGAACCTTGTACTTCCTCAGCTCAGTCACAAAGAGGAAGCAGGGCAGTGTCACCTCCTTCAAGGCTCCAGCCTTTCCACTGTGCTCCCAATTCCAGATTTCTTCCCATTCACCCTGGTGCTTCCCTCTGTGGAAGAAACGTTAAAGCACAACTGCAGCAGAATAAGCGGTGCAACGTTATTATAATGCTGCTGATAGGATCAAAATTAAAACCAGACTTTAAATGTATCCTATGCCACATGAACTTATATCAACTAGATCTAGCCAGGACCTGCTCTTCCTCAAGAGTAAACTTCAATTGGTCATTCCAGTTTTCCTGCAGGCAAACATAGCTAAACCAATCCCTTCGATTGGGAATGGGAAATTAAAGGACTAATAATGAAAATTTTATAACAGATTGGCTCTTTGTTAAGAAATACATCCATTGTATGTGCAGTTTTATCTAATTGGTCCTACTTCACTGTTTTCTCTTTCCCTACTCATGTAATTACAAACATCACACAGTAGGCACTAAAACTTTCTAAAGTAAATTCAAAGCAAAACCAACACAAATGCTGAAAATTCTACATGCCACCATAAAAACCTCAACCAGTCCAAAAAGATTTTTACAAACACTGTTTTCACTGTCTGAATGGTCTTACCACCTCCACCATAGTCTGGCAAGACTCTCCTTTTATGGATCAAAACCTACCTCATGTGCTTCTTTAAAATGACATTTGCTGATTTCATGTAAAATTTCTATTTAATGCTGTTTCAACAGACTTACCTATCCAGTGTCAGGGTCAACACAAACTTAGAGAACTCAGGTTTAAATTCCTTACAAGAGAGGACTGAAACCAAGTAGCAGAAAAATGAAATCAGAACATAAGCCAGTAAGACCCTACATGAGTACTTGAGAGATCTCCCTGCCCCACAACTCCAAACTACTTTGACAAAAACAAGGAGTTTAGCTTAGGGGTTGCACCTATTCTCTCTCTTCTGTTTCTCTTTTATTCTCAATCTCCTGCGTATGCAGGAAGAATTGGAAAATATCTCATATGGAATTGATAATGGACCTACTGGAATTCAAATATTTACCAAAGGGGAATCAGTCATGCAGTGCTTTTTCCTGCCAGCAATCATATATTCCCAGCATGGATAACATTTTCACATATAAATAAAGCCACATATCATTCCTGCTTTTACTTGGAAAGTATAGAAATTTAACAGCTATGGAAAAAAAAAATATGCTGCATCAAAATCCACCCAAACCTTCAGACTTTCATGCTGAATTTTTAATTTAAAAATATTATTCACATACTTAAAGACATGCATGTGCAGTAGAATCTGCAGATTTAAAATCTCATTCAGTACTCGTGTAAATCATGTAAGATATTACCAGCTATAAGCACTAAGGCTGCAAAGCCAATTTCCATTAGTTCTGGTTCTGCCCAAGCCACTCCATGGAAATATTCCAATTGTTTGTACCGCTTAAATTATCTCAGTCAGACACCTAAATGTGTTTGTTGTACACCCCATTTCAGCATGAGGTGTCATGCTACACCAACACGTCAGTTCTTACAGGGGGAAATGGTTTATCAGTAACTATTTCTCTCAGCATGGAACAAGCAATAGTGGAAAGTGGAAACCAATTTAATTTAACAGGAGGGATTCCTACCATGGCACGCAGTTGTCCATTAACAGAACAAACCCCTGCCTCCCTCCCTTTCTCCAGTTGGCAATTGCAGCAAATCTTCCATGAAAATACATTTCCTGTAATGTTCTGGTCATGGTTGGCAAGACCTGCAACCCATTTCCATAAAGCCACCATGTGGAAAATTGCCTTGGCTGTTAAAATGGACTAATGCAAAGGAATTTTTTTCTTAATGTTGAAGGCACCAATCCTTTTTAAAAAACCCACCACTTTGCAGGACATTAGCTGATCACCCACCAGCTTTAAGGCAGAGCCCTCAAACTAAACAGAAAGAAAAAAAAAGCCCTTCATCCAAGTATCACTTGTAGACCACTAACTCAGCAAATACAAGAAAAGCCTGAAGGAACTTTGCAACAGCAACTCTGTTTACACCAAAGTATAACCTCATGCTGCAACTGCTAATCAACAAGCTTCCACAGTATTGGTTAGCCCCCAGAAGTTAAACCCCGAGCCCGCAGCCAAGAGGCTGTATCACAAGGCAGGTCAGACTGCTAAAGAAGATGCTGCAAGGCTTTCAGGGCTGGAATCCCATTCTCCAATTCGGTTGTCACCTGCTGCAATTTACTCTTTAGTTCCCAGGGACTCACAGAGATCCTCTTTACTCACTCCTGGCCCACGGGGCTGATTCAGCCCGTAATTCTTACCTACACCTGTCTCTGGCTTCGCCTACACTGTTTTTGCATAGGTGAGTAAAGCACATCTGTCCTGCTCCTGAGCTCCTCAGCTGTGCTGGACCAAGCACGAGACACAGATCTGCTACCCAGGGTACCTGCAGCTCACACCGTCCGCAATCTCTTACTGCGCAAAGCACATTACACAGAGTTGAAGGAGCTTTGTTTTCTCTCCCTGACTCTGGACGACCCCTGGAACTTCAGGGTGTTTACAAGACCAGAAGCTGTTAAATGAAATTGCCTCATCTGGAGAAATCTACCAGTAGATTTTATAGAAATGGCAGCGAGATAAGATACAGGCAGAGGAAACACCTCTTTTTGGAAAGGAGAGACGCTCAACGTGCAAGACTTCAGTGGCACTGACTGATCTCAAACCAGTTCTTAAACTGATAAATGTAAACTTCAAGGCAGATCCTGCACAGAGTCCTGGTTATGTGTTACAAATGACACAACCAAGTTACCTGCAAAAAATTGAACTTGGTTGCAGCATTTTTTGCACATTAAAAAGATAACAAAGTGTTACCATGGTACCATTTCTATCAAAAAGCTCCCAAAAAAGCTTACGTCAGGAACCATGAAGTGCAGGACAGCACTGGTGTCACCAAAACCTTTTGCAAGACAGGAAAGTGAGAGAAAAACTAAGAAAAACATTCAGTAAATTCACTGTAACAAATCGTGAAACTGCAATCTCTGGTCATGCATTGCTTGCAATGTATCTGCTGGACCCTTGGGAACTTCTCAAAGTCAGGCCAAAGGTGCCTACAGGCAGGGACTATTATAGATATACTAAAAATGAGGACATTTTTGAAGATATAAGGTTTATTTCAGAAGTCCAAGGCTCTGCAAAACTAAAATAAAGCAGAAAAGATGCCCTAGAAATCTTTAATTGCCAGGTGCTATTATAGTAGTAGGTCAGTTTTGGACTGCTGTACAAGAAGGGAAGGTAAAGATCACTGTAAGCCTTAAGAAAAGGTAATAAGAGCAAAGGAGGAACAATTTTTAAGATAAATATCTATGATTAAAATAACTGATAGAGCATGGAGAAATATGTTTGTGAGCATGTCAGTTCTCTGTAATTTAAATATGGTTATGATACATTCCTTGCCTACAAAATTCTGATGACTGTGTTTCCAGGCTCAAAGCTGTGCCTAAGGCAGTAGATACAGAAATACAACAAAGGGGTCCCCATTGCTCACCCCAGTATGAAAATAAGATTTACATGAACAGAAAAGCTACTTTATAATGTTCCTCTGTCTCTTCAAACTTCACTGATTTTCTTTTCTGGAAAAAGAACCCCGTCAAATACTAAAGGGTTTGTTTGGTTGGGTTTTTTTTTTTTTTCAATCCTGAGAGGTAGCAATGGAAAAAAACCCAAAGCCCCACAAGGTAAGAAACAGGATTAGAGGAACACTGGATGACTCTGTGTTGTACATGCCATCAGAGGGGTGTACTGTTTTGCTACCAAAGAGAAGCACACATATTTCAGAGTACAGAAAATGCAATTAAAGGGGTGCATGAGAAAATCTACATAAGGCTGATTTCTTCCTGTATAATCCTGTTTTCTGTTTATCATATCTGCTATGCAAAAATTCAGTTTGTGCAGGGTCAGTGAGCAGCTAAAGTATCTTGAAAGAAAAGTCTAACCTTCCCTAATCACCTGTGCTTCCTGTAAGCACTCCATCAGCCCTTTCCCTGATTTAGGATTCCCACCCTGTCCCTGTGATTAAAAGCGTGATGGTTTGTTTGCATTTCTACTTAGGCTGATTATTTTTTGCCCTTCCTGCAGCTTCAGCTGCTGCAGATGACAGGTCTAAGGGTCCAAGCCTCATTTCCAAAAGCAGGATGCTGCCCTGCAGCACTGCTCCCCTCATGCCCACCACACAGAGAATGAGCACTCTCCATCTGCTGGGAGTTTCAGCACGGGCCCCACTGGGTTTTGCTGTAACTACAAAAAAGTTTCAATTTCTTATCTGTCTAGACTTGAAAACCTAAAGTCTCCAGAAATACTAGTCAGATTGAACTGAGAAGTCACATTTTGATTCGGGTCCCCATGCACCCTGACCTGAAAAGTGTCATGGGTTTTGCCTGAGTGACAAAGCAGCTGCTGGGTACTTTTGGGAAGAGTGTCTGTCTGGTCAGACAGGTGCTTCAGTAGCACATGGCAGAGAGAGAGAAAGCACAGCTTAATGGAAATGAGGTCCTGTGATGGCTGCAAGGGAGAACAGCCACAGCAACCATCCATAGGTTCAACCAAAAAATTAACACTTATCTCAGAGGCATGGCTGGCCAAGAAACTCACACACATCCCAACAAGTAAGCAGCACAATGAATTTCTGTTGCTTTTTAATCTTCTTTTCTGTCAGAGTTGGGATTAAATGCTCGAGAGACGCTTTTTCGTGTTCGGACTCAGATGTTCATTAATTCTTACCTATGTTACAGTCTCACAAGCTGTGAGTTCTAGCTAACAAAGTGAAAAATGGCTCTGTCTCTCTCTACAAGGCCTTTTAAGGACAAACTCCCCAATTAAGAAATGATACCTAGATTATTTTTACTTTTAACCCAATAACCAACCACCCATGGCCCGCAATGCAGACTTTTCTACCTAATTACAAAGTACCACCCAGACCCATGGAGAAGAAGGTGAAAAAGAAGGACTGGCCTATGCCCTAAAACCTCCATCTTGCCTTATATATATTAATATATTCTAAACCCTTAAAGTCTAAGTTTTCCACCCTGTGCTATTACACACTTCTATTCAGACTACACATCCACAATCCCAGAGCTATCACTCAATTTTGGAAGCCTCTTCCAAGGCCTCAGGTCAAATGCAGTGTTTGCTTGGGGGTCAGGGCCTGTCAGCATAGAAAGTCTAAAATTCTCAGTGCCCGGGGTTCCAACATCCCCCCCTCTTGTTTGAACCATGAAAACTGCTTTGACAGCTTTGTCCAACCTCTGTCAGATATACTCTGTCAGAAGTACACAAGGCACAAACACCAGGAGAACTATGATGACAATCAACACATACACACCTATTTTCAAAAGTTCTCTCCATAATGATATTTTCCTGTGTAGTTATATTTGGCACGAAAACATCATGCTTACAGAATCAAGTATGTCCAGTTCTTCAGGTTCAAAAGATGTCTTGGGAAGGTGAGGAACCCACCAGCCCCGTGCATTTACTGGCATGCTCTCTAAACAGGCGGAATGACCAAGCCCAGCATCTGAGTTCACTGAGGCATGGCTATTGAGCATAAATCACCCTTCTGGGAGGCTGGAAGAACAGTGGAGTGGGTACTGCCTGGTTGCTATTTCGTCATCATCTTCTTTGTAGCTCAGTGAGGGTGTAGCTGCCCCTGCACAGCTGGAAAACGCCACTGTGTCCACAGAGGAAGCTGTTGGTTATGCAGGCGGATAATGCTGCATACCTCAAAGCACAGGGCACTGTCCCTGTGCTTGTGAGTCTCGAATCAGTAACCTTGTGTATGCTAAGTGCCAACATTGGTTGTATTTGTGAGGCCACAAAGACACTTATGTGTACAAAGGGCACCTGGTTTTGGTCAGTCAAAAAGAAAATTCCACAAATTAAAAATGAATATAAATCTGACTGAGTCTTGGCAATCTGTTATAATGCTGAGTAACACAGCAAAAATGAATATTTTCATGCTCAGACATGTCTCTCAGCTCATGCCTACAGACTGGCTTAACATCATCTGCTGAAGGTAACAAGAAAAATAGCACACCAACAGTGTTTTGCTAGCAGGTTGGCTAAATCAACAAAGGTATCTTTCATCGTCTCTGGAACCACAGAACCTTTTTTTTATTAGAGTAACTGTCAGTATTAATAACCTCGCAGAGAGGTGTTTTAGTAAGAAGTCTCAACCATTTTTACTGTGCTTCATCATCCTCTCATCCCACCAAGTTTTGCTTTCCATTTTTCACCCCCAAGGCAACATAGAGACTAGAAAGAATTTTCCCTTCCTTTCACCAAAACTGGCAACAATCCTTTGTTATCATCATGACATGCCAAAACAACAATACATCTCCCCCCATGACCATTGTTTTTCTCTCTCACAACTGGATTATTACTGTGTGGCACATCAAATGTAAGAAAACCAACATGGTTAGTATCTGCCAGTTTCCATGATGCTATTCCCCTTGCATTAAAAGAATATTATTAACTTGAGTTTGTACTGCCTGAGTAAATGTTTTTTGCAGGCTCAGAATTCCCATATATTTATAACTCATGGCATTTCATGAACTTGTGAAATATTCTGTGTTTCTTTCTGCAGTGGAAAACAGTAATTTCAGCAGAAATATGAATTTCATTATGTTTGACTGACAAGCTCAGGCCACATAACTGATTTAACATACACAAGGCATGCTCCCTTTTCCTTTGATTTATGAGTCTCCACTAAAGTTTGTTTTTTTTTCTGCAGGAACAGAAGCAGAGTATATTTATATAACTATTCTATCCCCCCCTCTTTAATCTGAAACCTTTATATAGAACATCTGTTGCTGCAAGAGCAACTGGAAATTACTGTGCTGTAGTAATAGACCTCGTGGCAATCTCATACAACCCACAAAAATCCAACCCTTCACAGGCAGGAGTTTTGAAAAACACCAACACCTTTGAAAAGGTACTGACAGTTGCAATACCACTGTCTCCTATATTGACCTACCACTGAATCACACCAACTCTTTTATTTTTGTTTCAAAATAACTGCTACAAAGATAAGATCTTGTTGTGCTTTTCAGCCGTCTGCACATTATTTCAACTTCGTATTTCTTGTTAGGTGATTTAATTGTGGACCTTCTTCATCAAAGAATCCACATCTAATACAGAGCTCTATCCCCCATGTTAGTTCTAACCCCAAATATATCATCATTTACTTCTTCTGCTCATACCTTACATGCAGTGATCCAGCAGCCCACTAAAAAAATCACTTTAAATGTAACGAATTCAGCCATATGAACTGCACAACAGTGGAGCAATAACCTGCAGTAGAATGCCTTTAAAACACCCACCCAAACAGCAGCAATTATATCACACAGCTTTTCATGCTACCACAGGCTTTGAAAGGAAGCTGACTCAGCAGTCAGGGCTGAGGAGTGAGGAACACCAAACATGAAATTTCCACTTCTTCTACACGTGCTTTCAGTGCAGAAAAGGACATAGTCAATAAAACAACAAGCTCTGTCTGCCTCTGGCTTGTGAAACGGGCTCTGATGGAATAAAACAGACCTCCAAGGCCCTCAAGCCACCCTGCTTCTCTGCCTTCTCCCTGCACACCGGAGGTGTCAGCCCGGACACACCACTGCTAATGCAACTCAAATTGCAGACACCACGTTTCCAACACATTAGCCCAAAAATACATTTAACGAGAACTGTCAAATGCTTCTGATTTTTCACATACCAGCCTGGAAATCCATGAAACAGTGATTGCCAATGTTTCACAGATGCAAAAAATAGTTTTTATACCTCTGGGGTGAGGAAACATGATGGCAGTTGTAAAGCGTTTTACTATACAACATTGAACAGGCTTATTAAGATAATAAGTTGTTTTTCCAATCACTCTTCAATTAAAACAAACAAAATGAATCACTGAGCCTTTCCTTCCCAATGCAGCTGTATGGAACATTCACAGTTTGGATTTTTTTTAGGTGGTGAATCAACAGGAAAAAAAGAGCATTTCACTTGTAAACTTCCTCTTACCTCACAGCTCCTCCCCACCTCCCTGAGAAATAACCATGGATATAAATGTTATCTCCAAATCAGTATATAACCTCTTCATCTATTTATTTAAAATGCTTTGCTTTAGAGTTCCTGGGTGACTTCTCTTCAGTACAAAGAGTTCCCCAATGCCTGCAGGCACAGAGGGGTAAAAGGGCAAAGCAGCTGCCACGAGAGATGAAGAAAGGCCAACTTTTGGTTGTGAGCTGTAAAGCACTGCTTTCAATGGTTCTATTTTCTCTGCCAGCCCTTTTCTCTGGATACCCTCCCACTTCTTACCCCAGCTCATTTCATATTGGATTCTCAAAACTCTTGTTCCAAAAGGAGGACAGTCATAGTTCACAGTCTGTGTGCCTTACATTGACCATTGCTGAACTGTAAGAATCCACCCAAAATACAGATCTTAAAAAAACCTCCATGCAACAGTGTCAAGCTTAAAGACTTTGACAGGGACATACAGGGCCAAGATCACTGAAATGCACAGCAGCGTCATTTCAAAGTGCTTTTCTCTCTTTAGCAGCTAATATATCTGTCAGGACAAAAAAAATTGGCAAAATAAAATAAAATTGCCTTCGCAGACCCGCCACTGACTCAGCTACAGCTCAAACACTTTAGGTACAAACTGAAATCACTGACCTAATTATAAAGCAGAAATAATGCCAACCTCTCTTCTTCCCATCTTCCCCAGCAGTCTGGGAACTCAAATGAAAAAGCCAGAAAGCACTTTTCTTCTTGATGCTTTTGCTACAGAAAATCCAATGTCTTAAGAACAAAGGACTGTAGGGAAGATGCAGCAGGCAAAGGAAGAATCACCTGCAAGTTCCTTACCCTGACATTTCACAAATGAGCCCCCAATCTTTCCTCTTATCATTACTCACTGCTTAGAGGGCACCGGCCCAAAAACCTCAAGGGTTAAGCAGGGATCAAAAAAGGAAAGACACCGGTCCTGTTCCTTTCTGAGTATTCTGCATAAAAGTAACGAATTTATGCTTTCACATGTAAACTGAAATGACAAAAGATACCAGACAACAAGAAATGGCAACTTCAGATTGCAAAAATGTAGAGGAAATTGAGGCAAGGAAAAAGAGGGGTGGGAGAAAAAAGACCGATGTATCTGGAATACTCAATTATTAAGGGCTCGGCCCTGTGAGATACTCAGCAGGTCTTTCAAGGCAAGAAAAAATATGAGCTTACTGTGATTTTAGTGGCATAAGTCTAAACCTATTCTCAGTAGTAATACTGCTGAAAAACACCACCTCCAGGTTTAAGAGCATATTTAACTATATTCTATGAACAGCAAGGAAAATGTAGGAACAATACAAATAAAATTGTTCCTCACAACACACTATTAATGTATCTGTTTTCAAACTGCAGATAGTTCAGGATGCTCAGAAAAGTAAGGACACGACAACTTCAAGAGAATTTTAACCCACTGTTCCCAATTATTATATTGAAAAAAGGGCCATAGTCCCTCTCAGGCTTCTTTTCAAGAAATTTTTGCTTTGTTGCCATTATAAAATGGTACTTCTTAGCTCTGCTAGTTTCTTTTTAGAAATTAGATTTGTGTACTTTTTAAGAAACCAAGATGAAACACATTAAATTTTCATATTACATGAAAAGTTTCAGAAAGAGATGGGACCAGACTTAATCCCTCTAAGATTAAAGATCTGTCTGAGCCTCTGCCAGTGAACATCTATAACACACTATAAAAGATGAGGAAGCTGCTCATTTCCCATTAAAAACCAATTTAAAATATGTTATATGTATACATAGTATATAATGTGCCTATTTTTATTACTAAGAAATAAAAATAAACATAGTAGATTTTTACTGTCTACTTGTACTGATCACTGGATGTCATAAAATACTTTGTTAGGCACAGCTTTGGAAAAATTAGTGGCTTGGCAGGTGCCAGCCAAATGGTTCTGCAATCCTCCCAAGCTACATCTCAGTAAAACACTTGTGAGAGAAGCAGCTCTTCAGCCACCAGCGCTGGTTGGCCAGGTTTGCACAAAATGAGAAGTTATTTCTAAAATGAGTATCAAAATACAGGTATTGAAATAATAGTGAGATGTTGCATTTTATCTTCATTTTGTCAGAGTCGTGATTAAATGCTTGAGACGGTTTTTCTTGTTCAGACACAGATGTTTATTAATTCTTATCTACAGTACAGTCTCACAAGCTGTGAGTTCTAGCTAACTAAGTGAAAAATGGCTCTGTATCTCTCTACAAGGCTTTTTAAGGATAAACCGTCCAATTAAGAAATGACACCTAAATTATTTTTACTTTAAACCCAATAACCAACCACCTCTGGCCTGCAATGCAGACTTTTCCACCCAATTACAAAACACCACCCAAACCCATGAAAAAGAAGGTGAAAAAGGACTGGCCTATGCCCTAAAACCTCCATCCTGCTTTATATATATTACTATATTCTAAACCCTTAAAGTCTGTTTTCCATCCTGTGCTATTACACACTTCTATTCAAACATCACACCCACAATCCCAGTGCTGTCACTCAATTTTGGAAGCCTCTTCCAAGGCCTCAGGTCAAATGCAGTGTTTGCCTGGGGGTCAGAACCTGTCAGCATAGAAAGTCTAAAATCCTCAGTGCCCAGGGTTCCAACAGTGAGAGAAACCAGGAGGGACATTGTCCTTCCTGGCGCTGGAGCGGTGCCCCTGAAGAGTCTTGCAGAATGACATTTCTGAGAGTGAGTTACAAGTAGTAGGAAGAAAAATGTTGGAGAGTAGGAGAGCAGGACTGAAAAATGAAATCCTGTAATGGAGGTAAGGAGAGAAACAACCTTCAAGGGAAGATAGGAAGCAAGGACTCAGCTGTGAGAACTGTGACACCAAGGCATCTGGACTCCAGCAGAGGAACTCCATGCCTGATTTCTGCTGAGGTTGGTGTGGACCTGTCGTGTTTGCATAAAGGATTTGAATGGCCCTTACTCAGACTGAATCCCAGCTCTGCACTTCTTGTTAGCAGTGTAGCAAACCAGAAAGAAATGCTTATAACGAGAGTAGTCAGGACCACACTCAGAAGTTATGAGGTTACTGCCAAGTTAATTGGAGGTAGCCCTGAAGCAGTTTATGCCCTTGGGCTCTAAAGGACAGCTGACATGGGAAGGGAGCTCAGCAGAAGCTCAAGAGCGATCTCACAGCACTGGTGATGCCTTCTGCACGTGGTTTGAGCTGGGCTTAGAGGAGAGCACATGGAAAACCTTCAGAATAATATCCTTACACACATATCTGTACAGGTAACAGCACTCAGGTACGCTCACAGTGTCCAGTACGCTCCACAGAACACAGAAATCCGTGTGGAAAAGGCAGCCTGCTGCATGCCAGAGTAGACTCTGCTGGAGTTGAAAATGTTACTCTGTTTAGTTTCCACCTCCATGCTCCCATTCAGCAAACACTGTTCTCTTAAAACATCAGTGTACAGGGCAAGAGACAACAACAGGCAAAACCCAGAGATATGCTGTGCACACGTGATGGAAGCTCAAGCCTCTTGCCAGAGTTTCCTTGCCAACATTCTTAAATTGTGCCATTACAGATTCTTCGGACAAAGTTTCTAATAAAGCATTTCCCACCTCATTTCCTGCCAAAATTCAGGAATGCAAGTCCACATTCATACGTGCCTTGTGGCATGACATACAACTTTTCATTCTCATTTTTTTTCAGCGATGCTGCTGCTAAAGGCAAGTGTTTGGTACTGGAATGACCAAGCATAACTCCAACATCTGTTCTCTGAAGGAGGGGAAAACAAAACAACAAACCATGCTCTTGTACTCCATCCCTTTATATTGCTGAAATAAAAAAAAAAAAAAGGCAGGAATCCTTCTTGCTATTGAGGGCATCACTATCTCTTCCTTTAGTCAAAACCCCAATCTACAGAAAACCAAACTCTTAAAGTCTGATGGACATCTTTGTTGTCTCTTGCCAAAGACTTTTGCACAGGTGTAAGAGCTGCTGAACCTGATCACACTGCACCTTTTGCCTGTATACCATAAAAATCACAGGCTGAAAAGCTTAGAAATTGGGCAGCAGTCTGCTCCTATGCAGCAGCTCTCAAAGATGGCAATGCTTGTCCTCGAAGCTATTGTTCCAAACCTGCTTTTTCAGAACCTCTGGCACGTGTGTGGTACCTGACGAAACTTTTCAAAACCTGAACCTCCCGTGTTGTAGACAGGTAGAAGAATTACAAATGAAAGGCCTCATAAAATCAGGCCTGCTTTATTAAACTGACAGGTAGCCTGTCATCTCTTCTAAGCATAGTTAAGCAATTTGCAGGTTCTCATACAAGAACTACCTTGATTTAAAAGCTCGATAGCATAACAACCTGTTCTTAAGTTAAAAAACAAATACACCTGCAATAACAAGAGTTTTGCATGATAAGAATCAGTAAAGAAAATATGTAAACAGTACAAGAATAGAGAGATTTGATAAACAAGTAAAATACCTTTTACTAACCAATAAAGTAATTTAAAAAAAAGCTATCAGCCAATTAAAGTTACACACAAGGTCTTTAAAAACTATATAAAATGAGTTGTAAAAATAAAAAATGAGCTTTTCCCTACATAAAAAGAATAAAGTCTCAGCTAACCTATTACAACACTCCTGCATCTCTCTGTTCATGGAAATCAAAAGTTGGATGTGGTCTAGTCCAACCCAGAAAACAACCTGCCTGAGGCTGCACCCTACAAATTAATTGAATAACTGTGCACTCTCACTGGAGGCACGCCAGAAAGCCTGAAGCCAGAAAAGGCTTGAAGGCAAATGGAGATTCTTGGCCAGCGAGCTAAGGTACCTTCCAGTGTGCTCTTTATGCCTTCCTTTTCTAGCAGGATGCAGTTGGATACAGCACATAAACCCAAGCAGGGTTGCCATGCAGGGCCAGAAAAGAATTAATAGCACCAAAACCTCTCTCTTGTTGCCACTGAAACCGACCAAGCTGAGCTGCGAGTCTGCATGGACAGCCCAATCTTTCCTTCTGTCAGACATGAGTCCTTTTTTGTCCACTCCAGGTTAGATCAATAACACAAAACATCTTCAATGACACCTTATCCCCATTTCAGCTCTGAGCTCACACTGCCACGAGAGCTCTCAGGAGAGAGCTGCAAACGAAGACCTTTAGTGAGTGTACCTCTCCCGAGGCTGTTACTCATGATTGAATTTCATAACTAAAGTGTTGACACTAAATCCAGCCTTTTTTCAGAAGTGGCTCAGAATCCTATGACAGGTTCACTTAATTCTGTGGCTTTCAGAATGAATTCCATCTTTCTCAGATTGACAGTTAGTGAGTGCTGGCATCTACAATTCTTTTTTTCCTCGTGTAGAGGAACAGACATAAAGAGGTAAGGGATGGTAGCACCAAATGGTTAAAAGAAAAAAAATATTGAAAAATTGTGATTGCTTTCACGTGTTAAAAAGAGAGTTAATGCACAGAGGATGGAGCCATACCCCAAACAGCTCATTCTTGAGATACCTCCCTTCTCCCAAGCAGAGAACTCTGATAAGCCACAGGAGGAATCAAAACTACACAAATGTCGAGACAGCTGAACTCTGTATTTAAAGCCCAGATCCATGTTTATTCCTGGTGCTAACACTGTGTCTCCTTCTGCCTTCAAACACGTGGGAAAACTGCTCCTGTCTCCTGGGCTAGCCTACAAGTCACTTCAGAGCTGTACAGTGCCATCAAAAAGGAAAGGAAGAACAAGAACACCCAGTACCTGCCCAAGGTACTGAAGTGATGGCCACTGCGACTATGTCCAAAAGTCTCATTTTGAAGACCAAGTTCCTCCTACATTCCATATTGTATGCCTTTGAAACAACATTTCTAACCTGAGTAAGAACATTTTGGTCCTTGCGTCCAAGGAACACTTGGATGTAAGTTTGGATTGTCCTTGAATCACGGAATTAATTGAGACGATTCATGGATGTCATGATGGCAGTTTTGACACCGATCTAAAATGCTTCAAGAGCAGTGACATGCTCTGTACCTGTGTCCCATTCTGCCACCACTCTTTTATTTCCAAAGAGCAGAGAAGCACTCTGGCAGGCCAGAGGCTACCTGGAGAAATCAGAACCCATCAGTGGAAGCGTCAGAACCCCACGAATGACTTGGCCATTTACATAGCCCAGTTCCTCCATTTCATTCCATCTCACTTGTTCAAGTTAAGGTTCCAAAAGAAATAGGGGTGTGCTTGGTGCCATATGGATAGTCACATTCTAGAGAGAACATCTGCTACTCAAGAGCACCACCGAAGATACGGACCAGGAGCAGGTGAGCTTTTAGCACATTAAGCATGGATCCTGTGACCCTAGGGGTGAAAACTCCAGGTATCTCCTTACCTGACCTCCAAACACTGGTTCCACCTCCATCTCTAACCAGGCAGAGTTTTTCTTTTAAGAACCATCTTCATGCTAATACTCTTCCTGCCCCTCTTGTGATGCCATCAGCTGTGCTGAACAGAATGAAGAATGAATTGCTCCAAACTTGCCTGTAGCTTTTCCACACAGGCTTGGAGGTGTGATTTAAAAGCATGGCTTAGAAGCACGTGAACTTTTTTATAGAGCTTAAAGAGAGCCTAAACAGCCAGGCCTTTGTTTCAACTTGCATTATCAAGCAGAGTGGAAAATAAAAAAGGATTATGTGACATGCAGAGCAGTCCCAGCTTTAGCCGTTTGCCACAGTTAAATTAGTTATAACTAGGAAGGGGGAAGAAAAGCCAATAACCAGAATGAATCAGTATAACCAGCTCCTCCTCTGAGCTCCCTCACCACCATAAACAGCTGCTGAACTATTTTCTGGAGCAAGAGGCCTGTATTCTTAATTGCAGAAATCCACTAAGATTCCGAGTTCCTGCTCACAGGCAGTAACTGGATTTGCTTGAAGGAAGGACTATTTGTGCTTTATCCTGTGGGAAGTTGTTAACGCCCAGTTGTTTCCCCCTTGTATTCTCTCCTCACTGACCCCAGAGGGACCACTGCACATGAAACAGCGTTTTCCTCAAGACAGGAACACTACAGCAGCATACACAAGACAGTAAATCCTGAAGCGTCCAAGAACTTTACAACTGACACCTTTGGAATTTGCCAGCACTGCTTCCTGTCTGTGCCATTTCGGGTGGTTTTTTTTCACATATTACATGATGATTCTCAGAATAATTCAACAAGTCATGGTTCATACAGGTAGAGCATCCAGCTTGAGTTTTATGCATCTATTTTAACTTAGTTTAGTTTAAACTTTCACGAACATCCCAACATGAGCACAGATTCCCATGAAAAGGAGTAAAGTGCCAGGTAAATTACTTGGTGTGCAAGTAATTCTACTTATTTCCACATGAGAAAACTGTTCTCAGATCCTTTCTGCACTAGCCAAGAGCCTCTAAGTCTGGCTTACCCACAATAGTAGAGTTGACAAATATAACTGTGCTTTTTGTTCTCATGAGCAGTTATTTCCAGATTTGGGATTGGCTGGGCTTCAATCCAGAAAAGAGACTTTTTATGACAATCCCCAAATACGTTCAGAAGTTCAGAAGAATCAGGAAATATCCTAGTTAGGAAAGGGGTCAATTCATCCTGCCTGAAGTATTTTGCAGACCAAGCATCCCACATCTCCAGAATGTTCAAAGAATCCATCCTTCAATTTCTGCAAGGTTTCCAGCTGAGTGATACCCTGACAAGCAGTGCTTCATCATGGCTCACCACGACCCATGCAGCAGCCAGGACAGACTGTTGCTCATGCAGCACATTTTATAAATTGCAGCTGCACCCCTCCTGCTGTGATTTATATTGTCATTACAATCCAACTACACCTCAAGTGTTAAGTCACCCCCCTCCAACACCAGCTAGAGCACAAGGAAGAAAATGCTCTCCCCAAGAAGGCCTTCTGACAGAAAGCCTTAGGGGAAAGTTATTTCCAAAGGGAAGCAGTCATACCATGGACAGTCTGCAGAAAGATTTACTTCTGCATTTGTTTCAAGGTATTTAGAAAACTGATTTAGAGGATCTTTGGTCCAAATGTCTGACGGAATGACAGGAAATCTCACAGTCACCTGGTTAAACCTGATTTACCTGGTTAGACAGTGCAATGCGAGCTCAGCCCTCAGCAGGTCCCAAAAGAGGAAAGTCCATCATGCTGTATATGGATGAGCACCCAACAAACACATATTGTCATAGATTTGGTGTCCTGGCACATCCCATGGTGAGCAATCGAGGCTTTGCCTGTGTTTCTGCATTTATAAAAGTACAAATAATATCCCCCTCAGAATGGCACACGGATTACCAGTTACACTGCAGAGGAATGTGAACAAACAGAGTATGTTCACATTCACATCCCATGAATATGGCCCTCAAGAACAATGGCCCTTGCACACCTTTGCCAGGTACTGGCTTTTCACTTGTGGTTTCAAGACTGGGATACAAACATTTCCCCATTTCTTGTGCAGGCAACATATTTCAAATGAGCTCCAAAGTGACACCACTTAACAGGCAAAAAAACCCCAAACTATTGTTGAAATACTTCAGGTCAGATGGCAAGGAGCATTTTCCCTGAGTATGAAAACTAGTCAAAGTTCTCTGCTGCCTTTCACAGATGATACCTGGGCTATTCACAAATACAGGCTCACAGGTATAGCAAGAATCTTCCCTCCTTGTGTAACAAACGAGTTTGGTGGTGGTGCTGCTTCCTTCACACACTGCTGGGCTGGCTCAGTCACCGGGGAGATGCTCTCTGAACAGCTCTGGTGACAGAAGGTGGGAGCAGTGTCTGGCTCCCCCAGACACCACGAGAGCAGCAACCCCTGCACTCCTGAGCTCACCTGTCTGGGAGGAACACAAAACCTGTGCTGAACACAGCCCAGCAACCCCCACCTGCATGGATCACCTTACAGCCTAGCACCGATGCCTTAAGTTTTAACTTTCATGTTTTTCAGATTCTGTGCTGCCTAGGTGTGCAGTTCAGAGCCTCACATGAAGTGTCAGTCAGCTCTCTTCACAGGGTAGATGGACAAAACAAATCCCTTTCCTGCTGAAGACCAAGGAGTACAAGTACAACTTGCAGGCTCAAAAGCAGAAACAATGGTGCACTGACAAAAGAAAAGAAAGATGAGATCTCACAACCTGAAGCTGTAATTGGACAATTAACCCCAATATGCAAATGAACCAAAACTTATAAAAATGTAAGACCTTGTGACCCCCATCCATTTTGTGGCCATTCTAAAATCTACCTTGGGTGTAGCCCGGGTCAGGCCCTGTTCTGCCCAAGGTGGATCCTGGAGGCCTTTCAGTAAATCCCTGCTTTATTCTCTAGCTCTGTCCAGTCTGTGTTTCAGGTCACCTTCCCAAGGCATCAGCACCACAAAAGCTGGCTGTGCCAGCAGTGTGCATGACCCCGTTTTGGCATTGTCAAACAAACATGAAACTTGCCCGGGCAGGCTGGGACAGACCCTGGGCTGAGAGCGGTCTCTGCTCACTTCCCTGAAGAACATCAGAACTGGGCAGCAATCCAGCTTTTGGCATGCCCAGCTTCCACACCCCTGGCTGGGCCTTCTGCTGGGATGGAAATGGGATGGACGATTTCCTGTTTGCTTTCCAGCCGCTGAAATCCTGTGAAGAACAACTGTTTCCATCAGCCCCTTCCAAACATTCCAAAACAATTGTGTTGCTCCTGCTGCCAGCTACTGCTACACGCACTGTGGAAACATTTCAGCCAGCTCTGGGAATATTTCTTCCCAGGAACTGCTGTCTTAGGCAGGTTAACACCTAGATAAGAACTGCTGGCATAAGCATAGCCCAGAAAAATCCTCAGTGATGTTTCTGAGAAAGGGATGTCCAAGGAAGACCTGTGCCCCCCACACCGCTGATCACACAGGAACCTGCTTCCCAAACCGAAGTCACTCACAGGAATGTGCAAAACTTCTCCATAACAGCCACAAGTTCATCCATTTCCAGGCACTAATCCTGGTTTTCGAGAGCTCCCTTGATCTTTGATTGTGTTTTCAAGGAAAGACCCCTCTCTTTTTCATGTGCTGCTGTTCAGAGAAGCTGCTACAAGCAGCATGTCACAGCATGGGAAACCTTCAGAGCAGCTGAAGGCAAATCCATGGCCTCTTCAGTCATCTCGAGGCAGCTAACACTAAGAAAAAGGGTTGGAACGTTACACAGAACTTGCCAAATTATTCTTCCGAGGAGTTGCCTAAATCATATTTAAAAAATACATTCTTTACAGATAGCAGCTAAAAAAATCTGAATATGTTTTAGAAATGAGGGACAAATGTCTTTAAAATTCTCTAAGCTAGATGTCTCATAAACTGTATTGATTCACGCTAGACTTTTCAAGTATTTTTCTTGCATGCTGTAGTTCAATATTATTTCTTTAAAGAATTGCACACAGTTTTGGCAGCAAATCCCAAGGCAAAGAAATTAAGTGGAAAGAAAAGCAAGAAATTGTATGTCTTCACTAAGATCAAAGGCTTTATGGTTACTCAAAAAAAAGCTTTATTGGTCACTAACAAACCATCTGTTACCTGAAAATCCTAGTCAACACAAGTTATGTATGATTCCTTCTTATTCCCTTATTATGTCTTTTTTTTCTTGTCTCCCAAACCTCAGATGCTCCTTTTACACCCAAAAGTTAACTCCAGCTCCTTCTGTCACTGAATAACTCCCTGAGAGTCCCTTTTTGGTGGGAGTCACATTAGTCCTTATGACATACAATCAACCCAGAGCTCATTCTCATACAATCGTGGCAGCTGTTTTTCAGTCCCTCCGTGACACACTCAAGTCACACACAGGAGATCACCTCTAGCCAGCCCTGTGTTAATAGAAACAGTCAACCACAGGCTTGTTTTTTAAATTCAAACTCATGTATCATTCAGTGATTTTTGTTTCACCATTTCAATATTTGGAGTGTCATTTTTTCTTAAAAACAGCAAATGAAGCTCATATAAACTGCTGGCACACTGTCTGCCTGGAGCCTGCCTGAATTCTGAACAGTCAGGGTTGAAAATTGGGAGCTGTGAAGTGGAACTGCTGAAAATAGCAATTGGCTACTTTTGAGTTTCTGTAAGGTGTGTTTGCTATGTATGACTGGCTCCATAAACAGGTGTCAGCTTCATCCAATTTAGTCAAAGTCATGAAAATAACACAAGTAGTGTTAGAAGGCAGCAGTATCTCACCAAAAATATTTAAGTGTACCGACTGCATTAAATTTGGCTGTTCCAATTAACAGTTGTTTCTGATGTTGGCATAGTTATACTTTGTATGGCAAAAATTTTCTGATCTATTACAAAAGGGGCTCTTCAAAAATCAGAACGAAAAGAGCCCCCCCTGTAAAAATCTGGTAACTTACGAGAGTGAGAAGGGTAAGCACTAAGAGATCTCTAAAGGGAAAGAAGTCTTAATTTATCAAGCTCAGAAACATAGATTGAAGCAATCAAGGCACAAGATGATGACAACCTGGAAGAAAGTATTAGTTCAGGGAATGGAAAATAAAATTGCTTAGATATTATAAAGAAATAACATTGCTCAGAAAAAGCCTATTTGCAAAGTACAAGAAAAAGCAGAATTAAATGCTGGGCCCAAATAATGGCTTCAATAATGAAGGGCAATATCGAGTCATTAGCATTCAGTGTAAGATTACGTTTCAAAATCAAAGCCACTGGTAGCAGCAGCCAGAGACATGATACACGTAACACAATATGGTTGTTAAAAATACAGGACCTCACAACACTGCCTTTGGCCAGGTCTGAGGCACCACTGGAGTCAGGTTATATACACACAGAAAGATGGTGTCATTTTTAAACACATTTGTGAATACAGCCAAATAAATCAAAGAAAACTTCATTGGAAAAAAAATACCTCAGATGATTTATTTTGGATATGGTGCAAAAAATGACCCCAGCCAGAGGAGTATAACCCATGAGGGAAACTTCACTCAGGTGCTCAGAACAAGAAGTTCCAGTTTTGCCCCCCTAGGAGAGATGCCAAGGCATTTCCTTACCTGAAAGGGCTCCTGTGCATTTGTGTATCTCTTTTCTGTGCAGTACACCATGGATGAAGTATTCCCGTTAATGGGGGTTTAATCTAAATGACCCCTGCTGTACTCGCTTCAGCAGCCAGAATAAATCTGTTCAATCTTCTTCCTCGCACAACTACCCACATCACATCTGTCTTTTCTCTTTCAAAGGTCTAAAAAAAGGCACAGGTGGCAAGAGAAGAGAAAGAGGCAGAGAACAGAAGAAGGTAATCCTGTCTTTTGTGATTTAAGCCATGTTAACAGAAGGGATGGTTTACTGATTATGGTTATACTCAGCGATTCCTGTTCTGCTTGTACTTCTGTCTATCTCCACCAGGAAAGCAAAACCTGTCAGGAAATTGGTGAGTCAGCATGCTGCTGCTGTTTGTCTTAGCTGTGAGGCATTGATTTTTTTCCTGATGCTTTGATATAGGGTCACAGGTACCCGAACTAAAATCTTCGCTGAGAGTAAGGGGGTCATGGCAGCAACAGCCATTAGTTTAAACAAAAAAGTCGATTCTACCTTTACAATATTTGTTTGGACGTTTAAATTTTCCGAGAGAGTTGAGAGGAAAAAAAATACAACCCCCACTTTTCTATTTAAGCTGTTTAAGATTAAAAAAAAAATAAAAGGGAACGACTGGTGCAATGCTTTTGCAAAATCTTTTAAAGGTCACTGCATATTTCACTGTAATCAGGTATCTTATATGTGTGAGATTAAAAAAAAAATAAAAGGGAACAAATGTGGAGTAATTCCAATATATGGAAGAAGCAGCACTTTTAAATCTTTAGCACCTGTCCAGAAACAAGGTTCCTTTCAATCTATCTGAAATTAGTGCAAAGTCACCATGCATTTTCAAACTCTAAGCAATTCTATTTGGCAGAAAAATCTCAAATCATCTTGTTAGTACTTGAAGATTAACATTAAGCAAAAGGAAATTTGGTCTGTTTTAAAAACAAAAATGCAAAGGCTGCTCAGGAAGCTCTGAGGTTTCCCCCCCATGTAGAACAGCTCCATAAAAGTGATCATAGCATTTCAATCTGCAGTGAAGTGTAATCAAAGAATCTCTGCTTAATGGGATGGAGATTAGTCATGAAATAAAACAGAGAGTCAGACCATAGAAAGTTAATTGCAAATAACTGTTTTCTTGTTTAAATTGGCAGGAAATTCTGAAATATTTCCTCTAGAAAAACATAGGTGAGCTACAATGTAGAATTTACCACTAAAAGGCTGGAAGGAAGGGAAAACCCAAGCAGTAACAGCAAGTGAAGAAACCAGTTGCTTCTGAAAGACACAAAGTGATTGGGCAGGAAAGTCTGTACACTAATAAGAAAGTCAGATTTATGGTCAAAGCCAGCTTTAAGACAGACCCCTGAAGAGTCTTTAGGTTGAAATGAAGGCACAGACCTGAAGTCTGAAATTAATACAACACCAGGCGCTATTTACCATAAATTTTGAAGAGGCTTTGAGATACACAGATGAAAGGATGGTATAATTAGCACTGCTAAAAAGTTCAGATTACAGCTAAAGGTGGACAACAGGACCTTCTTAACCCTTTCTGGATGCACCACTGAAAAAGAAATGCCCCAAAATATCTCATATCCTTAGCCTTGTTCAGCAGTTTGAAGGGATGAAACACATCCAGAACAGTGTATTGTACTTCTGAGGCTAAGCAGGGAAATGGCACAGAATTACACTATTTAATAAATGTAGGAACAGCTAAACCCGATTAAGAATCCATTGTGCTTTTCCTCTGACAAGCTCTCCCTGCGTGGACCTCTCCTGAAAACCCTTTCCCCACTCACAGGAGATCTCAGGCTCCACCAGACATGCAGGGAAATAGCTCCTCCTTTGGCAGTAACACACAGGACTGTCTGAAGCATCCTCTTCAGATCTCAGCCTTGACATGCTACAGTACAGGGGTGTTTAAAGCTCTTTGTGCCTTTGTGACAATCACCTCCAAAGGACTCTTCAGAGAGATCCTCAAGCCTGGATTTCCTGCAGAGTACTCTGTTAGGGAAACAGAAGGGGGAACAAAACTACATCAAACAGTGATTACAGAAACTGCACTGCCTCAGGTGTATGCTGGGGGGTATATTTTCCTCATCATTTTACTTCAATTCCTTTGGAAAAAGCAGAGGGTGATTTTTGCTTGTTAGTTTGCTTTTAAGGTCAACCATCATTGGGGAAACAAGCAAATTTCTAATGGGCTACTTCAGCTCCGTGCTCTTCCTGTACTTTGTTTACTCTCCAAACACAGTAACAGTTTATGAAGGTCCTTCCTTCTGATGTATAAGTATCCACATATATCCCCTCCTGTCCACACCAAGCAAAATTTCATCAAAAAATCTTGACATGGCAGCTAGCACTATTGTGATTATTAGGAATTAAAGACCATGCTTCATCTTTGCTTGACAAGGCACAATTTCAGTCAGTAACAAAAAATTCCTCTCTGTTCTAGTACCTTGTGGAAATACAAGCATAAATAAAGCCTTGTGGGAGTTAGCCTGTGTCACTTTGGCTTTCTAAAGCAAGCACAATCCCAAGTGTTCACTGACAAAATATTACCTATTTAAAGCATTGCTACCACAAATTTGGTAAAATTGCTTCCAAATAACTGGAAGTTTAAAATAAGAGACATAAACCACAGATTTTGGTTCTCTGACTGGCTGAAGGCAATTATCCATGCTGCTTTCCCAGTTCCCCAGATTTACAAAAGCCATTATCTGTAAAAGACAGCAGGATGTACAGTAGGGAGACTCTAAATGGATGGCATACATTTGATAAGACAGGAATTTCTAAGCAAATGTAAAATCAGGTGTGTTCTCTCATCACAGTCATCTCTCTTATTACAGTGTGATCTCTCTTTGCTTCCAGGTCAAAGTAACTAGAAGAACACAGCCACAACCCTTCTTGATTAGCTTTATCTTGATTAGTTTCATTTTGATTCTTCTGGGGCTCTGCTTTTCACTGCTAAGAGTAACTCCTGGGGCAGGAACACACTGGCAAGGAACCATCAGGGGCTCTGGTGCCAGCCAGAAATGTGGGCACTATGGACAAGCATGACTCAGGTAAGGCAGATCAACAAAATGAACTTATGAGGAAGTTTTCTTAAATAACTCCTGGCCTGCATGTCCCCAATCACTTTCTAGTAAACAGGTCCCAGGTTACACTCCTCCAATTCCTACAACAGGCAGCCAAAAGCTTCTGCTTGGCTGCTGGACATGAAGCCTCACCCTGCAAATCAGAGAGGGAAGGGGCCACAAGAGGAGGCTGATCTCCTCCTTCCTAGAAGGAGCAGAGGCCCAGGGAGAGGGCAGCACTGCAGCGGTCTCCAGCTGAAACCTAATCTTCTCTTGCAGTGCTTTCCCAAGGGGTAACACGACCTGCCCCAGTTCACCTTCTAATACCCAACTAAAGATGTGCCCCAGGCTCCTGCAGGGAAGAGCCCTCACCACACTCCCCCAGTGACACCAGGTAATTCTGCAGCTCTTCTACCAGGCAACATCAAACCCACACATTTGCAGCTCACATGCTATTTATCACCTAACGCTCCTACAGCAGCAGTAAAATCCAAATTCCTTCCATCACAGATTTCTTCCAGGGCGCAGCATGAAGCTGCCATGGTGGCACTGCTGGATATCACGTTGTTTTTTTTATTTCTTGGTGAGTGTTCTCCGCCTCACACTGACAAACCAGGACCCCTCAGCAGAGCCCTGGGAACTCGGCTTGGCATTGTTTTGGCCAAAAAGTGTCACACAAAATGTCATAAACTCTAACAGAGAAGTAATTAACCCCAAAAAGTTTGCCTGCACCAGCATGGTGGAACCATCAGCTGCGCATCTACAGAGGACCAGTCCTTAATGACCCTCCTTATAATGGGAGTATCTAGCAAACCATCCAGTTCAGTTATTATTAAAATTCAAGCCAGCTCTTCTAAAGTAATTATTTCAAAATCATTAAAAAAAGAGGAATAAACAAATGAGGAAAAGAAGAGAAAAACAACAGAAACAAAGGAAGAGGTGATTATCCAAGGGTTTACTCTGAATACTGTACACTTTTATTTGTAGAGCAGGAAATGATAACCAGAAAAAGTCAAAATCTGAGGTCTAGGCAAAGAGTGTTTGCAAGAAAAACAAAATTACTATGTTATGATGCAACTTTTGTTTAAAGATTAATGAAAAACAGCCAAATGTCTCATTTTGAAAAATCAGGTCAGGACAAATACACACACATCCTTTTGCTGTGTCAACAACAGCAACAAAACCCAGTATGAGTAATTAAACATGGCATACTAGCCAAAAGTCTCAAGCTTAGATAAACACAGTACCTCAAATCTAAGGCACCTATTTGAGGACTTCTAATTTTCAGCTACTTTTGGTAACTGTATCAAATTTAAAGATTTTTTTCCCTACAAAAGTACTTGGCCCTTTAGAATTGTTTGGCTGTGAAAGACCAACCTGGCTTTGTGGGTGAGCACAACCAGGTGCAAAAAGTTTCCTATCAGAAAAATACTGCACATGCTAGAGGGTTGAGAAATGAACCAGGCTACTGAAAATAGCTTTATACTGATATTTCTCCAGTGGTCTTTATGATAAACAAATCTGAGTTGAACTGGTGAGTGGAA
Source organism: Donacobius atricapilla (assembly GCA_013397315.1). Taxonomy (NCBI): domain Eukaryota; kingdom Metazoa; phylum Chordata; class Aves; order Passeriformes; family Mimidae; genus Donacobius; species Donacobius atricapilla. Next base: position 206,531 of record WBMY01011687.1, on the reverse strand, counting down.
AAAAATGCCCCTTGCTCCCTGCAGACAGGTATTGTTCAACCCCCAACACACACAGATCCAAGAAGAATGACAAGCCCAAGCTTTTAAAAAGTGCTAATATTATAAAAATGATTTGGTAAAGCTTTCCATCCTCAAACAGTTGGTTTCTTGACAATGTGTCTCTGCAGCTCCCAAGCACACATATAATAAAAACCTCATCAAGAACAGATCCCTGCAATGGGACAGATATGTAGTTGGAAGCTGTGAAAGTTCACACTTCAGAAAAATCAAACTAACAAACTGCTGAGCCCTGTTAATTGTTTCTTTAAAAAAAAAAAAAAAACCCAAAACATAAGCTGTAAATAGCTAATCAGAGAGATTCTTGACTGATCTGTGTAACAGCAGGTTTTACAAACCTGCCATGGATTTCTTACATAAAAGCACGTGGATTACAATTTTTTTTTCTTTCTACACATATGAAACCTTAAGAAAAAATACTGGAATCAGAGGAATGCACAGACTTTTGTCATTTTTGTCCACAGATGAACTCAGAAACCAAACCTCTATGACAGACTAGCACAGAAAGCCAAGGCTAAGCTCATGTCTTGAGGCAGCTCATTAAAAAAAAAAAATAAAAATATCTACACAGTGCTTGCAACAGCCCAACAGAAGGTAGAGCGTGTGTGTGAGCTGGGGGAGCACAGAGCCAGCAATGCCCAACCAACACTCCACCAGCTCCATGGGTTCTCCTCAGCAACAGGAGCTCCCAGAAATGCAGTTTTAAAGGAGCTGTGTGCCTTGAATCCTTTCCACGTGAATAATGCAGCTCCGGGAAAATGCCAGCTTCGATGCTCGTTTTCGCGAGGCAGCAGAAACCAGCAGGACAGCAACAAAGCCTGGGTTGTCTGGGCTTTATTCAGGGTTTTTTTTGGGAACAGGCAGGAGGGGAAACACACACAGAATTCCTTTGGTGTAATGTATTTCTTTTATTGCTTCTGCAGCACATTAGAGTCAAGTTCACGCATGAAGTGTCCTCCAAGTACAAGTTCAGAACACCCAGGGCTGTGCTCTGGTGTGGGAGCACAGCAGCACAAGGGCACTGCAACACATTTCCTCCAGAGGCTCCCAACCCCTCCAAGGGCTTGTATTCACTCCCTTGACAGAGGAGAAAAACAAGTCACCAACTGGTCAGTTCACAGATTTTTCTAATTTTGGAAATCAAATTAAAGAAGCTCAGTTCAGCATTTTTTTCAGAATCAACTGAAGAGATCTGATCCCTGAAGTTTTAAGGGAGACAAATGGGAGGGAGCAGTTCACAGTTGCTGCTTACCGAAGTATCAGCATGGTGACTCAAGGCATGCATCCTAATATTGCTTCTTTTTTTAAAAAAAAAAAGTCCTTTCCAACCATTACTTATGCCCAACAGCACAAGGAATAATTAGGGCTCCATTCCCCAAATCTTGGCATTTGCCCTCTACTAAAGCCATGAAGAGAACTGCAGCTAAGTGACTGAACTGATAAGCACAGCCAACTTCAGAGTTCCTCCGAGTGCCAAGTTTTACAACCCCCAAACAAATCAATCTTTCTTTTACTGGCTGTGTATAAAACATAACATTTGCTTCAAGAAGCCCAGAAGCCTTTTGAATACACAACAGGAAAGTCACCAGGAGGGGGTGAGAAGCAGTACCTTTTCAGAGTGCTGACCCGTTAGAGCTAACACACCCATCCCTAACACAGCATCGCTGTGGAAAAAAGAAAGAAAGAAAGAGAGAGAGAAAAAATGCAGCCTCTGGCAATCTAGGGCTCCTAATCATTAAGTCTAACACAGAACAACTGAACAATGAAGAAAGTTGAATTGCATTGCAAATTTATGTTCCATGCCCAGGTTATGGAATGTAGCGCAATAGGGCACTGGGCAGCAACAAAACTGCATTCCTTACAAAGAGAACAGCTTGAACCTCATGATTTGTGTATGTGGGCAATACTGAATGACCTTCATGCTTTCCAGCATTCACTAGAAGACAGATTTATTTGTAATCACAAGTCAGCTGTTTTGTTTTTGGGGACAAACATATATTTGGAAGAGCAAAGGTTTAAACTTTGTATTAAGCTTCAAATACAGAAGCCAATACATTAGCTTTAAAGGCTGAATTTGAAGAATACACTCCAAAATCCAGACTGGATAACACTGGAATCTGAGAGAAGCCTGACAGAATGGTTGTTTGCTGCTCCTTTTTCTGTTTCCTTTGAGAGAGATATATTCATAGTTCAGTTCCATCATAAAACAGGAGCCTCCCTAGCATATAACTTATCTAAAAGCTGTCCCATTTCAACATAAGAGATCCAACACTCACAGAAGACAAATAAAGTGATATTGCTCTTACTGTAATGGACATAATACAAAACTATCTGTATTTCAACAAAGAAAACCCATCAAGTTTTTATTTTAAACATTGCCTGTCTCTTATTTGCAATTTCTTTAGGCGTGAAATAATACACATTTTGGATAAGGTACCAACTGAACTGGACTGCAGTACAACAGAGCTGGATCCTAGGACAGTATTATTAAAATAGCCAGCAGCTGCTTGCACTAAAACCATCCCCAGGATACAATGATCGGTAAATTCTGGGTTTTGTTTAACAGACCAAGGTGATAAACCATAGATTATCTAAAGCTTCCACATCATAGTCCTTGAACTCCTGTAAAATAAGTTCTAACTTAGATTTAAAGGAAGTCAAGAGAATGATTTCTTGATGTGCAGAGATATGAGGGAATGGGACAGGATTAATGATTTTTCCTGCATACCCAAAAATCAAGACACTTAAGAAGCATGCAGAAGCATACAGTTCCTGATGTTCCAAAACAAATGGCAAGGATATTTACAAGCATAAGAGATGAAACAATAGACTTCAGATTCTCAACTTCCTATGAGTTGCTGTAAGGAATTTAATTGCTACCTCATAACCTGATGTGCCCCTTTCTCAGCTACCTGTACAAAAAACCCAGCTGCTGAAGAGAGGAAAGTTGAACACTGAACGCGTAACAGATTTAAATACAAAACTGCCAACGGAAGCACACAAGGCTCTGAGACAATTCATAAACCCACACAGGTCTTTATATAAGGTTAATGGTTTGCTAGCCGAGTGCCAAGGTTCACAAAACGGGTAATTTTTGTTTCTTTTTTTAAATCAGGTTTGAACTCAGCGCATTTTTCTTAACAACGCTTCATTAAAATCTCAGCAGCAACCTAGATGGGCAGAGGATATTTCACTCAGAGGCATGCTCAAACACCTTATCAGTAAGAGGGCACAGGAAAGCCTCAACCCTTCAGTTATATATTTCAGTTTGCTGATGCTGGGTCAGGCAGCACGACAGCAGTCTGAGCAGACTGGGATGACTAACACTGAAACGGGCTGAAAACAGCAGCAGTCATGACAGGGACAATAAAGAACCCCAGCAATCGCACACAGCTCCAAGGAAAGAAAAATCATTAAGAATCTCTTTCAAAAAATGCAGGGAAAACACAGTCATGATGCCCAAACATACTTTCTTAAAGGTCACTTTTCCTTAAAGGGATTATGTATGATATTAACAACACACGTACAAATAAAATATATGGCATAAGCAAATATTAGCATAAGATCTTGGGCACCTTAAAGAATGAAACTTTAGGGCAAACAAATTACAAAGTATTGTAATAGAATGACTAATATGTCAAATGAATGTGCACAGTGTTAAAAAATAGTGTTAATTTAAGAAACTGACTTGTGAAATGAAAGACAGCAGTATATTGAGCTAAAATAAGACAATCTTTTGGAGATCTTAATATACGCCACTGTCTTTACTACAATGCTTCAAACAGAATATTCCTCCGAAGCTTATAATTCATGAGACGAAGGCAGGGAAATGATGAGCTAACAGGGCAGAAATACATCGGGTGTTCCACATGGATGCACCGAGGGGTGCTTTAGGATGGCTCTCCCTCTCTGCTGGTGCACGTAGGAAGGACACTCGATAAACACATACAAGGCAGCTGCTTTCCCCAAAAGAGTTCACCTCAGGTCTCCCACCGAGATCAACAGCAAGGAACGTAAGAGGGGTGTTTAAGGAGTGCTTTCTGTAATGAGCAGAAAACTGTGCAGACTAGGGGTGGTAAACCAAGGAGGGAAGCAGGAGCACTGGTGGGCTCGTGTGCCTCTCCTCGCTCCGGCACTGGAGAACGATTTCAGCCGGAGGAAAAGGAGTGCGCAGGTTAGGGCAAAGCCGGTTACAAAGACAAGCTTAAGACTAGGGTATAAAGGGTTCTTTAAAAGGCGGCAAGGGATGTCTGAGGTAAAGGCAAAATGTTTAGAAGCGAGAGTAACCAGCACAAAGATGCTGTCGGGAAAGGGTCCACAGAGGCTGCTAGAGCAGAAGACCACGGGCTTGAGGGTGCAGTGTGCGAGGTGCGTAGGAGGGAAGGAGCAGGAAATTTGCAGGAGGAAGGCGCAGGGCACAGCCTGGAGGACGGGAGGGGAGGACAGGTGAACCAGCCGAGGGGAGGAAGGCTCGGGGCAGGTTGAGGCACAGCGCGCCGGCAGCGGGCTCGGCAGGGCAAGGGCCGGGGCAGGCGGGGCGGCCGGAGCGAGGGGCACGGCCCGGGGCAGGGCACGGCCG
>WBMY01011687.1:182125-200728 GCA_013397315.1 Donacobius atricapilla | reverse complement strand
CCGCTCCCCACCTCTACTCCCTGACCCCGCTCCGGGCACCCTTCCCTGGGCTCCGCTCCCCGACCCCACTCCGGGCTCCGTTCCGGGCTCCGTTCCCCGGCCACCCTTCCCCTGGCTCGGCTCCCCGCCGAGATCACCCCGCTGCGGACCTAGGTGGGCTGCGAGGCGGCTGCGCCTCTCGGAGCGCTCGGCTCTCAGCGCTTCCTTCATGTGCCGCCTTAAAATTAATCTCGAAACGCGGAGCGGCGCTCCTCGGGGCTAGGTTTCCGCTCCCGCTCTGAGGCAAGGTTATTAGTTATTAGTAACGAGAAGGTTTGCATGGGAATAGGAGTGGGTCTGCTCCCGCCGCGGCCGCCTCATGGGCCGCCGCAAGCCTCTGGTTGCGGTGTCGCAACTGGATGGAGGAGGAAAATGCTCCGGCCACACAGAGGGTGATGGTGGCTGTGAGCTGGGAGAAGCCTGGGCACACAGAATGTGTAAATAACAACAATAATGATAATACTAGGTGAAGCTGAGGCAAAAAACCGGCAGGGGTGTTATTTATAGCGAACTTTCCCAGCGAAATGCTTTGTGCTGCTCAGCCAGGCGGACTCCATGTAGCAGCGGGGCTGCTGCAGGGTCTGTTCATAATCCGAAATCTCCCAAACCGAAGCGAAGCGTTGGGGAGGCCGGGAAGTGCCCGGCACGGAGCCTGCTTACAGCGATCTCTGCAGGGGAAGATGATGCTGCGAGGATCGCTGCGAAGCCGGCCGCGGTGCTGGGAGCCGGGCATCCCCTCCCCGGGGCGGTGAGGGGCAGCAGGACCCGCGGCTCCTCCATCAGCCCGGCACCGAAAGGGCTCACTGGCGCCCAGTGTCCAGGGAAGCCCCGGAAAGCACCATTTGGTGCCTCTCTGACTGTAAGTGGGGGACGAAACGCGGCCCCCATGTCAGAGAGTGAGGCCAAAACGTAGTGGCAGTCATGCTGCCGCCGAGACCCGAGTTATTGTCTGTGCAGAATGGGTTATACAGGAAATAGTTAATTTCTAGCCAAAAAAAGTCTGACTGAAGTGCCCTGTTCTCCTGTGGTTACTGCTGTTGGAGGAAGTTTCCTTAAATTTCTGGTGCGATTTTAAAAATAGAAGTTACAACTAGATTTTAGCCAGCACTGAAACATTCCGTCAGGTTACATTTTTTAAATCCAAGTTTTAGGTTACATTTTAATCCAAATGCCTTATGTAAATGTAGAGGAATTCATGCCGATGGGTCATTGTTAAAAATGGGTCAAATTTATAACGGCCAAGGAGGAAATGAGATCCTGGATTTTCATTTGAACACCCTGACAGATAAATCTGCTACATTTTGAGATGGCTGCATTACTCACAAGTTATGGAGCCCCAGTGAGTTATGCAGTTCTTCCCAAACAAGTAACAATAAAATGTTTATAGCACCCAAAAGCATCATATGTTGTGCTCAAACCATTCATTCTGTTTGATATTTTCCTCTTAAAAGTCTGCTTCTGATTCTCCTCTTCTCATGCAGGTTAGTTATTCCAGAAACAATGATGTCATTCTTATGCACAGAGTTCAGCTACACTGAGAAGCATAGCACAAGCCCAATTCACAGGTTTGAAATTTATATTATGATTTGGGAAAAAACATGATGTTTACATACATGGTTGCACTATACATTGCAGCATTAAAAACACAGAGCAGATTTTTTCATTGCAATGTGTTTGCCTACAGTTCTAAACATGTAAGTATTTAGAAATGCCAGAACTGTGGAGAAATCAGCCGTTAAATTATTTCCAGTTACGTGAGCAATAGTTAATGAATTGTTTTAAACTCCAATGTATCAAATATTTTGCCCTTTTCATTAGTTATAAAGATGGAGATATTTCATTACAGATTTATATTTGTGGTAAATATAGTGCCTGTTAGTTTGTGAAAGAACATACTAAGATTCAATCCATGTAAGATAAACAGACCACAAAGGAAAACACAAGAGTTTGGCTGAAAATGTGCTGTTTTCTTTACTGCAGCACCTTCATCTAAAAGTGGGGGTTTGGGAACATACTGGAAGCATAAGGAAGGCCTGTATCCTTCTGATTTACACAATTACCTGCCATCCTGCCTCAGAGACACTGCAAAACCAAAGCTCTGGGGTCAATGCTTTTATTTTTATAAAGGTGCTTATAATCCTTCCCTAATAATTCTATATGCTGCTCTGAAATGCTGGTATTTTAAAGGTTCTTACAGGTGTGACTCACCTAAAATGATCACTTTAGCAAATACTTTAATCCATCTCTACTTATACTCAAAATTCCACTGAAGACAATGATAGAATAGTTTGTCACTGCATGGGGAGTTAAACATCAGGTACCAAATCAGTGCTAGTTCAGATCAGTGTTAATTTAGATTAGCACATTTTTTGGACAAGAGAAGATCCAAGTAGAGTTAGAATAAGAAGGTCAACACTTTCCCTGGCTCCTGCATTGAAAACAACAATGTAAAGAGATGAGAAATCTGACAAATATAAGTTGTTCCTGCTGCCTCCTGTTATGTACTGTAACAGTCTGTTTATTCTCCGAGTTTGCCTCCACCATGAATTCAGCCATTATCCATCTTTCCAAGCTGAATCTTCCACTCTCAGGCCAGACCTCCCTAGGCTTTCCTACACTTTTTCTGGAGTTCACCACCCTGGATATGACTAGCTCCAAAAGCAAAGTTCTGTTTCCTGTGAAGCAGTGAGACTGACAATCTGCAATCATCAAGATACCTAAAATCTACGTATTTATGTAAAAAGTATTTTGGGGGGGGCGGGGGGTGGAAGTTGTATTTTTACCTTTAACCTGTGGACTAGAGGAGCTGCATTTCAGATTTTCTCTCCACATTCTCCTATGCAAATGCAAACAGAAGACACCCCCCAGCCCACTGAAAATGTTCTCTGACGGGGGCGTGTCCATCTAATCCTTTGCATCCTTCTACTCCAGAACTGTGTCAGACTGAGCAGAACCCTCTTATACAAGCAAACTGAAATATTATGTTCGACACTTTTGTAGGAATCCAGTTGATCTTGCAGGATAAGCTATACTGATTTTCAGTGATTTTCACATGACTAAATTCTTTCAGGTACATTTGAAAGGTGTTTTTGTACACACCCCAACACTGATGTGTTTATGAAGGAATTAACTTTGAATTCTCGCTACAAAATAATTCAGGCTGAGGTCAGGCTTAAACTAAGTTACCTACGCTTGGTCTACATTCAGTCCCTTTCCTGGCTTTCCTAGCTGGGTAAGCCAGCACTCATGATTTATTCATGGTAAGACCTGGCTAGGAGTCAGGTACAAGGATTACAGATCTTCTTAGAGATAACAATAAACAGACACAAATTTTGAACAAGCAGTTGAAAAGTATTTTATCATTGCTTGCTGCTGGCTATGGGATGCCTAAATATTTATGCTAAATCTACTAAAGTATTCTAACCTAATCCAATAAAATATTTACATGTGAGTTAACGCTGAGGGGAGGACAAACTCAGGGGAGATCGTCAGGGGAGAGCTTATTGCAGGAAACCTCCCATGAGAAAACAACAGTAAGAAAGGTGTAAACCACACACCACCTCTGCCACCAAAACCTCAACGAAATACTCCTCTCCAAGTTTCATAAATAACTAGTGGCTTTACTAGGCAAGGGAAGTCTAAAGGCTTCTTGACTCATAAGATACAATAGTTTGCTGTGAACTAGTAGAACTTAGTTAATGAAAACATTACAAAAAATCCTCTCGAAACACTTGCAAACCCTAAGAAATACCTCAAGAAATAAAGTTCTAGTACTCACCATTAAGAGAAAAAGCATGTGTTTACTTTGTTTCTGGAGGATAAACTCCCTCTTAACCCAAATAGGTTGAAACAAACCACTTGTTACCCCAATTTAGCTGTGTGGGTTTATAACCCAGCTCCTTTAGGAAGAGTGGGCATGTGATGCTAATTTTTTTTGGCTTTGCTGATGCATGTACACAATATACTGAATGAATTGTGAGGGGTCATGAACCATAGCCCTTCACCTCTAGTATCAACATTCAGACCTACAGCAAAGTGTAGAACTCTTGTTTTTCTGATGTAAACTGTTTTTACTTGGCCACTGCTGCTGCAGCATCAGTGGCAGTTACCAGCCCTGCTCATTGCACAGAGTGGCAGCACTCACACGTCATTTTCCTGTGATACTTGTACCTAGTTAGAAACCTGTAGCAGTTTGTAAACTCCAGTGTAAATACTCTGTGGCTCCACTCCTAAAGCTGTATGTTGGTCACAACCCCACAGAGCTCTCACAGCCAGCGAGGTGATCACTGATGCCTGAGCACACCATGGTTCCACTTAATTAAGGGAAGCAGGTATTGAATGTTGCCAAAATCTGTTAAACTCAGCGAACCTGGTTCTGATTTCAGGCTCTTGCACTGCTTTTGGGGACCACTGGAAAGTTCTGCTGTTGGAAAGGTACCAGAGACAGTCTCAGAAACCCTGGCAGAAACCAAAGCAGTAAAGGCACTAACAGCTGTCCTAAATGAAGGAAAGTGTAACTTCTACAGTTCAGAGATCAAATCTGTGTCTTCAGACTACCTTCACAGACTGTGTACTTACGACATTTATGATATGATCCTGCTCCCTCCTCTCACACAGATGCCATGGGTCTATACACATGTGACCTAGCAGGATGTCAGCTCACGACTTCTAAGATAGAGCCATATACTTAAAAATTGCATTTTGTCTCTTGCAAAGGGAAGATGATTGAAACAGCCCCACTGCAAAAGCCTTCATGTGCAGATCAGTGCTCTGAGACCTCACACAGTAAGCAACAGTGGAGCTTCTCACAGCCACAAGTACGTGTTGCATGCAGTGACTGCAGATGCCAGACTTGAGTGTGTGACATTGGAAAGACCTTAACTGGTCTCTCAAATGTACAAACGCCTACAAGTTTAAGCAGAAAGCTGCAGCTGAAGCATATATAGTTTCTAAGGTACTAATCCTTGTAAGGAAGGAGTTTGTGGGTCCGCAGAGAAGGCACGAGGTGCCAGCTGTTCCCCATTCAGACTCTTTTTTCCCCCTACTTGTACTACAACAGCTGCAAGATGATGCTGTCTGGGCTTGACGGAAAGGACAGGCCTATTTGGCAGTGGCATATTATTAGCATTATTCCCCATTAGTTCATGGGTATTAAATAAACCTAAAGGGAGCTTGGCTTCTACAAAATTTCACTTCCCCCGAGTCTCTCATGCAGCAGCTGTCCACTGGGACATGCCTGTTAGCAGGGAACAAGTGTAGCCCTTTCAGCCTTGCTCTGTAAAACCCCTCAGAACACAAATCCTTGGCTCCTGGCAGGGACAGCAGTGTGATGTGTTTAGGAACACCAAGATACCCTCATCGTGGAAGGCTGGCAGCAAAGTTTTTGGCTCTCTCCACGTGCGTAACATGCATCTCTACAGTCAGAAAATGGTGCTGTAAGAGTTCCTGTACCACAGCTTAGTAACTTTCTGCCGTGACTTGAAGCTTAAGACTGGCTTGTGCCCAAGCTGGCTGTCACGGGGTTTTTGTATCATACATATTAATCTAAATACTATTGGAAATACAATTATCTTTACGCTCTTCAGTAAATGCTGCAATGCACGAGGAAGATCCTTGTCTCTTTGCCATTGGGACTTACATAAACATATGGATGTCCTGTTAGCACTTGCACTGTGCTTTAATGTTTTATACCATCATTTCCTTGATCTTTGTAAAAAAAAACCCTTTTGTAAAAAACCCCGGTTTGGAAACTGTATTCTAAGGCATATGTGCTTACAGAAATTTGACTTTCCATATCTGTGTGATTCTCTGGGAAAAAAATAGAACCTGCATTCATCTTTCCATGCTGATAATTAGTGAACAGACAAAGCAGGGATGCTTTCTTCATGAGAACAGAATTACATGCAAAAAAGTGACTAATCACTTTCCCATTTAATCCTCAAATCAAGAAGTTATGTAACAAAGTTAACAAGATGGAAGCTATAAAATAAACTGGTTCTATAGCAGTTATGCTTAGAGATGTGCAGTTAAACTGGAAATGTGCACAATTCAGTTCTTACGAGGCTTTTAGACAGAAGTCAACCACCTGAAAAGTTTAAGGAATTTTGACTGGCAAAGCCAAACTGTGAATAATCGCAACCTCTGCCTTTTGTTCACAGCACCAGCTCTTTCAATTATGTTGCTGCTGCAGGCAGTGGAGCAGAGGAGCTGTAGAGTTGACCAGTGAAAGTTTGAATACTTTCTCACCAAATAAAAGCCACTGGTTTAAAAATCCCTTGGAGTGAAAAAAATTATGGAAACACTGCCCCCTTCTCTCTTCCCCCCTTCATTTTTGCAATATTTGAAGCACTGTAAAATTATTTCAGAGGCAAAGCAAGAGGAAGAAGTTCACATTCCAGCTGACTCTGTATAGTAGGAGCTGCCAGAACCAAGAGGTGGAGAATTTTCCTGCACTGCTGCCCACCGACCAGGCCAGGGATCTGGGTACTCACAGACTTGCTGATGATGTGAACAGAAGGGATTTTCCACAGTTGGTTTTATCACAGGGATTGTGATTATCAGCATCCTTTCAAAACACTTCTTATAAGTGATACCAAAGCAACACTCGAGAGCACAAGGAAAAAGAATCTCGTGGAGATTGCAAGACTAAAATGAAATCCACAACATTTATAACTAAGGGAAAACTACTGCAAAAAGGAGCTCTTGGGCAGAGAACATTTTTAGGCCACAGCAACAAGCAAATGGTGAGAAAAGGCTGAAATGCCGCGAGGCAGACACGTTCAATGAAAGCAGAGGGGCCTGTGCAGAGCATTCAGACTGCAGGGCCAGGCTGCTTGCCCAGACTGGATTTCACATTCTTTCCGGGGCTGCTCTGTCAGAGGTGGCACTTCAGTCCCTTTTTGACCCTTGCCACAGGGTGACCTGGCAGAGAGACAAGACCCAAACAATACCTAGTGGCGACTTAAAATTGCACAGATGAAGGAGAAACCAGCTCCAGAAGGGATCATCAGCTAAGCCTGATATGGGTGCACAGGGAAAATAAATGTAGACCCAGCAGTTTCTGCTCTGAGAGCTTATGTATTTTAAGCTTGATCTACTTAAGGCATTATCCATAGTATGTGGCTCTCTTAATTCTTTTTCTTGATTTCTACCCTGACCATCAGTGATAGCTGGTGGCACAGACTTGCCTGCCTCTTCAATTTTGATATAAAGTCCTAGAAATTGGCTTAATATGCACAGATGAAGTACACTGGTATTACAGTCAGCTGGATTAAGGACTCATAAGAACAATAAGAGGAAAAAGCAAATAAATTTGAGCCTACTAGTCCATACATAGCAAAAATAGAGGATTAAACTTAAAAAAAAAATAAAACATATTATTTCGTTTTAGTGTAAACATAGAAGTCCCAACTACCCTGTCACCAAGTCTCACAAACCAGGTAAGCATAAAACTCTCTATGGTTAAAAAACAACAGAGCTTACACTGAACTTGTGCTTGCTTTTTTCTAGATTTCATTCCTAGGCCCTGACAATTTCAGTTAACTGATCCCTTCTCTCTGTCACTACACTTCATCCAGCTCCTACTTCCATTTATGTCTGCTGCAATAAAAAAACCCCTGCCCTGTTCTCCTCTGTCAGAGGGAAGAGAGGTTATGGTTAACAACTGTTCACAGCCAGAATTCCAAGAGAGAATTCCACATCATTCCCTGGGAGGATGCAGTATTACCTTCTTTATTGTACCACATTCTAACCACTGGATGATGCTGAGTGGAAACAGGAGGGATTCCAAGAATTCTTTAGCACTGATAATAAAATAGGACTTAAGCAAGACCAGCCAGCCCTGACAGATTTTGCACGTTCTGAAGAAAAACATGTAACGCATACACACTGCTGTGGGAAGCCCAGCAACCTATTTCCCTTAAAATATGTATCACAGGAAAGGAAAGAAACTGAATGTACAGACAGCTTCCCCTTAATTTCAGAAGTTTTAATCTCTCCCTCTGATATATTTATTATACAGTTAAAACACTTGAAGTTTTAACATCACTGCGGTATTTTCTTTTAATTTGCCATTTTATCTGTCTTCTTTTTTCCTTCAAGTTGTCAAAGTTTTGTTTCCCAGCAGTTAGCTACCTTACTTACACTGCAGAGAGGATTGAAATATTACAGAGGGCACCTTGCTGAGGCTTTGTCACAGACAGAAACGGGTCTGTACTGATGAGACACAATTCCACATGCTGCTGGAATACAGAATCCTTGTATCTGCCCTCTCCTCAGGTGCAGCTGATGTGCCTAGATTATGATGAGACCTGGCTCTAATGTTGCTTTCCCTAATTGAAAAGTATTACTTTGTAATTTCTTCTTGCTTGGAAAACTGTTGGAGCAATATTCTTAGTTACAAATGGAAAGGGCTGAATTTGTGGGCTCACGGGGCATTATTTATAAGAATAATGATTATCTCAGTTTCCTAGATTTGATGAGAAGTCTCATGACAAGGCTGCTTACTGAAGCCAGAGGAGAGAGATCATTTTCCCTGGCTCAGACACGAGTGTTTGTCTCTAACAAACTCAAGGGAAAGCTATACTGTCTAAGAAATGGAGGAAGAAAAATTTCTCTCTCCAGTCAGAATATTAAACAAACCCAAATATCTGTCATGTTGGTAACCTTTTGAAAAACAGCTTTTAAGAACACTAAGATAAGAATCTCTGAACAGAAACAGACTGTTTAATACTATTTTCACAATGGAAATAGCCTGGGAAAAAAAAAAGAGTTCACACAGGCTGGATATTTTTTAAAATAAAGCTATTATTCTTTCTAGTTTGTGCTTTTCAATATAGTGAAATTTATTATAATAGTTCCCAGGGTGGACACTGTTCTATAATGAAAATTATTTATTTTGTAATAATAAGTTTGCTTCAAATGTAATGCAGGTTTTTTAGTATAACACACATACAGAGATGATTTTCTAAAGGAGTTCCCATACAGGGAACCATTCTGGAATTCTTATTGAGGTCATTTACTGCCTGTTAGAGACATGTAGTAAGCTTGTGGAAGGGATTATGGAAGTGCTTTCTTTTGAGGGAGAACCTCGCTATATGAGTGATACACGGCTTCTGTTGTAAGAAACATAGCCCAGAATCTGGGGCTTTGTATCAGTGTCAAACTATTGCATCATTTCAGGACAGATGTGTCAGCTAGGTAGATACTTTATTAAATAAAGCATTATTAAATAACAGGAAAATTACTGTGGAAAAGCAAAAGCCAGACTGAGTAATTGTAATGCATTGGAGCATTTTAATTTAGAGTTTCCTCTGCTCCTGCTGCTAGATTAAGAGGGGGAATTTGCTACAGAGAAGAAGGTGTAGGAGGGAAGGTGTTTAGACTTTGTCCGTGACAGAGAAATGGAAATTGGAAAAATGTATGTTATATTGAAACAAAAGCTAGAACAAGGCAGTACAAGTCCATGGCACCCCTTGCAGGAGTACTCAAATCTTGCTGGTAACTACATGTCTTGGGTTGCAATGGAAATGTGACCAAAAGTATGCATTCTATTGCCATCTGTTGAAAACGGCTGGGGAGGTGTTTTTCTCTTCTGTGACCCATCCTCCTGACTCTGAGGGGGGAACGGGGCAGCTGTTTTCTGTTAATGANCAGACAATGTTTTTCATAGATTCAAGGATAGCTTTCATTCTTGTTCTTAGAGCTATGGACAGCTGATGGACAGTTGTCTTGACCAATGGGCTGGGGAGAGGTGTCAACCTTCTCCCCCAATCCCTGGCCTTTGTAGAAATACTATAAAATGGTGTCAGATCTTTTTAAATAAAATAGTTAGTTCATGGCTTCTCACCAAAGCATGTGTGTGTGTGTCTGTGTGATGAACAGCGACAAGGGGGTTTACATTCTCCATTCCAAGGGAGGCTTCAGCTTTCCCTGGTAGACACATGTCTTGCCAAACCACGGCACTACAGCATCTTTTCTTTCCATTTATGAAAAAGATCAGAATGTCCCAAGTGATGCAGAAACCAAAAGAAGTTATGAGCACTTCATTATTGTTCTTCAGACAGTCCCGCCAAATATGCTAGAAAAAAAATCCACACAATTCCTGGAGATAGATCCTGGGAAAGGTTTTGTGCTGATTTTGCAGAACCTCAAGTAAAATGGGGTTAGCACTTTTACTCTTCATGGCTTCAAGGAGCAAACCACTGCCTGCTGATAAGGTCAAGCCTCTGTCTAGCATTTGTTGCCACTGGACTGGCAAGAATTCCTTTAAATAACTTCAAGAGAGTAAACAATTCCACATGCAGAATTGTAGAACCAAAATGACAAATTAACATGTATCAGCAGACTGTGTTTGTTTGGATTCTGATCTGCAGAGAAGGAAAATTTTTGTTCCCACAGCTTTTTCTGGTTGTTGTTAACACAGCAGCTGTAAGCCCTGGACTGCCAGTGCTCAATGGCTTTGCCAAGAGAACCTCTGACAAGATGCTCAACTCCAGAAAAAGTAGCTAAAAGTGCACTTCTTCCAGCAGCAGAGCAGCACCAGTAAGTGGAAATCAGCAAAATGGGTGTGGTTTCTTTGCTAAGAATATCGGTTTTAGCACAAAAATTTCCACCTTTACTAGCATTGATGCAGGCACAGTGGAAGCCTGACAATTGGAGTGTCTCTGGCTTGAGCTTAGAGCAGGTTTTATGACAATTGCACTGCCAACAGCTGTGGAAGGGTGTGTTGGAGGTTTGTGCATGAATGGGACGGGGCCGCTCAGAGATGTTCCTCGAGCCTTTATTGCAACATCAGCCTCATCACAGGGTTTGAGACAACTGAAAGAGGGCAACAGCTCACCTCTTGCCAGCAGCAGCCAAAGATCTCTTTGTGACAGGGCATTTTAAAAGTTTTCCAGCCAATAGCACATTGCTAAAGCTTACAGACAATTGTTCTAGCCAATCACTAAAAGCACATGTACACCTGCTTCTAACAGTGCTTGCTTGAATGCTTTTTATTAACAATAAACAATATTACATTATTAAGCTTAATACTTTCTACTATCTTGCTAAGCATATTTTTCTGCAGTCTTAAGATCCATCCTAGCCAAAACTAAGACTCAGACTATTGTTTCATGTCCTTGCTTGCTGTACTATTGTAACTTTTCCGACTTTCAAGTTTCGCAGTTTCAGCTAAATCTAAATTCCTCTGCTTTTTCAGTTTCTAAGGCCTGCTTTCACAGCTTTCTGAAAGCCTTCTCACTTTTAATATTTCCCAGAGAAGGGCAGCTCTGAGCAGCAGCCAGAGGACAGCTTGTGTGCACGCTGACCAGCAGTGCTCTCTGGCTGCAGCCCCAGCAGGAAGATTGGGCTATTTTGTGGTGCCCTTGCACTGCCGAACTGCACAACACTGTGGAGGGGAAGGCCAGAATGGGAAAAGCAAAATACTCTTTCATTATCTCCCTGCTTAGGTTCCTCAAGATTGCTTCCTACAAACGGCTGTTATTTTGGGAAAGGGTCTGGTGCAGGAAACACACACACCTGAGCGGGAGGAATAGCAGTTTTGGTTTCCATGCTCAGCTGCCTCACTGCTCCCTGGGACTTTAAAGGGTATGAGCTGAACAGTAAGAACTTACAGAATGGTAAACTGGCACTGATTTTAGCTTTCCCCATTATGTCAGCTATAATTTACAATTATTTGGAAGATCTTCAGATAACTGAGCCTTCCTGCACTGGAGTGGAGCAGGCATCTCAGTAGAAAAGATAATGGGGGCTAGGTGAGAGTAGAAATTATCAGGCTTCCCTATGTAGGCCACCCCTAAGAATCATAGCCCCAAGAAAGCCTAAAATGTGCAGTGATTTGTCTCTGGGAAAATAGTTCAGAGACAACTTTTGTGGCATGCAGGAGAAAAGAAGTGGAAAGAAAAATGAACACTGTCCTCCCACTTCAGGTAAGCTGGAGAGAAAAAGAAACAGAGTTTTGTTTCTGGACATTAACCTCCATGAGAAGAACAACTTGTGCCTGTTCTGTGCCACTTTATCTTTCCCCAGATCAAGATGAGGGTTTTGATGCTCTGCAGCACATTTCCCTTTGTCCAGTACTGCTGAGGGAGATAGCTGTACATTAAACTATAAAAAATGATCTTGCTTGTGAATCTTGCAGATTCACATTGCAGACAATTCTCAGCAGTAAACGACATTGTGTTCTTCTTAAAAATCTACAGCTTGAGTTGTGTGGACACAGGAACATTTTGAAGCTGTTGATAGGAGAATGTGCAACCACTCTAAGATCTTTTGATCTCCCATATCAAAAATTTGGGTTCCTGAGCACCGAGATCTATTCATCAGTGCCTTGTGACGTTAGATAAAGAATGATAATCACAGCGACAGGAAAGCTTGAGAAAGTTTTTGAGAAAAACATTTCAACTAAAGCCATATCAGTGTACTGACACCTCCTGTATGACTTCTTTGCGCTGTGGTAGTTTTGATAATCACTGGACCTTGTGCTCTTAAGTTTACTAACTTGGTAAATTCTATGAACTTCAGGCCATGAATCATGAACTTTACCTACAATATTTAGTCCAAACAACTGGCTAAGTCCCAGAATTTGTGCCATCTTGCCCCAGTCCTGCACAAAGCTGTCTTGTGCTCCCTGAAATGTGTGGATGGAAAATGCAGACACATTTACAGGGATGTGACTTAGCTTTACACATGTGAATATCCAATCTTGACCATATTCTACTCAAATTTACTTTTGTCTTCTTACAGGGACTATAATGGGAGAGAAAAAGGGAAAGGTTAATTAGTGTTTATTGTTTCCTTGCAAACAGCTACCTCTAAATCTGTCACTGTAGTAAAAATATGTAAGACAATCCAGTGCATTCAAATTTGAGTTCATCCCATCTTTTGAGCTGACAACAATGTAATTCACTGAAGATGGAGACAGTGGAGGAGTCTCAGGCATCTTCTGAAGAGAATTAACTGGTCAAAATAGAGTTATAGCTGCGCCAGAGGCTAAACGGAACGCACAAGAAATTTAGGCTATAACAAGACAGAGCAGTGTTCTATAAATTGCGCTGATCTTTACGGTATGCTAAGCTAAACCATTAGAGGCAAATGCTCTTTGAGCTGGTGTACTTGAAGACAAATGTATTTTTCCTGTGTCTCGTTCAAGATGCAGAAAGCTCGTGTCATCTTTCAGTTCTTAATTTTATCATACCAGCCATTTTTTTTTCTAAAAAAGGAAAACGGAGTTATCCCAAATTAACAGATCAGTGTGACTACAGCCACAAAAAACCAAACCAACAAAGAAAAAGCCCCCCCAAAACAACGAAAACAAACCAACCAACCAAAACCAAACCAAACCGAAAATTAAGCTGCTTGGCAATCATGCAGTTTCAGCAAATTTATTGACTTAGTTTTTTATTATTCTTTCATTATAAGTAATAATGTTTCACCCCTGAAAACCTCATCATCCTTTGGGCTTGTTCTTAATTCTTTTTAATTCTATCTCTTAAAACAGCAAAGTTTTCTTTTGTTATCTGCAATTTTGTATCACAACTAATTTTTAATGGTGCATCCTGTTGATAATTAAGCTGATCTCATGAATCAGTTAATATCTGAATATTCTCAACATTTTCTCAGAGGCTCATGTGATTTTGGACACTGGTCTGAGTCACTGAAGCAAGTTTTTATATGTTGCTTACATGTAATGTTCTGTCTTGTGTTTCATTAAAGCTGTAAGTCCTCCTGTCACAGGCCCCAGGTAAAAATGTAATGCTGACACTAGAAGTGTCAATTTAATTGTTTCAAAATATTATGTATTGTTGAGAAAACTGAGTTCCTAACAAGCTGTTTTTGGGACTCATCACACTGGATTTTTGGTCCCTTAAACTCTCTTCAGTTGTGCCACTAGGCTCTCCCACAAATCCTGCTCAGCATCCTGAGCACCACTGTTTTTCTTACCCTCACTGAAGTAGGACCCTACTGCCAAGGGGCTGCTCTGAAGTTGCTTCAAAGCTCCATTTCCTGAGGCTGCAGCCCTGTGAGCACTTGGGGTTTTCTGTCAACTTCTCCAAGAACATGTGGCCACCACAGCAAAAGGGCACTCGAGATTTGAGAGGGCTCCAAAATACCACCACATTCACTCATTTAAATCTGTGCCCCTACTTGTCACTCGCTGCGTGCATTCATTTGCATACCGCTACTTCCCTCCTGTTCCTCAGTGTTCCTTGAATAGTCAGAGTCCTGCTGGAAAAGGGCCTTGCATCTTTTTTTTTTTCCAACAATGGAAGCTCCTCCTTTTCCCTGTGCCACCATACTTTGAGAGTTTTTGCTAATCTAATCATATTTCTTTACCACAAACATGTGACTTTTGCATCCCTTCCCTCCACAGGGGCTTGCTGTATCTGCACCCGATTCTTTCACTTCCAGTTCTCTACGGTTACAGTGCCCAGACAACATTTCAGCCTTGCTTTGGTATTGTTGCTTTACCGAAGTCCCTCCATTCTCACATCTGAGTGCTGCAGCTCAGCCTCAGCCATCCCTTGCTCACTTGGAAGGGCAATCAGTTCCAGGCTGGCCTTTTAGCAGCGCTTTGATGGATGGAATATGACTTGTATTTCACACTTAATGCAATTTGGGAGGCAGCAGTTTGAGGTAGTAGAAAACTTGGCAATAAAATGCCAATTAGGTGTGACTTAACAGGGACTATTAACACAGTGTTTGAAATACCCAGTGTTCTCCTATGATTCCTTATTATTGAATTGTATCCATTTAGTCCCATTATGCCCTCCTGATAAAGAGATTATGCAGTCCTTGGCTTCCTTGCTCACTCCATGGTTCTCAGGCGTTTTTTACAGGCTCTTCTCAGCTCCACACTGCTGTGACCAGCTCTCTGATACCAAACCCAGCTCATTTAAAGCAGGCTCTGACATACCTATACTGTAACACAAGAGCTGGGAATAAAACGGAGGTGTAGCTTTTGATGATAAAGCTTCCAACTGGATATTGTGTAAAAATTGCAACAAGTGTGGTGGAATACTGGAGCAGGCTGGTGATTGTGGACTCTCCATCCTTGAAGGTGCAGAAAACTTGACTGGACTGACGTTGAACAAACAGCTCTACCTGTGAGGCTGGCCCTGCTTTGGGCACGAGGCTGAACTGGATGGATGTCCAGAATACATGATATTATTCTACTGTTAAAATAACACAAACCCATCAGAGGTTTTTTGTATATATAATAATAACTTATATTATTTATTGTTTGATTGATTTGTCTATCTTTTAAAAGTGTTTTCAAATGAAATAGTCTAGAGTAGGAGACATTTCGTCTCTCTGACTAGACATCCAGTAGGCATGCTGCTCTGGAATTGCTATTTTGACTATATCATAAACTTAGGTGTCTGAACAGAGATGCTGCCAGCTGCTGCTGAGGTACATCAACAATGTAAAAATGCTGAAGAAGTTACTCTACCTTTCCTAGGCATTAACTGGTTGTATTTTAGACTGCATCCTAACTCCAGCAGTTTAAAGTTGTACCTGATGCTTTAACTGCCTGAAGTACACCTGTAACCAAGCCCCTTTACATGGCATACGGAAAAGGCCCTTCAGAAGACACGAGAAACTGAAAGGCATGTCCATGATGTTTCTAAGTAGCAAGAAAAAGAAACTCTTGTTCGGCATTTTGAACTGCAGTGCTCTGTACACAGATAGTCCCTGGGACAGGTGCTTATGGACTTCGCAGAAAAAAGCACAAAGCAGGTGGTAGTTGTACACTCTGACTGAGGAACCAAGCACAGAGGTGTGGTCCTTGCTGCAATCAGCTAATTTTGTATTCCCTCCTATTTCCTCCAATGCTTTTTTCCCATTTCCTTGCCCTAAAAGATGCTTCTGTTGAAAAATTAAAATGGCAAAGCAGAACCCTTTGTTTTTTTTGAGGAACAAACCTCTCCTTCACACCTGGCACAGCCTCTAATATTACCTATTGCTGCCATGGAGAAGGTGGTAACAGTCTTTATTCATGGGAGTTTTGTTGATTTAATGGCAGTTTTAAAACATAGAATTTCCTTATCCATAATCCATGGTTTCTTCTTCATCCCCATCCCCTCCTCACAAGCTCATTTTTGGTTTCAATCAAAACCTCTTTGGTCCATATAAGCCAGAGTTGTGGAAGTGTTTTACATGGACAGAGGTACTTTACTGGGCTCCTGTCCCAAGCTAACTGTGAACAGCCAGCTCACAGCAACGTGGTTTTTTACGCTGCATTTTAGTGCTTGGGGTTGGGAGTTACCCTAAAGAGTAATGGCAGTCAATTCAAAAAATATTTTTTATGCTGAAGGTTTGGTGGAAGACAAGAAAGAAGGCCAGTATGGCATTCTCCATAGTTTGCTATGATGCAGGGAAAAACACAGTTTTCATCATGATCACTTCATGAATCTTGAATAGGAGTTTTGGGGAGTGTCTTTCCTAATGAATGGAAAAGCCTGCCTTGAAAAAGGCAATACTTTTGACTTGTAACTGTATTTTTGCATCTAGCAGACAGCTAGGTTATCTTTATATTTAGCAGAGTTCACACTGGATTGTGGTTTTGTAATTCTCTTTAGAAAAGAGTCTCTGCTCTTGTGCTAACTGCAGCTATTCAAACTGTAACTATTCAAAGCTCATTTCTTAGTTGTGATTATTACATCCTTGTGCTTACTGGCTTATGAAGAATAAGCCACTTGCCTGTCCCCTGAAATTACCACATTCATGCTGGAGAAGGAAAGAAAACACAGAAATGTGTGAAGGTCACAACACCCAGGTGTCAGTTGAGAGCAGGTGGGGGTCTTGATGATTTCTTGCTCCTTGATCATGCACAAACCACTCTCAACTCTCTGTACTGATCTTCCTCGAGGGCCACCCTCGCAGAAAAAGACTGAGACTGAGGAGGAGCAAAGCAGCAGAACAGCACACACTGGAGCCTGGAGACAAAAGTGTCTGAGAGACTGGAACCTGAACAACAGGCCTGAGGAGATGAAGAAGTTGCTGCAGCTTACGAGGCTCTGCTCACTAAAGCAGAGCAGCACTTCTACAGCCTGCATCAACACATGGTGTTCTCTGAAATCATAGTTTCTCTTAGGAAAGCAAAAATTTCTAAAGGTAAGACAAAACCCCTTCCCTTCCCTTCCCTTCCCTTCCCTTCCCTTNGCATCCCCCGGGGCAGGGCCCGCGCCCATCGCCGGCCGGGCCGGGCAGCGGCGGAGGGCACGGGAATTCCCTTCCCTTCCCTTCCCTTCCCTTCCCTAATGCTCCCATAAAGCTCTGGCTGGAGCAATAAATGCTCTAATGGTGCTCAGTTTATGTCAGTACACAGATGATGAAATTTGAGGAAGGGGGAGGACAGGGGCTTACTTGTTAAAATAAAATTGAAACTTAAAAATAACAGAAACGAAGGTGGTTGTCTAATCTCAATTTGCCCCCTTTTTCTGCTGTGAAGAATACAATATTGAATTACATCATTACACA
Source organism: Donacobius atricapilla (assembly GCA_013397315.1). NCBI lineage: Eukaryota > Metazoa > Chordata > Aves > Passeriformes > Mimidae > Donacobius > Donacobius atricapilla. The sequence goes on along the minus strand of WBMY01011687.1, from coordinate 183,205 downwards.
TGTATTTTTTACTTCAGAAAAGAACAATTTTAGCCCCAAGGGCCTGAGCAGAAAAATTAAATTAAATCATGCAATGGCTGAATAGATTCATGCAGTTGTTTACAACTGTCAGCCTCCTGTCCCAAATATCTTCTTTTGTTTCTGCACTTCATGGCCATGGTATTAGTTGTAAATATGCACCAGGTAAGTTTTACTTCTCCTTGGTATAGGTTTGCAAGTTTAGCAGCTACAAATATTACACTACTGATCAAAAATGCCTGAAATAATACAGATTCTGGGCCCAAAGATATAACACATAAATTTATTAAATCAAAAATGCAATCAAAGAATACATATTTTTGCAGCTGTAGCTCATCAATTTTGGGACTTTAGATAGACTTATACTGGGAAAACTTCAGAGAATTTTAATACATCATAGATCTTAAAGAATTACAAGTCTATATATATATGATATACATATATCAATACTGTGACTATTAGTATTTTGGCTTAAGACATATTAATATGATAAATATGATTAAAACCAAAATATTAACAAAGATTCCTAAGATGTTTTCTTCAGATGAGCAAATTCATGGAAAAGTAAACTGTCTGGAAAATATTCACATTGTTCCTGAAACAATCAATCAATAAATGTAATTAAAAAAAAAACNAGGAAAGAAAACACAGAAATGTGTGAAGGTCACAACACCCAGGTGTCAGTTGAGAGCAGGTGGGGGTCTTGATGATTTCTTGCTCCTTGATCATGCACAAACCACTCTCAACTCTCTGTACTGATCTTCCTCGAGGGCCACCCTCGCAGAAAAAGACTGAGACTGAGGAGGAGCAAAGCAGCAGAACAGCACACACTGGAGCCTGGAGACAAAAGTGTCTGAGAGACTGGAACCTGAACAACAGGCCTGAGGAGATGAAGAAGTTGCTGCAGCTTACGAGGCTCTGCTCACTAAAGCAGAGCAGCACTTCTACAGCCTGCATCAACACATGGTGTTCTCTGAAATCATAGTTTCTCTTAGGAAAGCAAAAATTTCTAAAGGTAAGACAAAACCCCTTCCCTTCCCTTCCCTTCCCTTCCCTTCCCTT
>WBMY01011687.1:74334-181613 GCA_013397315.1 Donacobius atricapilla | reverse complement strand
AATCAATCAATAAATGTAATTAAAAAAAAAAAAAAAAGGAAGGAAGAGCATACTGTAATTCTGAGTACAGCAAAAGCAATGGAATTCTGCAACTTGGTTGCATTTTTCCATGAGCAATTAATTTAACCTCTCTCTCTCTGTCAATTCTTGATCTTCCTATTAGTAAAATAGGACTTGCTTACTTCAAAAAAAAAGTTGCGGGCATTATGAAGAAGAAATGTTATCAAAATTATTGAGGTGGGCAAGGTCCTGTCAGTTTATAGTAAACCATCCTCAGAGCAAGGGGGGCTGTGATAACCTGGCAATTGTGAAATTGAAGATTCAGCATTGTTAATATAGTGGAGTTAGAAAGGCCATAACACTGCAAGCTGGCATTATTTTCATATTTGGCATCAGGGAAGATTGCCCCCATCTCACACCTGCCTTGGGGAATATTGACTTGGCTCCTCTGATTACAAATGGAATGTAAACTGATTAGAAAGCAATTAGGAGTAAATCTATATGAACAGGGCTTTTTCCTCTTCTTTCTTCTTGGCCAGTTAGCTTGACCTGAGGTGCATGAATTTGACTTTACCACTGACTGGCTGAGGGCAGGCAACAAGACAAGAAGTTACCATTGCTGATTCAGCTGTGAACTGTGAAAATAAAAGGCTTTATTCATTCTGTTCCTCAAGGATGAGAACCTGTGTCATGTTTAGTGGCTTTACAAAGGAATAAGAAAAAACCCAGGTATGACTTCTTAAGGAAATACTCCCTTATTACCTCTGCCCTTTGTACAGTTCTGTTAAATCTGCGCTGATAATGAAGTTTCTTGTTTGTTCCTTTGGTTGCTCACTTAAATACTAATGTAACAGTCTAAAGGAAAAGTTGCCATGGATTCACAGGAACTGCCTGACCTGGAAAAGAGTCCAATAATGATGAAGGCTAAAAGAAGTTTTGCTTTTAAATTTGTCACCAGGAACTAATGGTTAGTGCTATTCCCCTCACACTTGGCATGTACTCCTATGCCACATGAAAATTTCCCAGGAGAAAAAACAACTTTTTTGTACTGTGAGTAGCAAAACCAGCAAAGTCTGGGTCTGTACAGATTTGTACACTGTGTTCCTGAATTCACCCCCTGCTCTGCAGAACTCCCATGTTTTTACCACGCTCCCAATGCTCACTGCCTCCCCCACATCCTGGATCTGCAGTTATACAACACTCAAACTATTCCAGGGGTGACTCATCATCACTAGCTACTAAATATATCAGAATAGATAAGAATATGTGTGCAAATATCTATATATAACTGTATATATCAGAATATTTAATACCCTGCTTAAGAATCTTCTTATATTGAGATAGTAGCATTCAGCCCACCCAGCTTTCTCATGGAATTTGGTAGCTTAGTTCTTTTCTATATACACATGAGGATTTTTCAAAAAAAGCATGGGAACTTCATGCCTTTGGAAATATTCCTCATTTCCAAAAGCTAACAGGGCAGCAACAGAGGCAAAAAGAAACAGCCCAATATTAACCCCCTGCTTGAGGTACTTCTGTGACATAGGTGGTTTATTCTGAGGCGTCTCAAAACAGACACAAATCTGCGCAAACTCATCTGGTACAAGAAGTTGTTGCACCTGCTACTCAGCACTGGCCCACAAATGCTCTGTGCCATTACCTGGATATTTGGCACTGATATTTCCTTTACTTGAAGAACTCCTGAGTTAGAGAGCTGCAACTTGGATGAGGGGAAGCAACTCAAATCCTTAGGCTGCTACATGAAGGAGCTAGAGCAACCAGCTCACCATCTTTTCCCTTCCTTTGCTATAACTTCCATGTTATTTCATTAGAGGTATCTTGCAAGGAAAGCTGGGTGGTTCTCATAATGTCAAGGACCAAAGCACAACTTCAGAGGGCCAATAAGATGGGTAATTCTGTCTTACTTTTTCAGAAGAATTGAAAAAAAATCTTAAAAAAACTTGGCACACTAAGAGAGGTCTTCTTCACTCGACACAGGAATCTAAAGGTTTTAAACAGTCCACTGCTTTATCCTTTGATTATGAGAAAAACCCATCATCTTATGGATTTAAAGCCTAAATACCTGTTGCATCAACTCTGCTTGTTGTGAATCAGCTTTTTAACCTGTATTCTCTCTATAAGTTAAGAACAGCTTTCAGGCGTTATGAAAGGCTGGTAGTTTCTGCACAGCTAACACCGCAAACTGGGACCCTCAGAAAGATGCACAAGAAGCCAGGCTGTGGCCTCCACGTCACACATTCTCCTGTGCTCTGAAGGGAGAGGGCTCTCAAGCTTCACATTTGACAGTGGAAGTAGTTGAAGATTTAAAGTACTTAAAAATTACTGGTTTTGTTATGCACCACTAATATTTATGCTGTCATGGAAGAAATTTCTTCCTATTTGACTGAAGAAGCATTTGTTGAATGTGAAGCTTAGATTTGTGATATCCTTGGTTGTTTCTTTACTTTCATGTTCCTAAGCTGTGTGAGGGATATAAATACAAAACTGCCACTCAGTAAACTTGAACAGTTCTTAAGACAGAGCATTTTCTTGTAATACAGACAAGGTTCTTTATTCCCTTTACCCCTTTTGACTAACATTTATTCATCCTGCCTCCATGTAATGTATTCCTAAAGCTACCAGCTCGGGCTTTCTAGATCATCTCCCTATATATGCCAGGGCTTTATTTTCCTTTAATTTTTATTTTCTAAAACAAACATCTCCGAACCACAGTCTTGATCACAGTGAGAGTCACTTGCAGAATAACGTTCACTCACACTACAATTTCCTAAACCACTGCTTTTCCTGTGTTGCAGAAACGTGAGAGAGCATTGAAATCAAATTATACTAAACAGTATGTGGACAAGAAAGGCCAAGATTTGTTGAAGTTACAGTACTCCAAGCCACTATTGGCAAACAGTTTTTGGATTAATGCTGCTGTAATTCTCCCAGGGCATGCAGCCCTGAAGAAAGGGAAAGAACATGGCCAAGAAAAAGCAGCATTCCTGGCTGTAGCAAATAACTTAGGATGGAAGCTTGCAGAAAATGAGGGGAAAAGAGGCACAGTGGGCAAAGGAAGAGACAGGAAACATTAACATTTTTGCAATTTAGGTGGATTAGACCATTACTTTGAAGATTTAAATTTTCCACCGATCACAGAGAAAAATGGAAGCTATTTTGACTGAAAGAAAACACAGTCACATAATGAATTTCTGCTTAAGTATAATGGTAGTACTGCAATGCATTCCATAAATAAAGTATTCTCCAATTAAACAGAGACATTTCATTCCTCCTTCTACCAAACACTGAATGGAAAGATCACTTGTCCTCTTCTAACCTAGACTTAGATCTAAAGTGTATATGTAACCTAAAACCTTAAATCAATATAATGCAATCAGAAAGTGCTGACACAGAACTCTGGCATGAAAAACTTCTCTTGGCCTTTTGGATTGCCCAAATTTAAAGGCAACAGATGACACATTCCTTCCTGTATAACAAATATCTGTTTGTTTGACTGATTTAAAGCCTGCATGGAAGTATTCTTCCTGGATCATGCAGGTTGTTCCTCAATTGCAAGTCCATTGGTGTGGTGGCTGTGAATATTTAGACATAAAAGCACGCAGCAAAGCAGAAAAATCTCACTATCCTAATTGTACTTTCTACAAGGGAGCTCAGGCAGGCAGACAGACACCTTTTTCCAAATTAGTTTAATTGTGGTGCAGGTCCTGTTCAATTGCAGTGTGGTTCTAGTGCTCTTCCAGAATTTACTTTTTGCCAAAAACGTCACTGGAGTGGCAAAAGGCAAACTAGAATAAACACTAGAATATCACTTACAAGACACTTTTTCATTGCTGGTTAGATGAAAAAAATCAAGGTTTCATTATTTCTGGAATGAAATAATTTTTCCTTTTGGGTCACTTTCTCAAAATGGTGTCATGTGTATTTGTGATATATCCATTGGTCATACTGCAATCTGCCCATGCTGGTTTCCAGAACTGAAGACATGGTGTTTGTTGAGAGGATTTTAGCCAGAGCAGAGCACGCAGCCTGAAGGGAGCACCGTGAATATTTCAGCATGCTGGGTTTGCTGCTCTACACCTTCAGCCACTTCTGGAGAAGCTTGTGAGTAACTACCACCCCTGCAGTAAAGACTTCATGGAGCATATGGAACCTGTGATGATCTGATGGATCGGTATAAAAGCACATTATAGACCTTAAACATTTGCTGGTAGATTTCCATGTTCATGCTTTGGATATTTATTGGATATGTAGGAGCAGCTGCAGAATACAGAAAGTGGTAATATTTTTGTAAGTGTGTGAAGGAACAAGGGGAGCCAGAAGTTTCAAAAACTGATGTCTCTCCTTTCAAATGAGTGGGTATGTGAAATGTGCCCTGCACTTTCGATAAATTTAGCTTTTTTCTTAAGTTTTATTTATTAGCAATCCTTAGAGAGGAATTTAAATGTGAACCATTGACAAGGAACTTCTCAATATATGAGAAACTCAGACTTGCTTTGGTGTATCTACATCTCCTTTCACTTTGTGAACATTCATTTTTCACAAATCATACTGATTGATAATCTTTACTATATGGTCAAGTTTCATGTGTGTAGCAGTGAAAGATACGACTCCTTTATGGAAAACAAAACAAACAGTGAAACCCAAATAGAAAACATATCAGTTAGTGCAAACAGAACCAAAAGCCCAGGGACAGCAAACTGCAGGACTGAGGTGTCAAGGAATTCCTGGATGATGTTTACAACCCTGCCTACATTATTCTTGAGAAAATGCCTTTGGTGTGTCAAAGGGTTCAGCTCTATGAGATATATTATGAGCCCTACTACAAAGGACTGCTATGAGATATCAGATTGGGAAAATTAGATTGACATATGAAAAAAAATTATCTTGGCCTAGTTCAGCAGCCTTAAACCTCCAGTGACAGCCACTGTGGAACAGTACTTTCTTTCTTATGGAGGTGATTTGGGTTTTCAAGCTCTTCAAGTTGTTCTCATCCATGAGATTGCCTCACTGCTGAATTTTGAAGCTTTCTTGGGCAGAGCCAGCACTGAACTGCAGATTCCATTTGCAGATCTACTTCTGCCCTAGTACTGGGATTACTTCCATAGCTGAATGCAGAATAGCAACATTAAACGTTTGGTCCCACTCTCTCTCCTTCCAAAGCACTCAGCTTCTTTGATGGCAATTCTGTGTATCTGCTTGATCCCTGCAGACACATGGAAGAACTGCTTGTGAATCCCAGGGTGGGATTTAGCAATGAGAGACAAATAGCTTTTTGTGTGCAGAGCAGTGAAAATTGGCAGCAGGCAATGTGTGAGGAGCCAAGAAAATAAATGCTTCATGGCTACCTATTCTTCGTCTCCTCCTTATCTTAAAGACTTTCAAGGACTTTGGATGCTCTTCAGTTTAAATGATTAGCTAAAAGTCCCAAATTCAGCAGCTGAGACGGAAAATATTCAAATCGCTTCCATGCTCTTGCTTCACTCAAATAGCTCCTGTATTTGCTTGAGAGGTGCTCACCAAATCCTATCCCTCCATTAGCTAACCATACATGACACAGTATGTCTGAAATGCCCTGCCAACTGTCAGGATGTTTGGCTTATGTGGTCTTTTTAAATGAGCTCCTGCAATCTCTCAGTGTCTAAGTAGAAGTGGAAGTTCATGAGCTATTCCAGCCTTTCGAAGTTGTAACATAAATTCATACGGCTCCTGGGGAGCAGCTACTCTGTGCAGCCTGAAAATCTTCAGGGCAAACAGACAGACAAAAAGACACTATAATATCATAAGCAAATTCTAGCTCAGGAGAATTCATTTGGCACTCTCCCACTTTTCTTCCCACAGCTGAAGGTATCTGCGTTCCTTGGCCTGTTCCAGGAGATGCTGGAGGGAGGTGCAGGTGACTGCCTTGTCCCCAGGCAGCTTTGGAGGGGCTGCACAATGTTTGTCATCCGTGCCCCAGGCCAAAGATCAAAGTTGCCACGTATTTCATTCGGGCTGCACAGAAATAATTCAGCAAACTTAAAAAGATGCAAGCTAGGAAGAACTGCTGGACTGATTTCACAGAGCCACAGACGCCCATGGTTACTGCCAATTATTGTCTTGAGAGAGAAGAGTCCTCATCTACCACACTCTTCAAATCTTATTTTGCCTTTTAAACTTCTAGTCTCAGAAACTCTTCACTGCCCTCAGCTGAGAAGACAATTGAGCCATGACATTATGGAAAAGATCTCAACATTCTGGCTCCCTTCTCTGCAGTGCTCCTGCCCACTGTACCTGGAGCAGTTGTGCCTGCCAGCTGGGCAGGAACATTACCTCAGGCATCTTGGTGCCTTAAGTTTGAGCTTTCATGTTTTTCAGATTCTGTGCTGCCTAGGGGTGCCGTTCTGAGCCTCATATTAACTGCTGATGAGCTCTCTTCACAAAGCAGGGAGACAAAACAAATCCTTTTCCCGATGAAGACCAAGTACAGCTTTCAGGCCCAGAAGCATAAACAAAGGTGGGCTGAAGGGAGGAACAAGAAGGATGAGTGAGGCCTCACAACCTGAAGCTGTAATTGGACTATTAAACCCCGGTATGAAAATGGATTAAAACTTATAAAAATATAAGGCTTTGTAACCAGTTGGCCATTTTGTGGCCATTCTAAGTCCACCTTGGGTGTAGCCCTGGTCAGGCCCTGTGCTGCCCCAGGTGTACCCTTAAGACCTTTCAATAAATCCCTACTTTATTCACCAGCTCTGTGCAGCCTCTGTTTCAGGTCAGCCTTCCCAAGGCATCAATCTGATTAGGCTGGAGGCTTGGTCATGCATTTACCTCTTGACTGGAGGCAAAATATTGCTTTTGGATGGCTTTGCCATGTCTCTGATATTCCCATACCACTTGGGGTAGGTTGGCTCCTGGCTGTTCCAGGGAACCTAATTCAATGCAATATTTAAACAGATCCTTGAGCTGAAAGGAGCATCTTCCCGTAATGTACCCAGGGAACTTCTCTTTATCCTGCACACACAGACCCTCCCCTACCCCGGCACATTTCTCAGGCGTCCCTGCTTCCACTGCCTCTCGAGCCAGTCTGGAGGAAGGCACCGGGGCGTTGGGGGAGCCCATTCTCCCGGCTCCTCCCGGTGGTGAAAGGAAAGAAGAGCACAGAGCAACTTCCAGTGTTTGCACTCTTCCCAAGGAGAGCACAATCAAATCTACTCTCCATGAACTCTTCTGGACAGTATCTCAAATGCCTGAGCTGCCCCTTTCCCAGGCCCTTCTGACGGAAACCTCAGAGTGGCAGAGCAGATGCTCAGGACAGAGGCTTGTGAAGCCTCCCATACCTGTGCCTTGCAGCGCAGCCCCTCCAATCTCATTTGGCACTGACCACAGTGGGCTCTGATGCTACACCCTGGAAAGGCCCACCCTGCCTCCTCTGTCACCCACTGCATGCTCTTTGCAAAGTCTTGCAGGGGAAGGAAAATGAAAATACTTTAACAGGGCTGGATGGTGTCCTGCCCAGGGAATATCAAATTGGAAGCAGCTGTGCTGGAAGGTACCATCTGCACTTGCAATATAGCTCTTTCATTTTCAAATGACTGGATGTACAGGCAAGGACCCTCCACCAAAGCAATGAATTTATTTGAGAAGTCTGCTGACAGAAAAATCCTTCCACCGTGAGCAGAACCTTTGCAGCCAGCAAATTTTGCAGCAATGAAGTGACCACACTGTGCCCCACACATTTTTCCTGTATAAAATCATCCGTTCCAATCTCTACAAAGCACGGTGCTTCTGCCAACCATTCAGCCTCATGCTGCTGCAATACAAAAGTGAAACCATGACTGCATGGAAGAGGTCGGTGATTTCTGAGAGGTTTTTTGATGAATAAACAATAATCCAATTTAAAAGATCAGTGATGGATGTGTGGTTAAAGATATTCTCAAACTTAGTGTCCTTTGACTTCTCTTGGCTACCACATTTGGCAGGTACACAACAAAAACAAACCTTTCATCCAGGCTAATGGTTTTAGCAGCCAAAAGCTGACAAGCATCCACCATCTTCTCTGTGGGACTCCCAGCACAGACCATGAGAATTCTCAGCCCAGCCCCACTCAGAGGCTTGCCGTAGCAGTCTCAGAGGCTGAAGGGGACCTTGCACGGGCGAATGTTGCAATTAGCAATTAAAAACCCTGTTAGAGTTGATGGCTTTTAGCATATTTCTCAGGTTCTGATTCAAACTCACTGGCAGCCTCACCTGCAGTACAAATGACACCAGAGTACCATCCACTTTTGCCTTGACCTGTCTGTAACCCAGCACCTGAATTTGTTAGGAACTGATGCCATCAGGCTCTCATACAGGATACCTTAGAGTGGGGTTGTAAAGTTTATGAGAGGAAAAAAGGTTTTCTTTACAGGAATTTGGAAAGATTCCTGTTAACCCATCATGTCATGTTTTCAAATGTCTTATCCCACTACTGAGGAGAGGCAAGAAGGGCATTAGCAGTAAATCCGTGTGACAGTATGGATAGTGGGAGCCAGCCTTGTCTTCATGTCTGGTGCAGTAATATCTGTGCAGTCAAGGGAAACTGAACTGCTTTTTCCTTCTTCCTTGAATTCTTGGGCATGGATGAATTATTTCCTAGAGCGTGAGGGCAGCTTTGCTGCAACTCTTGGTGCTGCAGTACTTCAAAGAAGCAATCCCTTTAGTTAGAGATGCTTATTTCAACAGCCCACTAAGGATGCTGGGGCCTGCACCCACCTTACTTCTTGCTTGGTTAAGACCAGAGGGAGAAAGAAAATAAAGGAGGAAAGGAGTGAGGTGAGGCAAGCAAGCAAGAGACAGAAGGACATTTCTACTGTGATGTTGCATTCATGATAAATGGATTTTCCGTTACCAGCCTGACTTGTAGATTTGTGTCATCTCTTCCTCCACCTGCACGGGTCTGCACCACAGACATGAACCTGAACTTGTCAGCTGACCAGAGCTGGGGGCTGTTATTCCAATCAAATGCCTTCAAAAAGGAAAAGGGAGGTGGTAGCTCTGGCCACAGGGGTTGCAGAGAGCACAGAGGTTGTGTGAAGGGTCTGTCCTTGTTCATTGAGAGCGCATCTCCTGCTGTTTGTGACACGTTGCCATGCACTCTGCTGGGGTGTGCCCTGCAGCACCGTGCTCGGCAGAGAATAAGCAGGCCTTTCCTGGCATCAGGGGAGGATGATGAATTGTCAAAAGGATGTGGGGAAAACATACTCCAAACCAAGTTTTCAAGAGTTTGGAAAACTCTGACGTCTGCAGAATGCTCAGAGGAACATCCTGTTGCTTTCACCTCAGAAGAGAGGCATTTCCCTGTAGGTGTGGAGAGCTCTTCTGAGCACATTCCTGTGTCTGCTGTGAGGCAGGGCACACTGGAAACCTTGGGGGAGCTATGAAAAACGAACACCACCTTCACAACAACTTTTCAAAATATCAGAGATGCTGAATGGTGGATGGAGAGAGGTGAGAACATCACAGTGGCACCAATAAGGTGGGAAAAAGGTTGGGTTTTTCCATTCAAATCTTTACCTCTTCCTTGTTGTTTTCCTGCACAGGTTCATAATCCTGCTCGGCCTTTCTTTACATAGCCCTAGCCTCAGTAAGGGAATAGTTTCCCGCCTCTTATTTTTCGAGAGAAAGGAAGCTGCAACTCACCATCAGCTTTGCTGAAATCACAGTAATGGCGTAATGCCCTTGGAAAAACTTCTATATTCTCCCAGTAAAAAGTGGCTGAACATATGCTGGAGTAGGCTTTTTTTTCCAAGAAAGTGTAAATATCCTTCTAACTGTGCCCATTTTATACTTTACATCAGAGTATTTCCTGAGGGTCTTGCCAGCTTTTCTTTTATTTCACTAATTCTTCAGTCAATAAATCATCACAAATCTCATTTCCATTTGTAAGTCCATTACTGCAGCCATAAAGGGCACCTACTACTGCATTTCTAATAATGCTGTGTCTTTCTTCTGGAAGCAAGTTTCTACTTAATTTTGAAAACATCTGCCCAGACCTTGAAAGGCTGTCTGACTTAGAGGATGCCAGTGATTGGTGTCCTGGCAGAGGGGTTTGGTGGCCCTGGCACCCCTTCATTAAGTCACTGGAGGCATTTCCACAAGAAAGGAAAGGAAATTAAAAGAAATAGGCAGGATAAAGAAAGTGAAAAAAAGGAGAGAAAATTACCCTAGAAAAGGGTAAAATTGTTGCCTTTTCCATATACAGACTATGCTTTGCTAAAACCACAAATTTAAACTCCAAGTCCTTATCCCAGAGGCTAAAGAAGAAGGTGAGAAGAAAGAAAATGCAAGCAGAAGAACTTGATCATCAAAGCTGATCACCATCAAACCTAAGTGTAATCACATCCTCATTTCAGGGTCTTTGAGATGGTGCAGCAAACACTGGGAATGCACCTCCTGAGGATGAGATCTCCTCATAGGGTTGATTCATCATAATCCAGTGACCACCAAACCCCCAAGTTCAGTGCTTGAATACATTAGATTGTCCAATCTATCTTCAGGACTAAAACAAGAAGAAGGCAATGATCCAAAAGCACAGACAAAATGCAATTTCTTAAATAATACAGGATTATCTTGCAGTTAGCATTGTAAGCTTTACCAAGTAAGAAAGTGTTATAACACATTTGGAAGATTTTTCTGGTACAACAGTTTCTAATGGCAAGTCCAAATCATATGCCTACAGAGCTTAGCTCTAAACTTAATTACTAGCTAGGCAAAATTTGTTCGAGCTTCAAATGCAAAGTTGAGTTCCCATATGCCATCAAAAAGCCCAGCTGTACCCTCAGCAATCAGTACAGCAAGCGAAAAACAGAGAAAATATTAATCCTATCCTATTCTCATGCTACTGACTTTTCTTTCTTCTTGTCTTGACAAAATATGGTGGTTTTGGGGGACCTGAAGCTAATCTCAAAATACAACCAGGTAATCCTTTGTATTCTTTGCACTACTAAGCTGAACTTCTCCCAGATACAACATTTTCTGTCTTACTTAATTCTGCAGATTTCAGAGTGACTTTACTTGCTTAAAACTGTCGAATTGCCATTGAGAAGAATCACAGAATGGTTTAGGTTGATAAAGACCTCCAAGATTATCAAGTCCAATGGTTACCCCATCACTGCCATGCCTGTCACTAAACCATTCCCCCACGGGGCACATCTACAGATTTTCTAAATCCCCCTGGGCATGGTGACTCCACCACTGCGCTGGGCAGCCTGTTCCAATGCCTGACCATCCTTTCACTGAAGAAATTTTTCTCAATATCCAATCTAAACTTCCCCTGGTGAAACTTGAGGTAATTTCCTCTTGTCCTGTCACTTATATGGGAAAAGAGACTGACTGTCCCCTCGCTACAAACTCCTTTCAGGCAAATGTAAGAGAATGAGGTTTTCCCAAACCTCCTTTTCTTGAGGCTAAACAGCTTCAAGCTCTTTCCTCAGCTGCTCCTCATCAGATTTGTTCTTTAGACCTTTCACCAGAATAGATCTGATACTCTTCTGTGACTTTGCACCATTAAAAAACACCCTTGAGACATTGAAAACCGAGCTTAGAAAAAGCTCAGGCCTTTGCAGCAGGAACACAAGGCATTAATTGTGGAATATGTTCCTAGAGCCACTCCAGGTAAGAGCATCTTTCAGTACCTCAGTTATTAGTTACCTATATTTTATACTTTAGACTGAGGTACCATTTTGTTTGCTGATGGGTTTAGGGTGCAGGTATCTCCAGCAAGGTCCAGACATGACATCTATTAGCAATTTCTGTGCTGGAGGTCTGCCCAGGACAGGGTCAGTGCTGTCCCCTGCACCTGACAAGGACATACTGCTGACTTTATCTGTACCTAATGACAAAGCCACTTCCAGTTTACAAATGTGCACTGAGAAACAACAAATTAGGGAGAAATTCTGCTATTTCTACTTCTCTCCTCTCTTATGAGAGGAATATGCAAGAAATATGTTTGAAGTCTCAAGGCTCCATTGCCCCTTCCCTGACTGGTTTTGTATTCTTGTTTTACAGGAATTTGAGGTCCCACAATTTCCATGTCCCAAGTTTGGCAGTAAGAGTACAAGCCCTAACAGAAGGGGTTTAGTACAATCGCCCACTACAACAGAGAGTTAAAACTATGATGGCATGAAACACTTTCCAAAGAACTTTCAGTTAAGTTTACCACACCATGCTCATGTCCAGAACCCCTTCAGTGACCAAGGGCACAAAGTAATGGCACAAAGGAAGCTAAGTCCATGTTCAAGTGCAGTAAAACTCCTAAGTTTGCTCTTCCTGGGAACAATGAACTCTCCCACTGTAGAGAGAGATACTATCTTTTATGCATCTGGTGAGATACACTATTTTTTATGGTGAGATACTATTTTTCTCAGTGTAGAGACAGAGACTATTCATGGTTTTTTCCCTCCAAAAGGGTGACCAGGGTTTAGGTGCAGCAATGCCCAGACACACAGCAGACTGGGTGGAAATAGACAACTCACCATATTTAAATAGTTCATTTGTGGTTAGAAATTCAAATGTTAGTTACCTTTTGCAGGGAGGTTCTCAGTGGGAGCCTTAGTGATTTCTATGTGAGTTGCTGGGATAATGAAGGGTGTTGAGCAGAAAGGAAAGAAAACATTCTAAAGAGGGCTTGGTTTTTCTTGTCAATGAGGCCGTGCTTTGACAGGACTGACAAACACCTAAGCAAAGGTAGCTGACTACAAGTTGCTGATACTGATAAACTATCCTAGATGGTAAAAGCATAAATATTGCTGTAGAGGCCCTTTCTACTAGCCCCACTCACTGTTTTTTAGCCTACTAATTCCTGTTTTAAAAATATACCTCAGTCAGGACACAAGAACAGTTGCACTTTGATAACCAAGAGGAAGTTCATCCTAATCCTTCAGCCACACTCAGCCAAGAGAGCAGGAATTGCGGGCAGGGGATCTCTCCAGGTACGCTGTCTGATCTTTTCTCCCATCTGCTCTCTCTGCTTCTTGCCCACCGCTGCTGGACCCCCACACTCATTTTGCTTCATGGTTCTCATGCTGCTGGACAGTCCTCATTCCTTCCTTCCTTATCTTCAGCTGCTTAACTCTGCTGAGTAGTTTATTGGTAAGAGTTTTCGTCCTAAAGCTGGAACACAAAATTTTCTCCCGAATGTAACCAATTTGGTCAAAGTAAACAACAGAGAGGACTCAAGTCTCTCGAAACTCTACACTGTTGGGGGAGAAGGCAGGGGAAAGATTCTGGCTTTTTTCCCAATATCGTAGGAAACATAATATCCTCCTTCAGTAACCACAGTAATGCTGCAAGCCTCTGCTGCTGGTTCAGCATGCAAGTGTAAATAAACACAATTTACAGAGTTACACTACGGATATTATTGGGTAATCTGGGTAAATACGATAACAAAATATTTACTTTGCATGTTTATGTAACCCTGCAATATCCTTGGAAAAGTCCTTGGCCTGTTTTTTTCACATGCTCCAGTGTGTCACACACCTGGCAGTGCCACGTATTCCATGAGGGCTTCACCCAGGGCTTGCTGCCAGCACTCCCTGCATCCCTCAGCCCAGGGCATCAGGAGCCAGGTGCCACTGCAGGCTGTGGAAATACAGCAGCTTCTCCCCTGTCTGCCACTTCATCTCTGTAGGTGTTAGGGCAGACACCACACACAGAATGACATGGTAAAATCCTCAGAAGGCTCTTTATTATGGCTGTCTTTTATAGGGTTTTTACAAACCTTGAGGGCAACTCCTAATTGGTTAATAACTTTCTTGTTAATTATTCTATTGGTTAGTAGAAGGTATTTTACTTCTCCATCAAATCTATCCATTCTGGGATTGTTTACATATTTTCTTTACTGATTCTCAGGAGACAAATCCCTTGTTATTAGAGGTGCACTTATTTTTCACCCTCAGAACAGATTGTTGTGTTAAAGGAACTTCTCCTTCTTAAAATAGCTTCACATGGGAACATACGAATTGATTGTTAGCAGCACTTAGAAGAAATGACAGGCTAGCTTTTTACCCTATTCTTAGACATCATCTCCTTGTGTTCTTACACACAGCTACAAATACGTCTGGAAATTACTCTTCCAGCAGGGTAACTTAGGAGAGCGCTGGAAAAATAATTTAAATTCCCCTCCTGGCTCAGCGACATTAATATGCCTTTGCTGGTTTCGGTCCCAAATGAGGATATCGGTGGCTCGGCGCCGCTGCTGATGCTCTCTCCTCTGCGGGCTCTGGCAGCGGGGCCGGCCGGCGGTGCCAGGGGGAGGCGGCGGCAGGAGATGGCAGCAGAGAGCCCGGCACAGCCCGCGGGCACCGCAGCCTCTCCCCATCCCGCACCCTTCAGCCTCCTCCATCCCGCACCCGCAGCCTCCCCTCATCCCGCACCTTNGTGCAACTGTTCTTGTGTCCTGACTGAGGTATATTTTTAAAACAGGAATTAGTAGGCTAAAAAAGAGTGAGCGGGGCTAGTAGAAAGGGCCTCTACAGCAATATTTATCCTTTTACCATCTAGGATTGTTCATCAGTATCAGCAACTTGTAGTCAGCTACCTTTGCTTAGGTGTTTGTCAGTCCTGTCAAAGCACGGCCTCATTGACAAGAAAAACCAACCCCTCTTTAGAATGTTTTCTTTCCTTTCTGCTCAACACCCTTCATTATCCCAGCAACTCACATAGAAATCACTAAGGCTCCCACTGAGAACCTCCCTGCAAAAGGTGACTAACATTTGAATTTCTAACCACAAATGAACTATTTAAATATGGTGAGTTGTCTATTTCCACCCAGTCTGCTGTGTGTCTGGGCATTGCTGCACCTAAACCCTGGTCACACTTTCGGAGGGAAAAAACCATGAATAGTCTCTGTCTCTACAGTGAGAAAAATAGTATCTCTCTATACAAAAATAGTGTATCTCACTAGATGCATAAAAGATAGTATCTCTCTCTACAGTGGGAGAGTTCATCGTTCCCAGGAAGAGCAAACTTAGGAGTTTTACTGCACTTGAACATGGACTTAGCTTCCTTTGTGCCATTACTTTGTGCCCTTGGTCACTGAAGGGGTTCTGGACATGAGCATGGTGTGGTAAATTTAACTGAAAGTTCTTTGGAAAGTGTTTCATGCCATCATAGTACTCTGACATCAAAGTACTCCATCAACAGCCCCACCTCAGGAGCTGGCTTGTAAAGACACAGGCTCAGTGTCTTCCCCTGGAAGGATCCCAAGGCTCTTCTCTTTCCTGACTTTTTCTGGTTTTCATCAGGAAAGAGAGGAGCTGTAGGGATGACAGGAGTGGCTCCTTCAGCAAGTGAAATGTCCTGGCACATGCCAGAGCTGTGCGGGGAGTTGGACAAAAAGAAGCTCCTAGAACACGGCAAGAGGCTCCCTGCAGGTTTGTGAACCCATTGTCAGCTCTGCAGGGGTGTGAGAAATGGATTTGCAGAGGATTCCCAAAGCCTGACTGAAAGCTCACACAGTCTTGTGTATCTGTATGCAAACTCTGAGGTAAAATATGCTGACTTAGAAAGGCCATGGGATAGAGAAGACATTGTTCAGAGAGCAACTGAACTGGAAACAAGTTTCAAATGATGGCCTTGCAAACAGACCAGATATTTTGGAGAATTAGAACATTGAAAGATGCATGGTAGGAAGACCATATGAGGTAAAATAATAGGTGATTTGTGTTAGAAGTATTATTGTAGCAGTGTTGTGTGGCAAAAGCTGATAGGCTGAAAAGCATTTATAAGGTACTGTAAACAAGAAATTGCTTGGCTTCTGATAGAATGGCGTTGAGTTTTACATCTCTTGTGTCTCACCCTTCTATGAGATTGATAATGGAATTAAATCTTTAAAAATGCCTCTCAGTTGCCCTGTCTTTATAGAGCTGGGGTTTTTTTTCCAACAAGAGGCAGCTCCAGGGCTTGCCCTGAGCACTGAGGCAGCTTCCACATTTCCCTGGCTCCTTAATGGTATTTTTGCTTATGAAAACACCACATGGTCCTGCTCTGGTAAGGAAGTCAGATGTCTCCTTCCTCATTGCAATTGCCCAGCAGCTGATAAGGCCACACCAAATCCTGTGCTTTGGGGAGTTCCTCTCTCTGGGATGCATCCACTACTATAGGAAGCACATGGGAGCCTGTAGGTGCAGTTCTCACTCACATCTCAACTCACAAAGGGCTTGTGTCCATGTGATTGTAGCTTGAAGCCTTGGAAAGGTCACTTGTCCAGTCTTCCACCTGCTTTAGGGTTGAATACATGCTCAAATAACTTGGAAAAACGAATCTTTTAATTGCCAAAGCACAAAAATGAAGACCTAACTATGGAAGAATTACAAGGCATCTGTGACATGACCAGTTGTCTTCAAATTCCTGAATAATCATGTTTGTGGGAAATCTGCTTTTCTTACATCAGCTCTGGGAGCAGCGGATAAAACAGAAAGATATCCCAAAGGCTGTGGACGACATTAGGAACTGGAAGGCTGCTGCAGTTAACTGAGTGCTTGTACCTCCTCACACAGTGTGGTAGGCCTGTGCTGTGCATTAATAGCGTGAGATTTCTGTCATTAGTGTGAGCTCTTGCAGCTCTGAGAGCTGGACCTGCAGCTGTGCTAATGAATGCTTTCATATGGGATTTAATGTAACAGGTAAAGGAAAAAGCTTTTCAGTCCTGGTCTGGAATGCCAGCCCTGCTCTGTGTTTCTGTACAAAAACACTGTACCAGCTCACACAAAAGGTTCCCAAGATTGTTTACTGCTACAGTTGGCTTCTAATGAGGGAGAATTTTCAGGAGTAATTTGAAGAATTGCCATGCAAGGGTTTACTGCATTTATCAGTCAGTTAGATTGGCCATTCTCCATGGATACAATACAGGGCAAAGAATTGGGACCAACTTAGCAAGAGACCAAATATATTTAAGAGTGGTTGGAAGGCTCTGGGTGCTAAAGAACAGTAGCTGGGGCCTTGAGAGCATTTAGCTTTACCAAAGGTCAGACAAGATGAACATTAATCTGAAAAACTCTGTAGAACTATAACTCCCACCCTCTGAATCTCTACTCATTTCCTCCAGGCTTGTCAGAACTTTGACATTGAAGGCTGTTTCTGCTCTGGAAGAAACAAAACACTTCCAGCTGCATTAGTCTTCAGTCCTGACTTGGGTAAGGTAAGGTGAACATTACTATCTAACCCTGCATGATGTAGGTATATATTTTCTCTACACAGCTGAACTTCTACAGGACAAGGGAAAACAAAAAAGAAAACTGGGATTTTGTTTCCAGGCCACTTAACTGATTTTTCATTTTGATTCCATTTTATGAGCCTACGCACCCTCACACACATGCACAATCTCTCTTTTTATCCGGCTGTCACTGTCCAGTGTTGCAAGACACTGACCTTTGATTGCAGCTGAGGTCTGCTCTTCCAGGTTTACTGTCTTTATTGATATGGTGTCACAGTCAACATAAATTGTCTCTTCTTTTGAGGAGACCCAGCACCAGAGGGTTAATTCTGTCAGGCATCATTCCTGTGAATTGGCAAGAGTGCAGCTTGTGCTCCAAAGGTTTCTGTAAGATGCAGATGAGGCGACTATTCCAGCTAAGACAGTGCCTCATAAATTCTTTTTTAACAAGTCTCCCCTTGGGAACTGCAACCCTATTTAGGCTTGTACAGTCTTGTCATCAAGTATGAGGTTCTTAAATCTAGTAAAAAAATTAGCCTAAAACTAATACCTCAAAGTCATATTGCAAAGTAATATAAAGTGAAGAGATGCAAACCTTGTAGAAATCAACCTATCATAATGCCAGGATAATTATCAATTTTCCTGCAAGTCTTTCAGCAAGCACAGCTGTTTTTGTCTTTTTCTTTTATAATGACTATATTCATTACGTAATACTTTAATATCCTTGACTTGTCATTAATTGTCACATAAGTCACTGTTTGAATTATGAGGTTTTAAAAAGTCTTTATTAATGGTATTGTAGGGGTTTCCCAATAAATGTAACAGCTTGGTGCCTGCAATAAAAAAACCCAAACATCATTCACACTCCCAGGCGAGAGTTACCAATACCTTTAACCATCAGATTGGGCAAAAGTGATGAATTCCTTTATTGAACAGGTGAATTGGGGGTCAAACCAATTAGCAGATAAACTTTTATTTAAAGGGAGGTTTAAAGGTTCTTGTGAAGAGGAGATAAAGCCTTTCCTGTCAGTTACTGCAGTCTGTTGGAGAGCAGACCCATCATTAGGAACGTGCTGCACTGAGGCTGGGCAGTGTGTGCTTCCAGTTCTGCTC
Source organism: Donacobius atricapilla (assembly GCA_013397315.1). Lineage (NCBI taxonomy): Eukaryota > Metazoa > Chordata > Aves > Passeriformes > Mimidae > Donacobius > Donacobius atricapilla. The sequence continues at coordinate 163,309 of WBMY01011687.1, read as the reverse complement.
CTGTTAACACAGAAAAGCATTTGTTGCTTCATGTGGCTCTGCCAGGGCAGTCACCGCAGCCCTAAAAGGGGCTGAGTGTCTCTGCAGCATTGGGATCCTGGTAACTGCACACAGAAGGACTGAAAAAACAGGACACAGCAATGATTGGAAACTTAGAGATAACCAGAGCATGGACAGAAACACTAAATTCTTTTTATAAAAACCCCACAAACCTCATCTTGTAGGGAAACATCCACTGAGGGGTGTTTGTACACGTACAATCCAATGAATGCTTCCTACCCAGGAAAGCATTACTGAGAAAGGTACAAGCAGCAAAATCTTCTGGAGGAACAGCTCACATTTTCTCACAGCGTGTTGTAATGTGCTTTAGCTCGTCTGGTCTAGCTTGTTGCTTCTCAATGGATGTGCTTTGCTTTAATTATTTACACAAATTATCAAGGTGTTAAATATATTTTTTTAGCCTGGTTTCTACAAGTTATATTGTCCAAAGGATTGTCCAAGAGAACTTTGCTTGCTGTCTTTCCTCCTGAAAAGCTCTTCTTGATTTATTCTGAAAAGCTTTGATAGGAAAGCTAGAAATTCCTGCAAGATAGTTAGCAATAGAGCTTTAATTGTAATAAGGGCAACAACATATTTAGAATTGAAAATTATCTCGCACATTCAGGAGCTATGAAATAAAAACTTGGACAATCTGCCTAAACCCCACAGTGACCAGCCTAGAACGCAGGTTCTAGTTTGCATGTTCTAATCCTCTTGAAAAGAGGGATTTAATAGCCTAATTCCAGCCTGTATTCCAGCTCAGTGATTTCAGAGTGACTTTCAAAGGGATTACACAGAAGAGCTGAACTATATTTAAGTGCTCTTAGGACCAGGTCTCAAACCTCACTTTGCTTCTTGTGTTTCTTCAAAGAGCTCAATCAATACCCAGGCTTTGGTTTCTAGAAGCTCTTTCCAGGCTTGCTTAGAATTATTATTATTTTTTTCCTGGCTAAAATGCTTGATATTCACAGGATAATATACGGCCCTTAAGACTAAAACACAATACCTCCTGTATGTGGTTTAATTTCAATGTTTTACTTACCAACATGTCCCATCTCTTTTGTGTGGGCATTCACAGCTCCTGCAGACTGTACAAGCTCTTCTTCCCAGTGAGTGACCCAGATTTGTGCTCAGCCAGAACCTGAACAAGAAATTACACCGACTTCACTATTCAGTAAATAAATATTGAAAAATTATTTCAATTGCATCTTTTTAGTCTTTTACCATTGCAGAGGAAAACCATATTATTTAAAATCACGCCTGGGCTGTCCATGTCCATCACTCATCTGTGCCTGACAAATCAGGGGTATGGCCCAAGAAAGCAGGAATCCTTACACAGCTCTTCCTGTGCCTACACTACACACTTCCAAGGCTTTTCTCTTCATCTAGGCTTTGTATTTTTGTTATTATAGAGATGGAAAATTAATCAGATTAACAGTAACTTCCTGGATCTGGAACGAGTCTTGACTTATTTGGGAGATATTCCTTGATGCCAAGAGCTAGGGCATAATCACATTACATTTTATTTTATGTACGTTTTCAGCATTTGTAGTTTTGGAAAAGAGGTTGAAGTTTACACGCAGAATAATTTAAAAGTCAGGCAAATAAATCACTTATTTGAAATCCTGGACTTCTACAGCCATCTCGAGATTTTTCCAAGAAATTTCCAAGAAACACAACAGGGCCTTAGGTGAAAGATGAGCTTTGGAAAAATTGTAGGGCTTTGCCAAAATGATTCCAAAGCCAACATATGATACACAAAAATTACACTTGTTTCATCTCTTTCTGCTGCAAAAAGGCCCCTTTCAATTTTTTTTCAGCAGCTGTGCTGCACACCTTGAAGCTCAGCTCTCACCACAAGCATTGCATTGTACACCTGTCACTCACTTGACCATCTATTCTAATTTTTGTTATATCAGCAGCTTGTGATGCTAATTAAAAGTAAATTTACATAGCTCATGGCACTTACATTAATTTTTTGATATGACAGTAATTCACCCTTCTGCATGAATTAAGTCTTGTGTGCCTGTGTTTTGTTTTAAAATTTTTTTCTTCAGCTATTTGGTGAAACAGCCTTAAAGCAAGGTCTTGAAATTCTATCATGAGATTTCATACTACAGGATGTAAAGATTATTTTCATAATTTGAATAATCAACACTCTTATCTATTTGCCAATTGAAAGACTGTAAGCTATTCACTCATGTAGTTCTAACTAGAGTAATGTTTAAGAAAGTGATGAAATAAAGAAAAGCTGTTTTTTTTTATGTAGGTTCATCACAACATATTCTGACAGAAAACACAGCATCCTAAAAGCTGGCCCTGTTAAAGTCTGAGGAATGAGTGGGGTTTGGTTCTTCTACTGCTGTGAGCAGTTTTACAAAGGCCTCAGGGTGTGCTGAGGAAAGAGTGATGCTCCCCTTGCAGCAGAGGCCCTGAGGTCTCTTCCCTGGCACGGTGAGATAGTTTGACAAGTTTAAACAGCCAGATACTTCTCTCAAGCTCATGTGAGGAGAAATGACACAAGAAGGAAAACCACCCCAGGAAATGCTTTCCCAGAATGTGTCAGTGTTGGAAGGTGAATTTTATCTCCACTTGCTATCTTGTCTAAAGCTGACATTCTCTCCTTTGATAAGGAAATGATACTTGCAGTCTTTCACCCAGTTACTTCATCCAAACACTACAGCATCAAAACTGGATCCATGACTCTAAAGCATGATGAACAGGAGAGCAAACACAGAGAAAAACCCTGATGATGCGGTATGGGTGTGCTCTGCAGGTGCTCAAAGTTCGATATGGCTGCGATTTCAGATTGTCCCATTAGATGCTTCCTCTCAAATTTTGCAGTCCAGATCAGGTGCTCCTTTGGAAAGATAATAGAATATCAGAGTAAAACTGTTTGTAAACTAATGCTGTTACAGATAATTTAGGTTATTAAAAGTTTGCCTCTAAATGCAATTCATTACAAGAAGCACTTCTTACAAGGAAAACAGAATATTTAATGATGAACTAGTACCTCAGACTAGCTTAAGGCTACACACATCAATGCTCCAGTGAACAAACAGCTTGTGCATTGAACAGGATTGTTGGTTTTCACCATTTTACACTTGAATTTTGTAGGAATTAGGATGAATACTAGGATGAATACTAGACCATTTCAACATGGGAAGGGCCAGGAAAAGTACCAGAAACAGTGCAGATATAGAGACAGAAACAATGTGTGTGAATCAGCACCACCAATACCCAGCAGGAGAAATGACCATAACATCTGAAGTGACTCATGAGATTTCACAGCAGATATTTACAGGGAAACTTTGGAGAGAATCCAGGACATGCCTACTCTGATCTCCTTCAAAAAGGTTTTCTTCTAAGGTATTAAAAGGTTAATGAAACTTTCTGGCAGAAACTGAGTTCTCTGTGCAATGGGACTTGTCGTTGACATGCTCTTTGACAGCTTAAGTTGCAGTAAAGCAAAGTGTGAAACAATATCTGTGCAAAATTTTCTTTCCATTGTTTCTATCCCAATTAAGATTATTGAATATTGTTATAGATTTTTGAAAAAAAAAAAGGCAAATTGCAAGCAAGTACCACTCAACTTTTCTAATGGAATACTTAATCTACCAATTCTAAAAGGCTGTATAAAAGGAATGATTCTTCTTACAACAATTACTCCTTGATGTGTTTTGGAAATAGAGATAAGTGTCCAAAGGTGTGGATTACTTTTCAGCCCATTGTGCTCCAGTGTGCTGTAACTCCCATTGACCACAGAGAGGCTGACAAATTATGTGCTACCTCTGCCAGCTGCCTTCAAATTCACATTTAAAAATCAGTTTCACTAGATTTTTATAAAATTTGTTGCAAGTTTGCAATACTTTGCAATATCCTAGCTCTGTAGCATCCTTTTTGTTCCTTATACGTAGAATCTACAGAATATTTTTGCTATAAAATATAGAAAGGAAATGAAAAAAAGGATTACTTTCATAATTCTGTTTTGGCTGATTCTGTATTCATGTTATTACACGCTATGCTGATTTTTTTTAAACACTGCCATCCTACATTATAAGTGATAAAAGATGAGAATCTAAATCTTTTCTGACTTTCTTTTGTCATTTAGTTCCATTTTAGTTATGCTTAAGTACTTCTAACTCCCAAACAGAAACTAGTTTTTTTATTAAAGTCATGCTAATGTCAATGGGCTTTATATCAAACATATCACGTTAAGAAAGCAATTAGAGAACTAATGGTTTTGCTCTATTTTTTAATTTAAATGTCAAGTAATTTTTAGCTGATTTAAAAATTCTGGTGTGGCACCAGTGCCATGGGTTCCTGTAAAGCCATGCTTTTAAAGAAAAACACCCCACTGAGTACCCAACATCAAATCCACAGACTTCACATTGGAATGGACTTTGGACAAAGGCCTTATCATTTGAGAAGTTCTGTTCTAAATTATTTTATCTGCTGACATAATTCAGATGTTAAAGAGATTGCAGCTTCAGCAGGCTGACCTTGTTTGTTGGCAAAGACTGAGAAGAAGTGACTTAAAGAACAAGCATAGGAGTTTTTCATGCCTCTGCCTCACCTCTTGCAGAAGACTGGAAAGTGGATGTTGGTAATATGAAATAGGCTGGCCAACATCCAACTCATTCCTTCTATTTTTTATGTGTTTGATGTACAATTTAAACTTCCTCCCCTTTTTGAAAGACTCAGCTGAACAATGTGCATATTCACATATTCCAAAACACTGCTCAGAACAATTTCTAACAATGTCTGACACAGACGTGTGTCAACCAGCAAGAAAATATCAGTGAACAAGCTTCCAACACTAATAAAAAGGTCAGGGTTCACCTCACACCTCCCCAGAACAGCCACAAACCTCAGATACAGTTGGTGTGCACACGTGGTGCGCTGTGACTGCCATCCCTGCCTCACTCTGCAGGGTCCTGAAAGCACCCCTGGAAAGAAATCCTACTTCAGGCTAGTACAGAGGACTGAGTCGTGAGAGCAGAAACAGCTCACTCATCTTGCAGATGAACTGGAAATAATTTCCAGTTCATTTAGGGCTTTTTTTTTTTTTCCCTTTTTTTTTTTCCCCCCCCCCAGCATATTAAGGAACTGGGTTGTTTCCTTTTAAAAGCAAACTAGTGTTTTCTTTTTTTCTCCTCTCATTGCCTTCAGTCTGGTCAGTGCCTCAGACTGATTTTGGCACAAAATTTGTCACAGACATTAGCTGATGGCCATGGATATTGTGCTGCATATCACAATACAGATGGTTTGGGTGCTTCAGTGACTGGTAGAAGCTCCAATGACTAAAGCGTAGGTTTTGTTGCCTCTTGGGATTTTAAAGCTTAAACACTTGTTTCCAAAATTACTTGCAGCTAGAATTCCTGGTGACAGTTACAGCCCTGGGGGCAATTCCATGCACCAGGAAACCTCTAGTTGAAGAGATGGATATGTGACAAGCAAATCACTTCCTTGCTCTGCAAATACAGTTTCATGCCAGTCACCTTAATACAATAGTATGTAGGTGGCATTTGGCTTGCAAGGGGCTCATCACTAAGGAAATAATTTTCTGTGTAGGTGCACAGCCTCCTATAAATACTGGAAACAACACAAAGTATTTGTGTTATTACTGCCTTATGTTGGGTATACAAAACCAATTCTTTCCAGTTCAAATACATTATTCAGCCTGGGTCTTCTTTACCTTTTCACAGCCAAGAAAGGCTCCTTCAGCCTTTTGCAGCAATGAAGCATTAAACTACTTCAGTAGTTTAAAGTGGCCACAGACTTGGGTCTGTGGATCTTTCCAAGGGATTTTGTTGCATAAGAGCCAAAGTGGACCATTGGGAGCCCAAAGAATCCTTTTATTCTGTCTGCAAAGTGTCTGACATAATGGGCTTGTCCACAGTGATGATTCTAGATATTGCAGTAAAATAAATGTTAGAGTCAATGCAACTTCAGGAACGGTAGAGATCTATTAGCATAAAAGCAACTGCAAAATCAGATTCCAATTCTGTCAAAAGTGCAGTGAAGACATCACATACTGGGATTAACAATCTTCTGAAAACTGAGTTATTAAAAAACTGAGCTGGGTTTTGGAGCAATTCTCTGACTGATGGGAGCCTTAGGACAAGTCATCTGCCTTACAAAAGACACCAGTAGCCTCCACAAAATATTGGAAGGGAAAAACTCACCCAGGAGTCTAAATTCTTAACCCGAAGGTTGCCTTAATTGCTTAGCAACGTAAACTGAATTCCTCTTGCCAGATTTCTCCCGGTTATATATTTCAACAACAGCATCAAAGCAATCTCAGGGAAGAGTATTCATCTTGGGATTGTAACAATCATGAGATCAGAGCTTTTACAGTTTGCCAACACACAGGTTGCCTTGTTGAGCCTTGCTATGCAATTAGAAGATGCCGTTTCAAACACTGAAGGAACAAGCCCGATGGTAACAGCGGGGTAATTATGGCTGAGAACTCAAACTGTTAGAACATGATAGACCAGGCTTCACAATTATTAAAGTAATTTAAAAAGGCCTTTGGTCAGCTGGCTGCAGCAGTGCTGCTAAGGTGGGTGAAGAAGACAGAGGTCTTGAGACAAGAGATGGTGCTGCATGTTTCAGACTCCAGCCTGGTTTTGAGGCCAGAGACTCATTTACAGCAGGAGCTGTGTGTGGCTGGACTCCAAGCAGTCGCAGGCGCTGTTGGATACACCCTTCTCCCTCTTTCTCTGTGCAACAAAACCTTCATGTGATAATATTGGACCTGGCGTGTATCTTCTCATCCTAATGAGGACACTGGCATGAAGAGAAAGGAATGCTATCATCCCTATGTCATCCGCCCTTCCCTGATTCACTGGAGAACATATGGCCTTATTCCTGAACCGCTCTTATCACTCTGTATCAGAACAAAGTCAGAACTTTCAGAAAGAATGCTGAACAAAAACCATGGGTTGATGCAATCTGTCACACACAAACACACTCACACTTTGATCAGAAGGCATGAACTAAAACTCTACTTTATTTGACAGTCTGACTCCATATATAGTATCTCTACAAAGGTCAGGGATTGGGGGAGAAGGTTGACACCTCTCCCCATCCCATTGCTCAAAGACAACTGTCCATCAGCTGTCCATAGCTCTAAGAACAGGAATGTAAACTACCTTGAAGTTATGATAAACATTTGCTAGTGTTTACAGACCAGAGCGTGAGAAAGAACCCAAAACATGAAACTGTGAAACAGAAGAGAAGGCTGAAAAAATCAGGGCGACAATGGGTAATTTCTCAAATTTGATCACATGTACTCTGTCCTTACATATAGCTATATTAAACTAGATTTGTGTCTACTGAAAATACTTTTCAAAGCATGGTCCATCTCTTAGAGTGAAAGCCGCTGTCAGAAACCTGCCCTGCAGTTGCAGTGAAGCCCTTTGGGCACACTTTGGTGGAGGTTGTGAAGCTGCTGGGGTGGTGAAAGGCATGAGACCATCAGAATCCCCCCGAGGTAGCCTGGTATGACAGAACTAACCAGGCTTTATTGAGTTTTAGTGCTCAGATGAACCATACAATTGTCAAATTAACACTTCATTCAGTTTGTTATATTGAACCTAAATTATACCATATTTTACAGTTACACAGGACTGACGCTGTTTGTCACACACACACACTCTTTGGTGAGAAGGCATGAACTATTTATTTAAAAAGATCTGACTCCATTTTATAGTATTTCTACAAAGGCCAGGGACTGGGGGAGAAGGCTGACACCTCTCCCCATCCCATTGGTCAAGACAACTGTCCATCAGCTGTCCATAGCTCTAAGAACAGGAATGAAAACTCTCCTTGAATTTGTGAAAACATTTGCTACTGTTTACAACACCAGAGTGTGAGAAAAACCCAACCCATGAAAAACTGTGAAACAGAAGAGAAGGGTGAAAACATCAGGGTGACACAGGACTTGAGCTACTGTGGCTTAAGAGTAAATTATGGAACAGTAGTTTAATGAAATTCTATGTTGGCGAAGAAAATATAATCTTGTTTTGCCAGTTATAAGATTTGCAGGTTAAACAGAATTTCATTACTTCAGTGTACAAAGTCAGCATGGTTGTTGAGATAATTTAAGGATTCAGTGTGTCGAGAACTAAAAAAAATTGTTTCTAGGGCAGTGAGGTGGCACTCTTATGCTTTTCTTTCCCTTTCTACATGAAACCATTGGATCCTTCACAGCAAATCTTAAAAATGGATTAAAACCTAAAAATTGATTAAAAACTAAAAACCACAGTGGATAGCAGAATCAAAAGCAAAATTCTAAAAAAAAAAAATCATTAAAATTAGAAATGTTAATAATCATTAGGAAACCTAAGATTGCTGAACACATTAACAAAACTACATTTGGTAGTTATGTTTTTTACTAAGATATGTAGCTGGAAGGGCTGAATTAACAGGTTAAAACCAGCAACAGTTGTAAAATTCTCTATAGCTAAAACAACTGGTTTTAGTAGCATATCTCAGTTCTACTATGAAATTTATGGCCTTGTAGTGAAGACAGACTTAAAGAAGGCATCCTTTTTGTCCCTATCACACCAAATCACTTTTAGCTGCTGCTAGGAGCCTTGCTTAGCTGGAAATATTATATATAAAAATATTTTTATATATTTATATTTATTCAGTATAAAATATAATATTTATATATATAGTGTAAAATATAATATTAGTCATAGATATATAGACGTAGTATAATATACTGCAAGGTTTATCCCTAGATTTTCATTTATATTTAGACACCTCACCTTATCTGAGTCACAAGTTTTGTTGTCAAGGCACAAAGTTATGACTTTACAGACACTCCAATATATGGGTTTGTATTCTTTGGGTAATGAGAAAGTAGAAAATCCATCTGCTAAAATATTTTGTTAATGCATAGGTATTCTTGTTTTTATGCCTGGGTAATCTTATTAAGCAGAATGGAAAGTGTTTCTAGAAAACATTTACTACACATGTGGCAAACCACTGTGCACACTTTACACGCACTTTACTAAGTTGGGATTACTAGCTACTTCCCTAACATTGCGGAAGAAGTGATTGTCACTGTCCCAAGGCCAGGAGCTGTGTTCTCCCCATTTGTGCTGTACAGACCCTTTTCCCAAGGGTGACTTCTTCAAGGATTAATTTTCTCCTCGCAATTATATAGTAGAAATCACTTAGACTTCCCAATAAATGCTAATTATCATGATTTTGGGGAAGACACTGGAACTAAAGAGAGTAAATCCCCAGCTGATATGAACATTTTGAGCTATGTTGTCATCAGCTGAAGTTCTGGTCTTGAATGAAGAGAGGGACAGATATGGAAAACCAGGAAGTGCCTTTATACAGCTGTGTTCTACTTTGCCAATATTTACTAATCAGAAGGTATTTCCTTGGTATGTATAAACCCATGAATATTAATTATTGAAATATTTCAAATCTGCAAACTCCAGCAATGGAACAGGGGCTGCAGTGCCAGTCCTTGTGCCTATAAACCCCCGTGACTCTTCACTTTCCTTCCCTTCATGGCTGAGGCAGTGGCACACTCCACGAGAGAAGCTTTACCCTTTTCTTCCGAGTGTGCAGCCCAGAAAGATTTTTAGCTACAATTTTTTTAAAGTTATCAAAAATGTTGACTTAGCAAAGATTTTATCAGCTTTGCCTTAATTGCTAGAAGGGACTAACCAGTGATAAAAATCATGTGCCTTATTAATATATAAATAAATTATGATAGCAGTCTTTCTGTCTCCAGGAGGTTGGCTGAAAAATGGCTTGTCATGGTTGGGTGGCATTTACTTTTCTATCTGTCAATATTTGGAGGATTTTATTACTTTGCAGTGCCAAGTTTAAAATGGCTAATGGAAATACTAAAATGGAATTAATCTAACTAAATAAAACTGGTTCTCCATGTGTTATTCCCTTGACAGTAACTTAATGTGCTTTCTGAAACAAAGCTATGGTGGAAAAATGAGTTATATTTAAATTTATATGTTGTTCATTTACTTACTCTCAGAAACTTTCTTTTCCAGCAGTGGCAAGCCATGGTGCTTTATGATCACCTTACCTCAAATATTTACACGGGACAGGAGGTTAGAAGTGGCCAGAGGGTTTCCAGATTCACTGACTTACAAAATGTTCTACTTTTGGAAATCACCAAAACCACAGTGGCAGCTAATTGCCCTCATCAGGAACTGCCTCAGGTCACTGCTGCAGAGTTTGTCCAGCCTAACAGGAGTGGCCTAACATGAAAATTACACACACCTCTGGCTGGAACTGCAGTGTTGAACAAAACCACAGGTGTCAACAGGGGACCTGTGCCAAAAAAGAGCCCTCTTGCCCAGTTAGCTTTGCTGCCCACAGTGGCAGCACCATTTTGTATCTGTGGGCTGGATGCAGCCTGCAGTTTCTGAGGGGCACTTCACCAAACCTAGAATGGTTGCTGTTCAGAGACATCAATAACAAGAATACTTCTAGTCTATTAATGAAAGAATCGTAGAATAAGTTAATTAATCTCCCTTTATACTTCTCATTGTACCATTTTTAAACTTTATACACTGACTCCTCTCTCTTTCAGAAGAATTGAATGAGTTATTTTCAGTAGAGAAATGCACACTTCCACTTTGGCAAGCAGGAAACAGAAGACCCAGGAAATGAAACAGAACTCTGAAAACAGCACAAGCAATAACTGCTGAAAGAGAGTTGAACTGAAGAACCAGCAAGGCACCAGAAGCTGAGAAACACAAAGGATGATCTCATTGTCAAAGCAGCAACCACTCCAGCCAAGATGTGGGAGCTGTGGGAGGTAGGCAGAGATGCCTCAGGTGATGCCAGCAGAGCTCCTGCTCTGCGTACACACAGGGAAGCAGCTCCAGAGGATCACAGAATTGTTACCAGCAAGGCTCTCTTGCAGTTGTGAGCACAGATTTTTAAGTACTGTCCGAGGCAGAAACAAGACACACTAATGATGCACACATAACTTGGAGATGACAACAACCTTTCCATTTTAGGCACTGCAGGTGTTTCATAACTACACTAAGAGAAAAGGGAATGGGAAGAAACTATGGCACAAATGTTGTTTTGAGTTCACCCACCTTGCTTTTGGATTGCATTGGCCACACACTTAATTACAATTCCTTGACATTTATTTCCTACCTACAGATTCCACGTTGGACAAGTGGCAGCTTTGTCATTAAGCTGGGCTGAGCTCAGTCTCAGACCTAGTACAAACACACCACAGCTATGGGAGGTTTTTTTGCACCTTGGAAAGATTCATGGCAATTCCTCCTTCCCTTCCAACAGCCTGTATGAAGTCTCATTCACTTCTTCATTTTCATCTTTTAAGATGCCACTGTCAGCATGTCAGGGCCTTACCTGTCACTGCAGGGAGTCTCTGGCAAGTATGCAGGGACATCATTAGTCCACAAGAGATAGATGCAATCCACTTATTTCTAATTTACTACAGAGTATCACCCATGACATCCAAGTCACTGGGAAGGAATGCAGTAGAGACTGAAAGGCAGAGTTTCTGTGAGCCATGCCCCACGTTCTTGGCTCATCAGTTTCTTTTTTCAAAGGTCTCAGCTTGTCCAAGGTCTTTTATCACTCACTGGTAAAACTGCCATTAGGACAAATTGTCACTTTTTCTCTTATTTTATGCCTACAGAGCCATGCTGTCTTCTGCCATCATCATCTTCAATGGAACTTTCCCACTCTTCCCTTAAAATTTTCTGAGCAGCAGAGCCCAGCTGACAGATACACTGGAGGGATTCAAGCACCGTGTCTCATTCCAAAAGAGATGGAACAAGAAGGCTGGAGCTGACTCACTGTGAGATAGCACAGCATTTTGTCTCTTGGGACACTCGTGGTGCCCATACATTACCTCATGTCAGAATAAGGCAAAGTCAGTCAGCTCAGTCATTGCTCCAGAGCATGAAACAATCCTGAACCACGTGGATTTCTAACTGTAGTAAATACCAACAGTGACTTTGAGGACTACATCAATTTAACTATGGTAAAAAGATCATGGATGCAAGAAGTCAAGATTATTACCCATAGCCAGAAGCCTTGAAACTTTTAATGCCAATTCATTTGGTAAGGGTAAGGGTAAGGGTAAGGGCAGTAAGATAACACAATCCTTAACCTAGTTCTACTTTAAAATTTCTTGCAAAAATATGCAATTCATGGACCAAATGATCTTTTTAGCAATAAATGTGTTTCTGACCAAGTCTCATTGGCAGCAGCATAGCATTAGCTGGGTGATCTGCCAGGAGGGGACTCAGAAATGCTGCATCAGTCTTGATCTTCATCCCAACTTCTTTTAGACCTGGAATTGATACGCAAAAGATCCCATCTGCACTGTCCCGTGTAAAACTCAACATTCAAGACCACAAAACACAACTGCTCAGAAGTTATACAGATTCACTTGACCTCCAAGAGTTAGTGTTGGGTTTTGTCACTCCTCCTTGAGCATTTCCTGGCAGCATCAGCTCCTCCTGTCACTCAGCTTTCAGGGATATTTGGTTGTTAGCCTACATGCAGAAACACTTTCTCATAAGACACATCTGTAACTGAAGGTTATCTCTAGAATTATAGATGTGGCTTTAAAGACAAAGTTGTGAATCCTGGCACTTACATCTAGGACCCTGGACAGATACATTGCCAAAAATGTCACGGCATATAATGTTATATAACTCACAATTAAATGGTATAAAGATATCATCATGGCAAGAAATACAAAGATCTCTAACAAATTAACATTCAGCCATGCCTCTTCCAGTTACAAAATAAAGAAGTCACAGGAGTCCTGAGCCTACAAAAAAATTTATACACAGGGTGCGGCCTTGCGTTCCAAAATGATTTTTCTACAAACTGATGAAAAACATGTTGACAGCAACTATTTGTAATCCATCAGTAAATCAATTTTTCCCTATAGACTCCTGGGTTGTAATGAACTTGTTCGTTCTGAGTGCTCTGATCTTACAGATTGGAACATGAATCTTGTTGTTGTGGTATGGTTTACGTAGAGGGAAGTACAGTTTTGTGGGAACTAGCTTTATCCATATCAAAAAAAGAAAGAAAAAAAGGAAAAAAAAGAAAGAAATAGGATTTGAGTCCCTGCTCAGGATAGGAGTTTGCTGTCTATCAGGTTGTGGTTGAAACAGCTCTTAAATCTGGGGGTTTTATATAGGCTCTTCAAATCATAAAAATACTACCATGATTTCTTTTAAAAATATTCTGTGGAGGAGGTTTTTATTTTGATGGGACAGCATCACCACTGCTGAATTTGTTTTGCTGAATGTATTGCACTGAACTGTAGACCTTTAAATTGATTTCTCTTTGCTTTAATAAAATTCTCTGATGTTAAAATGAGTTTATTACATTTATGTATTAGTTGGCCAGGTAAGATCAATATTAAAGGTAGGACCTGTAAAAGTTGGTGAGTTTGCTCCTGGAATTTAAAAGATTAGCAGCGCATGAAAGTCCATGTTACTGCTTATGGGGCGGCCTGTGGTTCATGCATTCCTTCTTCTTGCAGAAACTGTTCCAAATATTTTTTGGATACTCAGGTACCATGATGGTGATTTAATGGCGTTCATATTTCCAGGGGATTTGACTCTCTGGAGCTCGTAGCCTGGAACATTTCCTAACCTGTCATTATAAAACTCCAAGTCTCACTCCCTCCCATCACCACGGAGGAGAGGTGCTGACAGCAGCTCATTGTCATTCCCGTGTGCTTTTCCCATCACCACAAGTGCTGTTTATGTGGTTCCATTATCAACTCACCCTCATTCTCCTCGTTGCTTTGCTGTCAAATTCAGGATCTCGTCACTCACACTGATGAGTGATCTCCTTGTTTGCCCAGCCCTTCCTTGGCAGGACTGATGCTGCTGCACTTGCTCCTGACAGACTGAGGCGGGGAAAGTGGCCCATGCCCTTGGGAATTCCTCAGCTTTTTCTTCTGCTTATGGACTTGCAAGCAGTTCCATTGTGTGCTCTTCTCTTTTGCTCTCTGCCGTGCCACAGATTTTTTTTTTTGAGCTTCTGCAGAATTATTATCCCAACCAAGGAAAGGGCAGGTGAACTTCACCTCCCAACTATCCCAACATTTTGATGGGTTGGAAGGGAGATGAGGAAGCAGTGAGCAGAGGGCCAAGAGAAGGACAAGAGGGCAATAAGGGGGATTCTGTGGCCATCTCTTTCAGGCTGATGCAGTGCCTGAATCAGAGAGTATCTGAATAAGAAAGAGATTTCTGTTCCAGGCACCTGAAACAGGATCCACTGTGGTAAAAATCTCCACAAACTCTTAAGCAACTGAGCAATGGCTGAAGATAAGCTGTGGCCAAGGGATGTTTGCCTTACAAAACAATTTCAGGAAGTAGTTGAAAATGTCCTTGATGCTATTTTATACTGGTATTCCATTTTTGTACTCCAGAGCAGATAAAGACTGTGATCAAAAACCTGCTCCTGGATTAGAGTACCTCAACAAAGGCTTAGTCTGACAAAGGGGTGAGTGCCCTAAACTTCAGTTCTACAGTAACTGAGGCTGGGAAATGACTACAGCATTTTTTAAACTTTCTTTTTAAGTTGCTCTTTTGCATCAATTCCTTAAGCAGTCACTTTTACCTCAGAAAAGTGATTTGCTACAAGCAAAAATTTTTGCAGTTTCACTCACAGACATGGTTAAAACCAGAAAGGCTGCCAGTGCCTCGGAGAGAGGCACAAGGAGTGAAGAAGGACATAGAGGAACATGTTTTCCTGTGGTTCTTCCAGGCCTACACTGTTGCAAAGCTGCAACGCCTAATTTGCACCAGCAAATATTGCAATGCTTCAACTAGTTGGAGCCATTAGATTTTCTTGTTTTAAATATACAGGAGTTCATAAAGGACTAGGAAGTAAGCATGCTTCATCGTAACATTCATCTGATCTTTCCAATACTCTCATTCACTCATATTCAGTTCAGAAGGTGGCATTGCAGACATTATATCAGTACATCTGCATGTCTAATAAATATTACTTTGATATGTATTATCAAAATCTGTCACTTTTGATAAACATACTATAAATTTTGTATGTGCTTAGTCAGTTCTTCAGTTCATCACTAACTGGGGTACTAAGAGATCTGGAATGTTCCACAGTTAAAATAAATTCTGAGACATAAACTATGTAAAATTGAACATAGAAAGTGAAAAAAGCAATTTTAGCATGGGAATGAGGTGTCCTACATGCCTAAAATTTATTGCCAGGAGCTTTTTCTGAAAGGCAGCCCAAATACCTGGAGAATCCTATATAATGTTGAATTACACTTAGAAAACTTGCTTTGTTTACACACTTCAGATGTTGCTGTTGAACTCTCCCCTAGGCACGAAAGATGTTGAAATTTTACCAAAGACAAAAGCAATATGTGTGGAGTTTGCAAAATGATTCAATTGCTGCGGAGTTGCTTGGCAAGAGGGATGCTGAAAGCCACACAACTAAGTTGCAATCAGTGGTGTGCATGTGCAAGATTACATTTTAAGGAAAGGAAAATAAAAAATGGTTTTTGCAAATACAATACATGTAAAATGACCAGAGCACTGAAAGCTGAAGCTAGGATTTCTGAAGACATTTAGGTAATAAATTGGTCATATATGGCCAAGGTCAACTTTCTATCAAGTTCTAAATGACTGTATTTTTTCATTACTTTTTTTAATGTCCTAAGTCTTATAGTAAAATAACTTATTAGTTTTGTTAGCTTTTCCCTCTTCCCTTAGATTGAGAAACAAACTTCAGATTTTCTGATTTACAGTAAATAGTGGGGAGGAGGATCATTGTGAGGATTTTGTTGCTGCAAAACTGGCACATCAGTTATTTGGGAAGGTATTTGCTCATCTCGTCAACTATCTTGTGTACTAATTAAACTGATGGATTATTAGCCAGGGAGAAATCTTCAAAGCTGTTTTTGGAATGCTGGAGGCACTTTGCAGAATAAAAAATGCAAACAGCTTGATGGTTTACAGGAAATAATTAAATGCACAAGTGATGTTACAGCACTGCCCGTGGGTGATTACAAAGCCTCTTCCCCCTCCCGCCCCAAACCAGGTCTGTTAATGGCACTGCACTGAGTAACCTTTGAACACTTACCTTTAATATGCTGCTGGCTGGTTCTTTGGAGAAGCTTATCCTTTATTGACATTTTTATTTGCTTTGCATGTTTTACCTTGCATGCAGTGTGGACACAAGCCCAGCTGAGCACTGCTCACGGAGTCAGCTGCCAAGTCACTCGCGCAATGTGCACATAAACAGCAATCATATTCTCCGGTACTGCGTTTAAAAAAACCCACAAAACCCTTGGAAAAGCCTGATTCTGAAAAGAGAAATCCTACCCATCATGCTTTTTCTACCCAAGCAAGTGTACAAACAGTCTGGTCCCATGATGATAAAACCTGTGAAAATATTTGGCAATATCAGAACTTAATCAATGGTCTGAGACTTTACCTGCATATTGTGACCAGATGTAATTAATTACACAATTTAATCTTTATCAGTTTATCAAATTTGTACTTAGAGGTGACCCATTCAGTACAGGTGCAATACAATCACCTTCATATTTTCAACTTTCCACTGGAAAACCAGGAAAATTTGCTAAACTGTGGTTCTGCTGTCCCTCCTCCTCAGAGCAAAACCATATGACACAGGCTCATCTGTTAGTAGGTGTGTATAGACCAGAAGCTGTAATGTTGTGAGAAATTATGTGCAAGGAGACTGACTACCAGTTCAGATGGATCAACTTTATGTTTTCAGCTAAGAACAAAGCAGAATTTTAGTTAGTGCTGGCAGTTGAGTTGGAGCTGTTTATTCTCCAAAATGAATTTGAGCCAAGTATTTGATGGTATTCAGTTTACTCTGATTTTTCCAGCCTTGTTTATGAATAATGGCAGGACTCCAGTTTCTATGAGTTAAAAAAAAAAAACCCCAAAACATAAAAGTGGCTAAATTGGATTCTATCTGCCATTTGGTAGAAATACAAAGATGATGTGAATGCTATTAATGGATTTAAAGTTTGACATGTTCGGCCTTGTTAGCAAATCCCACCCATCTAAAACATCCTTCTTAATCACATCACTAGCATGCAGAACCTCCATGTAAATGATCACTCTTTCAGGAACTTACCATATTTCAGAGGAAACTTTGGCGGAAGAATAAGTACTGCAGGGTGGGTTTCTTCACTACTGTGGTCCTTGTAGAGAATAAAGCTTACTGAAAGCTGTTCCTCCTGTTAAGGTGTTAGGTCACAGTTAGCTCTTTCTAATGTCGAAACAAGAGTAAAACCTAAGAAGTCCTCTACCCAAAACCTAAACCCGTAATTTAGCACATTTCTGAAGTTTCCTCTATCGGTGTGTTGTGTGACTTGGGATTCCTCAACCTACCCAGTTTGACTGATATCCCACAGGAGTCTCAGCATTCCCAGGATCCTTTTTCTTCCCAGCAGAGTGACTGTGGAAATGGAGAATTGTGTTACTTGCATCATCCACCATCACTTCTCCAAGTTGGGACTTTCCATCTGGGAGCTGATTTTTTCTTGTTGCTCACCTCTGATTCACTCAGCTACATATATGCCCCAAATCATATTTTGTACTATAAAGTGGCTTCCAGAATGAGAAACACTTAGCTCCAAGAACATTCAAAGCAGATTTCTCACAGAAATCACTGTGAGTGAGATATTTGTTGTTGCTCTCTCTGTAAACAAGCAGGTCTTTCACCTCTATCCCATCCATCAGTAACAACTGAGTGGTCAAAATCACAGGAGCCTCCATGCTCCTCCCTAATCCTGCAGTGGTCCATGATAATTCCAGCTCTATAAGGAGATGTGGTGAAGTTCTTGGATCCCTTGATTCACTAATACTTATTTTACTCAAAAGGAAATGCCAGCATCTGGCCTAGCAAGACTACAGTACTACATGAAATTCACTTTCCAGTGTGCAGGGGCAGAAAATACTGAGGAGGGAAGGAACCCCCCTAGAATTGCTGCTTACTGATGTCTGAGCAGCTTTACCTAATACGCAGTCCTTGCTGCCAAAAAGTTAGAGGTCTGCCTGGGTGCTTTACCTGAGAAAAAGCAAACTGCACATCTCAGAGCAAAGAGCAAAACCCAGTATGATTACACTGGCAATGCCCCCAGAGGAGACAGAATGTGTCTGGCAGAATTGATGCCTTGGGAGGGCTGACCTGGAACAGAGACTGGACAGAGGTAGAGAATAAAGTAGGGATTTATTGAAAGGCCTCTAGGATACACCTTGGGCAGGACAAGAGCCTGGCCAGGGCTGTACCCAAGGTGGACCCAAAATGGTGACAAAATGGATGACCAGTCACGAGGTCTCACACTTTTATAGGTTTGGGTCCATTTGCATATTGGGGTTTAATTGTCCAGTTAGAGCTCCAGGTTATGAAGTCCCATCCTTCTTGTTTCTCTCTTCAGCTCACTTTGTGTTTTTGGGCCTGAAAATTGTACTCATTGTCCTTGGTCTTCAGCAGGAAAAGGATTTGTTTTGTCCACTTACTCTGTGAAGAGAGCTGACCAGCACTTAATGTGAGGCTCAGAACTGCACCCTTAGGCAGCACAGAATCTGGAAAACATGAAAGCCAAAACTTAAGGCATCAGAATCAGTACTTTCACTGTGGAGTTAAATTATGATTTAGGGACTGCTCTTACTGTGAAAATTTGCCACTGGAAGGGGAAAGGTAGACCACTGCTGTAATGCAGTGGTATTGTGTACTGTTAAATCCACCTCATTTGAGTGACAGTGCACTGTCTGATGAAACTCCGCTAGATAAAATCTTATTTTCAGCACAAAAATCTTTGGCTGCCTGCAGAATGGTGCTGACATGTTTGCTCCAAAGCAAGTAGTGTCTATAACATGCTGAAGAATGGCATTGAACAAGGGATTCAGAAAAAATGATGCATTGCTAGCACTGCCTTTCTTATTAGGAAATTAAAGTTAGGCATAAAATGAAAAGAATCAGTGTGGGACAGCACTGACAAGGATACTGATTATGGAAACACGCTCAAGCAGGTATCTTCCTTCATCCTCAGGCTTCAAAAGCCATTTCACTGTTCACAAATCCCTACTGGTGTTTGGCACTTCCACTGATCAGACACAGAATAAAAGGCCAAAGAAGAGCAGGAAAAAAGATCAGTACTGTTTATGGTCAGAAAAATGTTTAATGTTAATCAGCAACGTTGTTTTTCCCTTCCCCCATTTGTAAGGAATAAAACTCTTTATGGAATGCCTTGTTTATTTAGGCCACTAACATTAGAAAAAACTGGATTTTTAATTAAAAGCCTTCCTCATGTTCTCTGACAATAACCAAGAAAAGTTCAGGCCATTTTCTCAAGCACCCAGGCTATAGAAGCTGCTGGGAAAGAAGCTTTCAGCAAAAAGCAATATGCAGTATCCTTCAGACTTTAGCAGACAAACAAATGCTTCTTCTAACCCTGTTATTTGAGAAGTTCCTACACTAGATACACATTAAGGCCGTGATGCATGTGACAGAACACAAAGGTGCCCCTTCTGCTTAAATCATAAATTAAATTATAACAAAAGCAAGTATTTCTAAGCAGTATTAACATAATAAATAGCAAAAGACAGAGAACAATTATTTAACACACAGCAGAGAGGACTAAATAAAACACTCTTTATGGAGTATTAGTATGAAAACTGCTGCTCTTCTGAGATGTTTTTCTACCTTGATGAGAAGTGCTTTGTCCTACAAGGGAAAGTACAAGCAATGTGCATCTAAGGAACCCCATCAGTACTCCAGAAACTGCCTTCATTTTTAAATATTTAGGTTCTAGGTCAGGAAAAAAGAAAATCCATAAGCCCACAGCAGTGCTTCATTACCCTTATGTACCTACTGTCTTAATATTTTGTCTTAATATTTTATAGGAGATTACTTTGACTGCAAAGTTAAAGATGAGAACATGCAGTCAAGCAGGTACTGGCAAATGGTGGCACAAAACATCCAGACTTTGATTTCTTATAATTTCTTATTTCCTGAGGCTTTGGAAAGAAGAATTCAAGTATCTACTCCTATAATTCCTTCTCTTTAATGTTCTTCTTCACCAAAGCTTCCTGAAGAACATTTTCCTTTTTTTTCTTTTCTTCTTTTAATAAGGCCCAGTACCAAAAAAGTTAGTATTCTACTAGAAATTTGAATTAAAGTTTAATTTATTTCTTTCTGATGGGTTTTACTTATCAGCATTCTTGTTTCAGCAACTTCTACAGTTTATGGCAGCATATGCATTTCTGTATTGCAATAAGCCACTGTTCATGGTTTATAAGAGAATTTGGAGTTAAGGATTAGCTGGTAAATATTACTGCTGGTCCCAGACATCTTTCAGTGCCCCATGACAGTTTGGTATAATCTTTCCTCTCCCGTCTGACTGATTTTCATGGGGATTCTTGATTTTAATTCACATGGGAGTCGCTTTTTGTTATATTCTGGGATTTATAGGTAAGAAAATTGGGCATTTTTCCTAGTTTTTTTTTGTTTGTGCAGCTTTCAGCATGTTCGACCTGTCTTGGACACTTGCTGTCCTGAATTCCTTGTGTGCTGGGCTAAACTGATGTGTCATTATTCACACAGAAACAAACAGTGATCAATGTCACAGTTCTACTTTTTCATCAAGCTTCAGCCCGACACATGTATTCACTGACATGAGGAGGACATAAGGAAATGTCTGTAGAATCACAGAATATCTCAGGTTGTTAGGGACCCACAAGGATCCTGCCCTGGCACGGGACAACCCCCAGAACCACACCATGTGCCTGAGAACATTGTCCAAACACTCCTTGGACTCTGGAAATTGTTCTCAAACTGTTTTAACATTGTTTTGGTGTGGAAAACCAGGTGTTTGTCAGGGAAAGCTGGAGCCTGCCTTGGAATGGAGAATGTAAATCCTCTCCCTCTGAATTATTATAATTATGAAATTAAGGGGCTCTCAGGTAAATATACGGGAGTAGGAATAACAGTTCTTTACTAGGATTTTTTTTTTTTTAATAGTAGTAGTGCAAAAAAGCAAACAAACAAAAAAGGAATCACTGACAGAGTCAGAACACAACCTGACACCTGNTACTGCTGGTTACATCTGGCATTGCAACCCAAGACAAACATCTACCTCAGTGAGTGATTTTACTTTTCATTTTTTTTGATTGCACAGCAAGCAACCTGGAAAATTTTACAGGGTTCTTCTCCAACTCACCTGGATTTTAATGTGTTCTTCAGAGCATAGGAAGCCCCAGGTGAGCTGAACTGAAAGGAAGGAAAAACTGAAATGAAACACCTTTCAAAACCTCTTTGTCAATCCAAGGGCTGTGAATGATGATTCACTTACTTCCACTAACCTGTGCAATATTTATTGTGTAGGCTAGTAAAAGTTTTATTTAAATTTTATACAAAACATGACACCATTTTAGTGGAAGTAGGAGGAAAGGTTGAAGACAATGCTAAAATACTTTCTCAAAAAGATTCTCTGGTCATCCTAAACCTCTGCTCCTCCCAAAATCCTGCTCCTCTTGCTGAGCTCATGGTTACAGTTGTTTATGACCCTCTACCCTTCCGAGGGGAAATCCACCAAGGAGGGTCTGATATTTGCCTCTCTGTTCTTTTATACAGAAATTAGAGACCACACATTTATCCACCCAAATTTCCAGGCACCTCCTTTGAACTCCCCTGAATTGTCCTCTTTGTTTTCGTATGTCCCCAGATTAGTCAGTCATAAGTAGTTCAGCTTCTAGAACTGTACAAGAGACTGGGGACCAAAAATTGAGGCTACATTCACTTAAAAGTTACGCCTAATTTCCTAGGCATTGTTTAAAAATCCTCTGCTTTAAAGATACAGACTTTGAAATATCCTTGCGGAGTTTTTTGGTTTATTTTGTATAATATTTTGAGTTGAGTTTTTTCAGTATGAAGCTGTGGGGTTCTGAAGAAGCAGAAGCACTTGGTAAGTGTGGATTATCTGTGATTCAGTTCCGTTGTGTTTCCTGACTTTGTTTTTCAAAACATATTTGGAAAGGCATGAAAATGAAGTTTGTATTAAATCATCAGGCATATTTTTCTACTTGCTGCTCCTCCTAAGAAAAACAGAAATGCTAATAGTTCTAAATTGAAAGGTTAATTACTTTGCCATAAAACAATATCTGTAATTCAGGTGTGGGAAGCATCACAATGGGGTACACAGGAATGGCTCATTGGTCTCTAACTCAAGAAAAATCCTGGATCAAAATATCATTCACCACAAGCAAGATGCACTGCATTACTGCTAAATATAGACACAGCTGCAGAATAAATATAAGGGGAAACTGGTGCTTATAAACATTATTTTTTTTCTTGTAGCTGATATTTTAGGCTATATTTGACCTGTATTTCTACAATTGCAAAAAACCCCTTGATTTACTAAAATTCAGTATTGTTGATTAGCTATTAGGGAACAGAGCAGGCTACTCAAAGCATTTAAGCTTTGATTTTTTTTTTTTTAAAGTATTGAATAAGGGAAACGTGTAATATTTTCTGTGTTTTTACAGTATATGTTAGAGAGGCCTTTGTGGACTACCATAATCCTTTTTTCTATTAACTATATGCCTTCAAAGTTCACTCTGGCATTTCTCATACACTTGACAATATAGGGTCAGGAAAGGAAGCACAAACTTCACTAGAGGGGTATGAAAACAGCATGAATTCTCATTCAAAGCAGGGGCTGCAGATATTCAATCTCTAGAGCATTCACTCAGAGTGACATAGCTGTCTTAAAGGAATTTAGTTTTTCAGGAACAGCGTGGCCTACACAAACCCATTTTCCTGTGTTTCTACAACTAACATTCACTCTGCAAGTCTGATTCACCCTGCCTGTGTGTTCAGCGTGCTTTAACCTTCTGCCCAACCTGATCCAAACATTTCTTTGCCTCCTGCTTTAGTGTATTAACCCCCAAAAGCAGCAGCAGCCTGCAGTGGTTAAACATTAATTATGTAACTGCAATTAGAGTACTGCCAGGTCTAGTGCTCAGCTGTAAAGCAGAGAAGATACAAACCACAGCATTTTAAGTTCCTTGGTGACACAGTAGGGATTTCTGTGTTATGTAAAAGACACTTAAAATGATTTTGCACCATTTGCACTGAAGAGCTATCACCTTCCTTATAAAATTTAACTGGACTTCAAACAGCACAACAGAAAACGGAAGTTTTCTTGCAATTTTTCCCCCCTAGTGTCCTCAGTTATTATTACTGAATTATTTTAAAAATGGAGTTGTGCTATTTTCAAGACCAATGAATATGGTCCTATGTGACCAAGGTCATGTGACCAAGGTACTATGTTTATCTAGTATTAAGTACTTAACTATCCTTCCCCAAGAAGGCAATAGAGATTCTTTGACTTAGGGCAGGGCCTCTGAACCAAAGGGGATCTTCCCACTCTTTTTTCACAGACCCTGCAGTCTGAAGGGTCTCCTTTATAGTCCTGAGGTTGCTAAACTCTTATCCAGGGGCCAGTCAAAAATGTCAGAAATCTGGAAATTACACACAACCCCCTCTTCTAAGGTCAGCAGTGGAAGTGAGGGCAAAAGGAGGGCCCTTCACTCTTGGTCAGTGTAAGGGCACAGAGGGATTAAACCCACAGCCACAGCAGCAGAGAACCCAACATGCTGCTCTCCACATGGCTGGGAACTCGCTGTGAGTGGGAGAGGTGGGATTCTGTAACTCAGCTGGAAAGAAGGGCTGAGCTGCTGCTCCTCTGCAGCAGCCTCTGGTGTGGCTGGCCTCCATCACCACTGCAAAAGGGGTGGGAGGGAGAAACAGCAGAGGAGCTGGATCCAAATAATGAAACTTTGGCAAAGGGCATGGAAATAAGAGGTACAAAGATCACAAGAGCTCTCTCAGGCTTAGAGCTAGAGCTCCCACAATGTGTTCCTGTCTTCCAGAAAGTTTTTTTTCTGTGTAAAATAATATCACTGTGCTATAGAAATAGCTCAGTGCATTCTCCAAAAGCCAGGAGTTTCAGTTCTCTATTTGGCTTTGCTCTGACATTTCAGGGCCAACTTCACTTGCAGGAATCCAGTCTGATACAGTGAATAGCCCTCTCATGCAGTTACTGAAACGATTACTATTTTAAGTTGAAATATTTAGTCAAGCTGAAAATATGCAGGTGGGACAGGTATTTTAAAATTCAATTTAATTGTCAGTAATTTGCAACCTGTGGAGTTACACACTTCACTATCAAAAAGTGGGAAGATTCCCAGTTCCCCATCAAAAGGCACATTGCACTCGACCTGCAAAGAAAGAGAAACTGAGCTTTTAAAAAGTAATCTAAAATAGTTCTCCTTACAAGGGCAAGTGCAATCATTAATTTTTCTAGTCTTTACGTTAATCTACTTTTTTTCCTGTAAACCTAGGACAGATGGATGTAAATGTTCCTTTTGTATGATCTCAGACCATCCTACTGAAGCAGGGTAAGTGTCACCATCTCAGGCTCCAACCTACAAAGGCAGAAATGAGCGGGACAAGTGCTCTAAAATGTCTGTATACTCATTTCACTTGGGGAACCTAACACAAGTTTAATCCAGGATGTTTTTCAGCTTGTTTTCAAGTCCTCTAACTTATCTCAAATTATTAGAAAACTCCTTACACTGAACATGAACACTGTGCATAAAGATACTGCTTTTAAAGTATGGGGCCTTGAAGTATTAGGTTTTCTTTGTGGGGTCGCATCCTTTAAATTTAATAGTGTGTTTAAAATATTCTCAGCAAAGACCAGCTGTAAATTCCATAAAATGCTCCCTAGACAGACTTGGCTCAGTACCTCACCCTTTGAAATTGCATTGGGTTCTGCTGGCTGGGGCAGGAATTGGGAGAAAGAATAAAACTTTAATTTCAGCACAGGCTTTCGCAGCACAAGGCGGCCTCTTGAATGATGTGATCACTAATATGTTGGGAATGTACTAAATCAGCTGCTGCCCAGCTAGGACTGAGCTGGGGACTTACGGCTGTGATTAAAAGCAGCAAATACCTTTTCTTAGCATTCTTCTTAAATTCTAATTCAGTTAGAAGGAGTTTTGGAGAAAGGAAGGGACTGGAAAAGCCATTTGTAACCCAACAGTACATTGAAATAGGAAACAAATGTTCACCTTTTCTCAGGTATAAATAGAGGGTAAATGTAGTTACCTGGGATAGTTCTCTATGAAAGATTCTCTACCTGATGGAATAAAACCCATCTTCTCTCACAGTTAGTTGCCCAGGAGAGACAGATACAAACATTTGTTTATTGCGTTGCAATCTTTACATAATGCATAATTTTCAATATCTCCAGGCTAACGGAATCCCATTTTAAGAAATGAATATAATTCATATTCCTGGGCTCTGTTTTCTCAATAACATCACCTCATTTTTTTTCCTGCTTGGTAACTCATTTTTTTGCAACTCAATGAGCTCGGGTAATCTTTCAGTCTTTTGGGAATTGTGCTATGTAGGGGAAGTGGCAACCAGCCATTCCATATGGTTTTGAGCCCCTTCAGCCCAGAGGACCTTCTCTGTCCCATTATGTGACCACCTAAAACAGGAGAAATAGAACTTTTTATAGCACAGATATGGAGCTACAACATGACTAATATGTGTAAGGGGGGGAGAAGAATTTAAGATGCATACAGACCATTTGTTTTTATTTCAGGAGTCCATATTTTTCTTTTAGGCTCCATATACAGAAGTTATGATTACCCAGTGTCTCGGTTTTGGTCTGATCAGAAGTTCAGCCTGCCTGGTTCTCATTCTTCTGGGTGGTCTCCCCAGCTGAGTTCCCCAAACCCACAAGTTCATAATAAATATTTAGGCATTTCCTAGATGCTTTACAAACAACTTCTTCAGTTAGTATAATTCTATGATAATTCCTATAGGCTGCCCAGGGAGTTCATGGAATCTCCCTCTTTGGAGACATTCAACACCCACCTGGACATGTTCCTGTGCAATGTGCTCCAGGTGACCCTGCCTGGGCAGGTGGTTGGACTACACGATATGCAGAGATCCCTTCCAATACCCCTAAATATTCTGTGATTCTGTGAAACAGAATCATTTAACAGTAGCATTTAACATATGGTACATCAACTTTTCCAGAGTTCCCTGAATATTCACGGGTGTGTCCTGTGTGTAACAGTTGTGGAGGCAACTTTGCAGTCAGGAATACCCCAGTTTTTCAGGCTGTCAGAAGTCCTCATATCTGTCAGCCATCAGCTATTGCTGATACGCTGTCAGCAAGGGAAGCTGCATTTTTTAAAACCAACTTCTGAAAACTCATGGTCCATCTTCCGTTCCAAAGCACATTCAGAAAAGTCAGTTAAGATCTGACCTCACAACAGAACCCCTGAGACACCCTTACATACCCTCTATTGCCATGGATGAAATCCAGGGTTCAAGGTTTTCAGTTTCAATAGACTGCAGACTTTCAATTCCAGTCAAGTCAGTGGGAAATAGATGTCCACCTCAATAAATTGGACATGTCATTGTTGATCCCATATATTTTGCTGGTAACATTTTGCTTTGAAAATATAAGGTGAGGCAAGTTTTTATTTACCAAGAGCCTGTTCATTAACTGTATAAGCCTTTTTCCTAGCTATATTTTAGAGATCCTGTAGTTGGGTCTATTTAAGTGAAGGTTAAAAAACTAAAAAAACTCCATAATCTTTTGTGAGAAATTAGGAATCATAATTTCTAAGCTCTTAAGGTAAAATTCTAAAAATACGTATTTATTTCTGAGTGCTAATAGGAAGATTTCCATGACCTTGCTCTTGTCAGCATGCTATTTAGAAATGAAATCCTGATTTGCAGGGTGTCAGATAAATGCAGGTGTGCAGATGTGCTCACTTGATTGCAGACTGCATGCACAACCTCATTTACGTGGGCCAAATCAGCCCACAGCTGCACTTGCAGTCGAGGTCTCCAATCAGCAGAGGCTTTACAAGGTTGAAAAACTGCCCCCATGCAGACATTGAGCAGCCTGGAGAAGACCCCACACAAAGCTGTCCATTGCATCTCGGCGGTTTGATCCCAGTGGTGGTGGGAGCTGAATGTATCACTGGGCCTCTGCTCCACGTCACCTGGAGTGCACAACACCAGGTCTTTCTTCCCCTCTTTTTAGGGTATTCACCTCAGTAGGGAAAAAAGCTCAGCAAAGAGTTTTGTTGCTGCCTTTACACACAGCTTCACGTCCCACCTGAACATCAATCTGTTCTAGCAGGGCCATATCTATACACTGGATGTGCAGAAGAAAATAATGCAACCTTGGTTCTTAGTCTGCAGCCATCTTTAGAGAAATGTGCCATGTTTTTGAGCCAAACAGGAGCCACACAGCACAGAAATGTTCATTCTCTCTGCCTCATATAAGCTACATTTTTAGTTTTTAAAAACATAACCAGCATCTTTATGATAACTCAGTTTTTTTGTGCAGAGGAAGGTTTTCCAGCACCGCTGAATATCATGGAAGAAAACATTAAGATAGCTGTGGGACCTGATGCTACTTCACCAGGTTATTTGCTAGACTACCCCTCTCTCTGAAACCCTCAGGCAGCTCCCCAAAACAGCAAACCGGTTGGCTAAACCTGGTCCTTGTGGTTCTGATTATTTTTCTGTATGTGCCAAAATCCCAGATGTCATGAGAGAAAAAGAGAGACCTTTCTTGGTAACATGTGCATAATCAAGTTGAAAGAATTCACAATGTACAGCATCCCCACATTCACTGCATTTGTAGGCTCTCTACACCACAGAAAAGTTAGTACTGCTTTATTGTTTCTTGCCCATCTTTTCAAAATAAACACAAATCAACAGGGATGTGATGAATTTGGGAAGTCCTACCTGCTACTCTGACATAACTGTTAGTCAAAAATACCTACTGCTCTGATTCAAGTGTTAATTCCAAATTTCTCTTTTTGCGGAGCTAGGAATGAGCAGTTCCTAAAGAAAGGTGATTAATGATACTTTGAGGTCCTTGTGCTCTTTCAGAAAGGGTGGGAGCTGCAGGTACAGCCTAACCCTAACAAAAAAATGAATATGCCTTCATTCAGCAGCAGTTTGACTCCAAAAGTCATATGTGAATACAGCTGAGAAGACAAGAGTCAAATAAAGTATTTTCATGAAGAATTTTTAATCAAAGAGACATGATAGTTTCATAGATTTTTGAGGTTGAAACGAGCCAATAAATCTAACAACCTCCTGAAGCACAGGTCCTCTGACACATTCTTGCACTCAGTGTAGGAATTCAATCCATTCAGCCAGTCCTCAGCATCCTGCCAAGTTCCTGGCACGAGGAGTGAGCAGGAGTGGGCCAGGCTGGGCACTGCACAGAGCAGGGTGTAATAGCAGGCTCCGTATCTTTCCAGTCAGCATCCACGCACCTTTATAGCAGAGACTCTCCTATCCTAACTAGAAAAAAGGTTGCTTCCTGGTGGCCAGTGGAATTAAAGGCGTGATCTTAAAGAATCATCAGGATGTCCCAAGCAGGCACATAAGCAAGACTAATGAGCATGATCCAGGTCCCTGTGTGTAGGTCTTTTACTGTAAATTTATTCAGGATTATCTCCAAGGCAATCTATTCTAGCCCTTGGATTAGAGGAATACTTGGTTCCCTCATGCAGACCATTAAGCAGCATGGTCTTTGCTGTATTTTTTTGCACCAAGAGCTATATTCTCATTTTGTTTTACTTTGAAACCATAACAACAGTTCACAGTAGTCTTCAGGGAAATTAAAAAAAAAGAAAGGAAACCATGTTTTACAGGAAAGTACAGATACTACAGAGACAGCTGAATTTATCAATTGTGGAGGAAAAACATGCTAGTTGAACCATGCTGCTAAAAGGTTTCATTTGAAGGTGTCTAAAGGTTGGGTGACCAGTTTCTGATCACTTAATGATTCAGCCAAAGTTACCAGGCACTGTTTAAGAAAACATGGAAAAAAATACTTTGCCAACTGTTGTCCCCACCAATCTGTCAGCAAATCTGCATTCAACAACAACAATATGCACACAAAAATGATTCTTCTCTCAGGGAATCTCCTGAATCTTAATTTTGCATCATATCTGTATTTAATGGTTTCCAAAAGACTATATACTTCACTGAACCATTTTCATGAACTTAAGGCAAAAATCTTTTATGCACCCCATGAAAAGGGAAACAGATCCTTCAAGGTGTTTTTAAGGAAGAGATATTAAAAGTAAGTTCTTCTCTCGTTTATATCTCTCCCAAAGTTTCTACTTTGGAAAGTTGTTGAATCACAACAATAATTGCAGGCCAGATAGAGACGCTTCTTGATGTTGAGTAGAAATGGAGAGAGGTCTTTGCATACAGAAACTGCCAGGTTGGGCACATGATCTCAGATCAAGAAATGTATTGTGTTTCTCTTCAATTACAGAGAAATGAGGAATTGGAAAAGAAATGGAAGCTTGTCTGCCATTTTTATGTTTTGTGTCCTAAAGAAGAAGTCATGCAGAGGATGTCTCGCAGTGGTGGCCCTCACTGGAGACAACCGAGGAGCAGCTTCTTGCTTTGCTTGTGGAGGAGAAGTGCCAGGACCAAAGAAAGCTCACTCCAACAGCTGGTTAGCTTCCAGCTGTTCTGATACATCACTTTCTTAATGCTTCTTCTCCATGCATGCAACCAAAAGGCCTTTAAAGGTCTCAGAAACAGGCACTAGAACCAGTAGGTCTCAGGGCCGGGGTGTGAGCGCTCTGGGGGCAGCAGTGTTTAATTAGCACAGAGTGAGGGTTGGCTGCTGTCCCTGTCACAGCTGCACGGCCTCTGCTGCTCAGCACAAGGCCTGGGAAGGGAGAGGAATTTTATATTTGGCCACAACACAGTAAGAATGTTGTTCCAGGTCCCATGGGGCAACAGCATTTCAGAATATGCTGTGTGCACAGCTTGAGAGGACACTAAAGCTGGTCAGTCAGTTTGGCAGAGTGCATTTTCTCTGTCAGAGATTTTAGGTTAGCAATAAGAAAAATAGAGATTTTGGAGTTACATGGCAGATCTCTATCAATTTCAAACAGTAATTACTCGATGGGAGTTCAAATGAAGAATTTTGATTTCTATCCAGTTCAAATGAAGAATATATCTTTCTATATATTTCTAAATATTTTCTTGCATTATAGTGTGGAAACAAGTGAAAACTGAAGTTATTAATAAAATAGCAAGTTCTGTATTCAGCAGAACGAATAAAAACTTAAGCATTTTAGGTTTTAGTTATTATTCAAGGAATTCTAAGACCATCTATCAATTAAATACCAAACAGGTTCACAATTCAACCTTGGTTTGCAATACATGGAGGAAGCTCTGTTGGCTCTTTTCTCTGGAAAAGTGATTATTTAAATTACAAGTGATAATATAAATTGTAAGAGATTATATAGAATTTTTAGAGGACTTAGAGCTAGAGAAGAAACTGGTCAGGGGATTTCTGCTACATACTGTGATGGCATATACACAGTTGAATTACTCTCAGGTGATCCAGTTTATAGTCATCTAATTCAGAAAATATTTTCATTTTACTGAAAGAATATTTGCAACCTGCTAGTATGTTTGTTTTCCAAGGAGACAGGGTTTCAAATAAACTAGGCAGCTCTGTTCTCTTCCCACCAAGTCTTGGCAAAAACATTTCAACCCCCTTCAATCTTCTTCAGGTTACACTCTGGATGTAGAGGAAAGAGGGTGTAAGTGTTGTTCACAGCATGATCTGGAACAGTCTAGCAGACCAAAGTCATTCATAAGATAAAAGAATCAGTTCTACAGCCTTGTTAACTGAGACACACAGGAAAAAATTCCCAAAGCCACACACACAAACAACAAAAAAAAAATCTACAAAACCAGAAAACCCCCAAACAATTAAACCCTAAGAATGACAAGACTAATTTGCTTTTGCACTAAAGGCAAATCTGGCTCTTGAACAAGAATTGGAATAAATGTATTCAAAAGCTCTGTTTTTACAAGAAAGAAAATACCACTGTTAATCACTCTTACTGAGTTACTGTAAATACTGACAGCTGGATTTAGAAACTTGAACTAACATGTACTTTAAAGTTCATTCGCTGGATGAGGATTCACAAGAATATTTCAAAACGAGAGCCCCAGTGCCAGATCTGGGGCTTTTCTACCATACAGTCTGATTGAGAAATTCCCCATGTCCACTTACAGTGGAAATATATCCTATTTAGTATGGTAGCCAGATTTTTAACAATGTTTAAGCATTTTCAGGTAGGAATCTGCCCAGGCTGCCAAAGACTATTTTTATAGAAGTAATAATAAGGAATGTATGGGGAGAAAGTCTGTGTCCATTTGTTCAATCCATAACAATAACCAGACACTCTAAACAAAACACACTGTGTTGAATTGGTGTCCACCAGCCTTGTCAGCTCCAGAAATTAAGGATTTTGGGTATTACATTGTTACAGAAAACTTTATCACTTAAAAATGTACTCAAGAGTTCACACCACGAGGACAGGCTGTGCTAGGCAGCTGTGCTTTTGCTCCTCTAGAATTCCCGGCTGCTTCAAGGAAGATACTGTTGCTAATTCCTGGATAACAATAATTTGTTTAAAACATGGTGCTATGAAGACATTGAAATGAGAAAATCCATAATCCTTCTCAATCAGCAGTTTACTACAAAAATGTGTTTTGCAAATCCCAAGAAAACATTCCACAAAAAAATGTGTCCAAAAGCCCTTAATACAGGTAGAAAGCCCTGCTGAGTTGTAGTCTGTTCCTTAAACTGGGGATACCAGTACACTTCAAGCTGATTTGGAGGGGCAGGATGGGGAAAGGAATATCTGCTCTATTTGCTTTTCATAATCAAGGACACCTAACCTAATTCCTTGAAAAAACTTGAAAAAGTAGTGTTGGTTTTTTTTTCTTTTTCTTTTTTTTTTTTTTTTGCGGGTGGAATGCAACTCCAACTTGTTGCAGTATGTCAGAATCAAGAACTGACAACACAAGTGAAATCCAAACCACATGAAAATCGCTCAGCCATATTTATTTCGTTGCAATATTTTTGAAAACCAGTCAGCTAAACGGATATAGTAAGCAGTGCAATAAATTTGGTTTCTTTCTGTTCGAAGGCCCTGGACAGTTGGAGAATACTACTAATACGTCTCTCTATTAACTCTCAAATTCATTAAATTCATTGATCTCCATTTAGACATCTTGCAAGAGTGAAATCTCAGTTGCCCTAAAATCCATTTTCACTATTTCCTTTAAGGGAATGTTAGTGAGTCATAACTGTAACATTAGATCTAATTAATTGGGACTTTGTGCCAGCAAAAATACCAAAACAGTTGATAATTTGATTTTTGGTTGTCTGTCCCCTAAGACTATTCAGTAGGTATAAAACTTAATCACTTTCTTGAAATTCCATTATTCTCTAAAATAAATGCATAAAATTAATATTTACACTGTGACTTTATTTAGTTTATCCCCTGGCTCTGGTAATGCTTATAAGGATGAAGTATCATTGCAATATTTGCACACAGTATTCACCTAGCATTTAAAAATATATCTACGCTTGTTAAGAAAAAGCCCAAATACACTGCCACAATTACGTCTTTGTTTTGTTTAGCTGTGAACATAATATTTTGCAAATGTGTATGTAGAACATACATTTTGCATTTTGTTTCCGTGCCACAATGGAAGTTTGGGCAGCAGAACTGGCTATGTCACCCACAGAGTACTGAAATAATTCACTTTAACTTCCCTCAGTGGTAAACAGATATCCAGCTGCCTTTATCGCTGTTCCCTAAATTTACCTTCTGCGTCCTAAGCAGGGCTGTTTAGTGTCCTAATTCAGGGAGGTGTTTCAGACATGATTTCAAGTGTCCCTCTTCGCTCTGATAGCTGGCTGGGCACGTCTCTCAGCGCTTCCCTGAACCCTGGGCTGCCTGTGCCACCACAGAAAAAGCAGCAAAGGGCAAATCCTGCAAGGGATGTGTCATGTCTTACTCAAGTGTCTTGTAGTGATACCAGCATGAGGGTAAGTGGTGGCTCTTGTGCTGCTGCTAAAGGGCAAGTGGAAATTAGCTGTGAACACGACGCTGCTAACAGGTAAATTCTGATGGATCTGACAGCACAAGGCCATGGTTAAAGTGGGGCTGACTGTTTGGTACTGCCTATGTTGCAGTAAGACAGTCCCTAGTAGGTGATTTACATTCCTTTCCTGTCTCCAGGTGCTGGATAGCATCCCTTTTACATTATCCTCTCTGTCTAAGGTAAGCAAAACAGCACTGAAATAACTTTTCCATGCAAAAGGAGGTATGGCTTTTTCAGAATCTGGGTATGGTGCAGCTATTGAATGGTGTGGGGGAGAAGTTACTTTTGGGAACTTCCACTGACCCGTCCATTTTGGGGCTTTTTTTGTCATGGAGCCTGCCTGAGGCTAGACGGGTCTCATGAGAGGTCAACTTCTGATTTGTGTGCACCACAAAGGAGCACTTTTAACATTAAACTAGCTTAACCTGGTAAATGTTTCACTTCAAATTGGAACATTTCTGCCAAATTTCTCACCAAGGTAAAGCAAATTTCCAGCAATATTTCCTGCTCCACCTTCCTTTGGAAACTATTCTTCCTTTCCCCTTTTTTTTTTACCCCTTCTAACTTTGCACAGTGTTAGGTGAAAGAGGGTTGCTGGAGAGATAGACCCTGGAAGTGTCTAGTTAGGGTATTTTATCATCCCTTTTGGCTACTTAAATACTGCAATGAAGCTGGATCAGAACTTGACATCAGGTCATGCGTCTGTTTATGTAACTGCATTCAGAATTTGTGTTTCCTAGGTATTAATCATTAGAACTCATCCCAGAATCTAACCCAAAATAGCACAACCTCTCATCTGAACTTAAATAGAAAAAGGGCCAATCTGTTTGTGCAGGTAACTTCTAATACCTTTGTTTTTATAGTTAAAGCCTATTGGAATGCTTTACATATAAAAGTTTAAAATAAATGAGAGCCTACTGGTATTACCTAGATGTATGGAATATTTTAAACTACTTCAGCAAGCTTAAAAAATAATTTTCAATATCTCCAACGTTTAACCATCTTCAGAATTTAACTAGTCTAGAAGAAAAGTCAGCAAATAAAATGACTTTGAGTAAATGATACATACCTAACTTGCTAAAATTAAAATCAAGGAACCTCCTTTGTTATAAAGTTTTCCTATCAGATTGAGGAATTTGCATCTATTCCCAGTAATATTAAAGCTTTTAAATTATTTTACCCAGAGTATAAAGATAAAATAATAATAAAAAATCTCTCTAGTAAATGAGACTGTTTATGTTTTGTCAAGAATACATATCATGAATCCCCTCACAAAACACCAGTTTTGTAATTTTCTCAATAGTTTCACTGCAAGATAACAATGTTTAGTTCTGAAATTAAAATTTAAACCAGTGACACTCATTTCTTGACAAGTATTACTTTAAAAGTGGTAATTCTCAAATCTATACCAATATAATGGCATCAGCTTCAGTAATCAAGCTTGTATTACTGGATTGATAAACAAATCTTGGCCAGTTCATGACTTCTGCATCATTT
This sequence comes from Donacobius atricapilla, assembly GCA_013397315.1. Classification (NCBI taxonomy): domain Eukaryota; kingdom Metazoa; phylum Chordata; class Aves; order Passeriformes; family Mimidae; genus Donacobius; species Donacobius atricapilla. Next base: position 128,683 of record WBMY01011687.1, on the reverse strand, counting down.
GGAGCCCCCGACAGCTGTTTCAAATGTGAGTGGTGATGTCCTGTTAAAATCTCTGTATCTTGTCTCCAAGTCTTATTCCATATTTATACTAAGAAAGCAATGGAAGTGAAAGCAAGAGGAGGCAAAATCCCAAGGGATAAACCATGATACTGGTACCCTTACAGGTTGTCCTAGAGTGACTTTATGATGCTTGTAACCCCAATCGTCTGTTCTGTATATTGTGTTTGGACCTTTAAGACTGATTCTCAGAGCAAAACAGGGAAAGAAGAAGAGCACAGTTTGTTTTAAAAAACTATTTTACTCCTCTGCATTCTGCTCCTGGATGGTTTTGTTTGGCTGAGGGTGGCACAGACTGCTGCGGGACAGAGATCTGCTGTACTTTTTAGTTAGTTTTAGCAAACTAGGGCAGAGAAGTTCCCTAAACTGTTTTCTTTTCCTTTTTCTAAAGACTGTTTAAACCTGCTCCAGACTGAAAACCCAGAGGAGAACTGAGAGATCACACCTGTGCCCTCTGGGGCCCAGGATGGCATTTTTCTCCAGCGTCGGAAGAATTAATAAGAGACTGAGAGAGACCAACTACACCCACGACAAGGACTTCCTCAATTTGCCATCTCACTTTAGAACAAAAAGTGTTATTGTTTCATATTATTCATTCTGTGTACTTGTAGGCACTTTGTTTATTAAATAAATAGCTTTTTCCACTTTTCTCCAAGGAAGTTATTTTTTTCCAGACCAGTTACAGGAGAGGGGCAGTTTAAATTTACTTTTCCAGAAGAGCCCCATTCAAAAGTTTCCTCCCAAATTTGCCCTAAACCAGGACAGAGGTGCTTTGGCATGCCTGAACATCTCATTGCCACTGCTGGAATCCTCTCTGACCAACATTTTCAAGTGCACAGCTACCAGTCGGGTGTGAGGATACTGAATCAGTTTAATTAAGAGGATACTGAATCAGTTTAATTAATGCATTAATAAGTGGTCAAGGGAAGTGCCACAGGCATATTTAGCTTCACCTTGGAGGATTCACCAAGAATCTTTCCACAGCTCCCAATTCAGCAAAAAAGAATTGTCACTAGACCCAAGCTTTCCTTGGGTAATATTTAAACACCTAAACCCCAACACTCACCACCTTATCTGATCCCTCCAAATATGCTGAAAATGTTGGAAGTCGCAGTAATTACACAGCAAAGAGACACAAGTGGCAGATGTTTTACAGTCTTGCACTTGCTTTGACCAGATCTGTCAATATTCTTAGAAAATAGGTCAGTTCCTGGTACACCACTTTTGATTATACACTTTGTGAAAGTTCTAGGTCTACACTGATGCTCTGAGGGGAATATCCTCACTCAGTAGAAAACTAAGCTGCCATTTAATGCTGCCTGGTCTGAATGACCAAACTCATATTGGAAACAAGATCGGTAAAGCCTGACAGTCAATTTTACCTGCTGCTTTATGTGATAATTCAACACTCTGCATAGTAACAGTGATTTCAGTTTTCTTCTTACCTCCTGGGCAAGCTTTGCACAGTGTCAGGTTTGTGTGACCATTTTCATTCTAGCTGTGCTGTGTTATTCTGTGCTTCACCACTGTATTTGTCCATGCTTTTCATAATATGCACTGTAATTTTCATATTTACTTCAACTTCACAATAACATTATAGACACGAAAGCTATAAAATACTGCAGGATGAAGTATTTAATGGTATTTAAATATTTTAACACCATTTGTCAGGCTTTTATAGTTATTGCCCTTGACTCTTCAGAAAATCCCGTGTTCCTAGAAACCGCAGTACCCAGAATCAACCTTACAAAGCGTTATACTTCTTATCTTTCCAAACGTTCAATACCAGGTACAGTAGTAGTGCCTGTGTGTCAGCCTTACACGAGCCTCCCTGCAGCAGAACCCACTTTTCTAATTCAAGCTTCAGGCATAAGATAATTGTTTTGGCTCACCATTATTGGCTGTAGGTTCAATCTGCTTAAGGGAATGATTTATCATCACACTCTGATTTCCAGGTGCATAAGACAGATGAGGTAATTATGTTGGTAACTTACAACAGTCTTGGCTACCCACGCTGCAGCTACACCAAAAAATGGTGGACCACAGTGTGAAAAAGCTGGCTTTGTGCAGAAATGGTCAATATGCTCCCTGCATCCCACTATCCTTCACTTGGGATAATTCATCTGACTCAGGCAGTTCTGTGCATGTGCTGATGCAGCCTGGCTCACTGGTACCACTGAAATTTATCCCTACTAAGGCTCTGACACATTAACTTCTGTATCAGAAATCAACAATGTGTGTTTTCTCATCCTGTAATAAATGCAATGTGTTGTGATTCAGTTACAAGAAAAATGCTGAGAGAGGTGTTGAGCCTGATTCTTGCATCCAAGCTGTATTTGGGGCAAAACTAAAAATATACATTGAAAAAACACTTTGTCAGCTGCTCCCAGTATAACAGCTGGTAAAAATCCTCTAGCTCTTTTTCTCTCTGAAAAGAAAGTGAAACCTGGGGCATCATCATAACCAGCTGTTCTCCATCTGGAACTTCCCTCACATTGGCAGGAGCTCTTAGCTCTGCATTTCAGGTGCTTTGTAACCCTTTGAACAGACACACACAAGCTGAGATAGAACTAAGCTGCAGAAGTCAGGATAGATTTGTTACATTTTGGATCCATAGCTTGCTCCTCCAAGTCTGGATGAGGAGATCAGTGACTTCATCTGAACACTACTCAATTAACTCCCTTCCTCTTCTGTCCTTTTTTCACTTGCATCTCTCCCTCCTTCTCAGCGCCATGTTAAAAGAACAGTNAGGGATAAAGAACACTGCCCTGCCTGGGTTTAACAGCTGGCCATAGAAATGCATTCTTTTGGTTACATCTTACATTGCAACCTAGGACATAAAGTTACCAAGTTTAGCCTTAGAAAAAACAACAAAAAACCCCCAAAACAACCCAAACGAACCAACGTCACAGACTTCAGCACATTCTCAGGTATGGAAAATCCAGTTCAGTTACATTTGGCAAAGACCTTATCTTTAATTGTTCACCACAGGAAGTTTCAGCAGTAATAAGCAATTCTGTCAACCTCAGTAACAGTAAGGGCAACATTAAAGCTGTGCATATGCATACATTCACATCTATTTTCATACTGTGCACAGGTTTCCTGCACAATAGACTAATAGTAGTTTTCCCATGCTTCACAGCTTGGTTTTGATTGGTTAAGGAAAAGTGGATAAAATACCAGTGTTGAATATTTATTTGCTTGCTTATTTCATTTCAGTGGTTAAGGGGAATAGCATACAGTTTCCTAGAAAAGATTTTCTTCAAATTTCTTCTCAGTTGGTCTGATGTCACCCAGAGTATTTGTGTCCACAATGAATAATACACTAAGAGAGGGTATTTTTCACAGATACAATAAGGAAGTAATTTTAACTCCATATCAGCACTGTTTTAGACTTTTCAGTATTATTTCAGAGTCAAGTTTTTATGTTGTTGGCTGTCTGGGATTTTTTTTTTTTTTTTTTGTGCTGTTACAGCATGAACAAGCCAAAAGAAAAATCTGTGTTGAGAGATGACAGTACACTGAGCTCAATTTAATCAGCCTAAAAGTTTGTGAGTTGAAAACTGTACACTCCAGGTAAGCTCCTAAGAGTTGACTGTAGAGGGTTCTGGTCTTGGACTCTGTGCGTGAAATCCTTAACTCATAAAATCACTCTACTCATGCAAAGCACGGCTGTGCCTTCTTATTGCTGCAAACCCAGGACACATATTTGGCCTTCCTATTTCGGAAGCATGCTCTGAAAAGAGCTATTTTCCTTATGAAATAATTCATAAGCTGCTTTAAGGAGCCTTTCTGATAAAGGTTTTTCCTTTACAGGGAAACTGTTCATCACATTTAGGTCTGACCTAAAACTGACACATTGCTCAGCATGAAAAAAGATTAAACCCCAGATTTCTCAGCTTATGCTTAATATTTTAGTTCTTACTCTTTTTTAGTATCTACGTATGGAGAGCTAGAGATTGCAAGGTGTGTGGGCTGGCCATTTTTAAAGGCACTCCTTGGAGCAGTAATGAGCATTTGATTTCCAAGTTCTTGGAATAAAGCAGTTTATCCAGACTGGCTCTGGACTAGCCAGAGACTTTCTGTGTTCCAACGAACAACTGAATATGCTGCAGCCATCCCACTAACAACAGCGTCTAAGGTGCTTGGGCCCTACATTCACCATGCAGAGCTTTGCAAAGCGTTGTTTTCCCTCAGAGCAAAGTTCCTTCCTGGAAATTCAAACCACATAATACAATTACGTCCTATACCTCACTCTGATTTTTATTTAACCATTGTAGCTTGAACATCCCCAGACTGTCCATCAGAGGGGTGATGGGAAGCTCAGACTAAATGAATGAAGGAGAATGGAGGCAATACCTCTTTGTCTCGGAGTAAGAAACTGCAATCTGCAGCTTTCCTGCTCTAATATGATGGGAAAGCTACGACTTAATTTTTTTACTGTCTTTGTTTCTTGTCATCTCTGTCATGAATACAGATTTTCCTGAATAATTCAACCATTTTCCAGTCAGCAAATCCTAAATAGACTGATCCCTCATGAGTAAGTAGAGATAGCAGGTTTGAAGAGCTAAATGCATTCAGCAAAGGCATCCAAAGCAGTACAACATTTGGACACATTTAAATCCAAACAACAGCAACTGAATGTGGTCATGTTCACCAAAATTTATATGGTGACCAAATCAGGATTCCCAAATTTTTCACATATTAAGGGCAGTCAGGATGTTGTTCATTTTTTGAACAGTCAGTTATTTTAGCTATCAGGTGATGTGTTTTGTAATGAGTATCTGAGGAGGTGCACATAAGACAGCAGGAAAATTTAAAACTTTCATATGAAAGCAATCAAACCATGTAAGCAAGCAGAAATATCTTAGCTGCAGAGGAATAAATTGTGTACAATAGACTACAGCACCAAGCATATGAGACACAAGAAACCTTAATTTAGATGCTAATTACCTCAAATGTAAGAATTACAGGGTTAATTAAACAACATATCCCTCCCACAATTTTATCTGCTGCAGACACAGGTGAGGGGAGAAGGATCTTACCATTAGATTAAATTAGCCAAAAGCCACAGTGGGAAGTTATGATAAACATTTTTGGAAAGCATTTAATTATGAGCCCTAAGTAGGATGGATTCTGCATTTAGATTACATCCATTTTTATTATTGGACATGAAAGATCAAACGAGCAAGAGAACAGCCACTTCAACAGCTCTGTAATAAATGCTTCTCCTGCAGCACAGTTGTTAAACCAAAACATATATTTCTAATCAACTCAGTTGTAACCAGCATACAGAAAACTCATTAAGTTTAAATTAAATCCTTATTTCAAGCACAGTGTGACCACTTTGGTACAGTGGCTTGTTGCATGGCAATTTTCTTTTCCAGCTCTGTTCTCACTTTTCCTTGTCTGTGACACCGCTCCAGCTACCTGTAAAACAATATTCTCTGCTTAGACCCAGGCACCTCATTTGTTGAGTAATGGTGAGAGAAGCCTTCATGCAGATCAGATTCTTAGCTAGACTAAATTTATTCTTTGGGAGCTGGGAGAATTCCATGACGTTTATAAACAATCTTCTTTATTTGAGTATTGATTCTGCAAGAACCATCAGCAGCTTCTTTAACTTACAACATCTGATGACACTCCTTCCCTAACAAGCCATCTTGCAGGAACAAGACTGGTTGAGAGCAGACCTCAGGTGATACGTGTGAGGCCAGAGTGTTTTGAGCCCCACGAAGGTGTATCAAGCTCTGAGGGCTGCCAGCAGCCCCCCAGAAGTGGCTTAAGAAAAATTAGTGAGACAGCTGATGGGAGGTGTTTGGAACAGCAAAAAGGTTTTAATTAAAGAAGAAAATAACAAGCTATACAGAACAAAAGAGTAAAAGCCATGCAAGGTGCAGGGAGATCCCTTACACCTGCTAAGACACCCCGAAAATGCCCCAAGAATCTCCGTGCTCTCTCTTAAGTGTTCAACAATCTAAGAGAGATTTTTGCCACGCAGCCCAATAGAAAATAACTACATTTCTTGAGGAACAGCTCAGGGATCCAACAGGTGCCTTTGTCCTGGCACTGGACCAATTATGGTGACTGAAGCATAGAAGTTTCTGGTTCTTCTTCCTTACAAGTCCATGAGTGAGACCTAAACTCTTTTCCTGATATGGGAGCACATGTTCGGGTGTGGGAGTGCACCACAACACTCAGGCATGTCCTTCTAGCTGGTAAATTCCCATTTTTACCAGCTATGGAGTACAAATGTACAGCAGCTAGGCAGGAAACCTTCCACTCCATGTAAAAAAAACCCCATGAAACAACTAATTAGAATAATGGCTAGAAAATATTGTCATTGTAGGGCTTTAGCCCCATCATGGTTACAGAGGCTTAGCACAGTGTGACTGTGTTCTCTCAAGTTTTTTAGCAGGGTTCATTTCTCCTGCTGCTTTACTTTCAACATTTTTTAAAAAGAAAGTCTAGAATTGAAGTAATTTTCTTCAGCTATTTCGTTCCAGAGATTCAGAAAAAAAGCACCCTGACAGGGCATTCGAAACAACAACTCACAAATAAAACTATTTTATAAGCACTGCAAATCCCATGAGGAAAAATACCCTATGAAAAATATTCAAAATGACACACAGGGGTTTCAGATTAGTTGTACTTTAATATTTAAGTGATAAATGCTGAGTCTGGTCTATTAATACTTGACCAAATGGTGGAGGCCTAGACTCAGGATGTATTGGGGATTTGACAGAAAGTCAAAGAATATATCAGATCTATTAGGTTCAATGAAAATTTGTAAGTTGCAGGCCAATGCAAGGATTCCAGGGCATGAATCCCACGAAGTAGCATTTGTTCTTCAACAGTGGGTTCCAAATCCAAATGTTTAACAGGATGTTTTTGACCATGCCACCATACTGAACAAAAGCAGCCACGATAGGGAAAAAAAAAATTCCAAATCTGTATATATTTTTGTAACCTTTTTTTTTAATCAGTCAGTTATCTTCATAAGTTTAGGCTGGAAAATGTATTATCATGACACTAGAAATTCTATTTTAGTTCCTTGTGCTTTCTGTAGATACCATACTCTGCAGAAAGGACTTAATATTTTCACTGCTGTCTCATGGAACAGTTGTCTCAGTAGTTTGCCTTGAGCTTAAATCCAAGATCATTGCTGTTTCAAAAAAAAGAGTTTTATTTGAGAGAGTTTTTATTGCAGGTTCCCAAAGTAACCCAGTAATATCTTTACAAATTAATGCTCAAACTACCACAAACTGTCACACCTAAAGTCACCCCAGAAGACTTAATGACAGAAAAATACTGAATTTAAAATCCTTTTCCATTTGATAAAAGAGCAGGGTAGAAGGACATCTTACATCAGGGACAAAAGGAGAGTCAGGACACAGCAGACTAAACTTCTCATGGTGTTGTTCTCTCAACATTTCTGAGTTTGTAAACGTTTATCTGCCCATTTTATTGGGTTCAGTCACTTCTCAGAGCTCTCCCACAAGCCAGTCATTTTAATGTTAACCAAATATTGAACTCGCTGCAAGTCAATAAAAATGTTTATTGACTAAGATATTCAGTCTATAAACATGCAGTTAGAGGGCTTCTGTTTTAAAAGAGTGACAAAGTAGAAAGAGGAAATCAGCAGATTTTTAAAAAAATGAGTAATTCTCTGACATTATAGTTAGTTATGCACTATTAAGCATAGTATCTATATTTACTGGAATAAATCTTATCTAGTATCAAAATGAGATTCAGAGAAATGTATAATTAAAAAAGGCACAGAAAGCTCTACTCTGCAATCCTTAGAAAGAAATGTTTTTTGGGTCTTATTGGCATCTTCAAATTGATTCACCTAGACCTTTAATATCATTCATATTACATTACGAGGTGACTCAGGTGCAAACCCCACAACTCTGCCTCTGCCAGCAGCAAAATTCTGCATCTCTTGATAGTTCACCTCTAAAGATGAAATGTAAGAAACCACTGAATGGACCTACCTATTTTTAATTCATAAGAAAGAATGGCATAGAAAAATCTCATAGTCTCTAAGATCATAAAAGGGATGTCTACCAGTATCTTTTTATGTTCCATCAATCTCTTGCACATTTTTTTGAGTATATTTCTCCACTTCTGTTTTTAAGACTCCAGGACTATATCTGATTGCTTCAAGAAACGACAGATATTTCAGTGTGGCTACAGAAATGTAGAGAAGCATTGATTGTTCAAGTTTTGTGGCCATTTCAAATCATCATTTTACAGTGGATATTTAACTATTTGGATTTGTTCTATCTAGTAATTTCATATTTCTTTCCTTCTCAAAGCCACACGTATTCATGAAAAATAATTTAAAGAAATATTTGGCAAATTTATAAAGGATATGAGCCATCTGTAATAAAGGGGAGACATAAGTTGGTATTTGGAGTAGTAGACAGCATGAACCCTGCTATGGAGAAAGCAGAAGTCAATTGAGAATTAAAATCTTTTTAGGAGCAGCTTAATTCAGTTTTGATAGCTCCATAACAATCACTAAATCTTCATTGGCAATGTAGATTTCCATACCCACTGAGAAGTTGTATAGATTCCATATGCCAGCGCTAGAGTCAATGTAACATTTAGTGATTTACTGACAGTGAATCACTTCCTCCTCTTGCAAACATAATTCATCAGGATTCTGACAGCTTCCAGACATACAATGGATTCCATTGAAATAGGGATTCATGTTTTGCTTTGTCAGAGTACTCCAGACCTCTTCAAATGTGGCAAAACCCCAGTAATTACTCTTGCAGCCCAAGAATGCCGTAGTCTAACCCATGAAACTGGCTGCTCTTCATGGAAGTGTTATTGATCATGATGAATCCTTTAATTATCCACATAAATGGTCCGTGTTCTTCTACAGATCATTCTGAATGAATGTAATATTCTCAGTTATATAAAGGTTTGAGCCTTGCTGTAGATTTTTTTAAGAATCAAACCAAATAGCTGCCAGGTCCAAGATCAAACAGTGCTTGTTTGGGTCAGGAGCCACTGGGTGAATGGCAGCCCTGTGTTAGCAAAATGAGAAGGGCCTCATTGTGGTCTTAAAAGACCATAAATCACACACGTTAAGAAAAAAACCCAAAAGATTTCTTCGTCTGATAAGCTCGTGTTTTCAGTGTTCCTTATGGAGTCAATGAAGTTTAGTGTCAGAAAGATAACTAAATACAGTAACTAAAGAAGAGCTATGGCTTTGTATTTTTGGATATAAGCTTAATAACGAATCTTAAAAATAATTTTATCAGTTATACACATGATTAAAATAGCTCCAGCTTTATAATACTGATGAGATAATTAAAGTAATTAGAAATTACACCTACTTGAACAGTCAGTCAGTATAAGCACCTTTAATCACAATCAAAACCTTTGCTTCCCTGAAGGAAGATGGTTTTTTCCATATAACAGATTTTTGCTAGACTCTCATTCATTTTCTCAGACAGTGATTAAAATAAGCCTCGTCAGTGGTTGGAAAGAACACATTAGGAATGATTTTACATAGAAAAAAAAAGATCAATATCCCTTTCCTGGTACTCAGAACTCTTTTTAGCTCACTTTTTTTTCCTCCCAAACACACTATCCCTTGTTTCTTAAAAAAGCGCTCTTTACAGAAACATCTGTCTTAAAAAAAGCATTTGCTTGTACACTTAGAAGAAAGGTATGACTTTTATAATACAGAACACTACAAGTCAGTTTAACAGAATGTATTATTTGTAATTTGTGCGCTGGTACTGGCAAAGGCTGAGTTAATACAGTTGCAAATGAACCTCCTGAACGCTCCTTTCTCAAGAATCATCTTTTCTCACCAACATAACAAAGGCATGCAGGCAATATAAGAAAATTATGACTTCTGAAAAATCCCAGGAGTGCAGCAACTAAGGTAGATTGGATACAAGAGCAGACCAGGTTTCAATGCAGTTCTCAGGTTAAAGGCAGCTAATATTTCATGTTCTACTTTGCAGCTCAAAATAGTCCCATTCCCCTATTTTTCAGTTTTACCATTCTTTAAGATGTCATCTCCTTGCATATTTTTTAAAATTTGTTTTAGTTTTTACTTTTGGAACAGAAAAAGAGTTTGGTAATACTTAGATACTTGCAAATAAGGGTGCTAGTGAAATTACATCTTAATTCTGCTGAGTACAAACACCCTTGCCCAATATTTCATGGGAAGTTGAGAAATATATTTAAAAGGGGTTTTATTGTATGCAGTTTGGGAGCACTGAACCTAGCTCTGCCAGATGCCAACCTCCAAACAATCTCTATTAAAAAGCTTAAAATTTCGCCAAGATTTCTGTAAGCCAAAACCCAGAGAAGGCAGCATCCACCCACAAAGCTGCTTCAGCACCAGTTTGACTTTTCTTGCAATAGATAACCATTTGACTGTGAAGCTGATTTGATTTGGACAGGAGTTCAATTAAAAATTTGCTTTGATTATTGATAACTGTCAACTACCAACAATTTCTTTGTCCTTAATACAAGTTTTTCCATACTAGAATGCTGTATTAAAATCTCCTCCCATTAATCTATTGTGGAAAATCACTATTAAGGCTGTGCTACTTCTAAATATTTTTCCTTGAACTTTCCCATGTAGATGGTTAAAACAAGGCCTTACACATGTCTTTTCAAGCATGTAAGGTTCTTACTAAGAAAAGTCAAACAGGAGGTGTGTTTTACATTAAACAGAGGTACTACAAGGAAGATTAAATACTCGCTGAGGTTATACACCAAAGGAACTGCAGTCTGAAGGCAAGTGATTCAGAAATTCAGATCTCATTAGGGATAAGAAATCAGGCTCCTATTCCTAACAGTTTCTGTCTGATTTTGAAATAATCATACCTTATGTTAGCACAGTAAAAGGCATGTTCTTTAACTGAGACAACTGTTTTAAAAACAGATGAAATGCAGCTAAGTACAGATTCACCAAACCCAGTTTTAGCCTTTTTTAAAAGTGCTAGAGAATTCCTTTTGAAAAATACCTTAAAAAAGCAAAGTATTTGCTTAAGACTAGCTCATTCTAAAATGCTGTAGTTTCAGCTGAATTAATGTTTCAATAGCAATGAATTTTCAAACTGCATCTACCAATCGAAAGATGAAATCAGTTTTTTTGCTGTTGTTTGCTGGTGTTTTTTTTTTTTTTCTTTTTTTTTTTTTTAACCTACGCATCACTTCATTCATCAGCAAAACAGGAGAAACTCTAAACTTTGGAAAAAGTGGCATTGGGGTAGAGTACATCAAACTTCCTCTCTTTTAGTAGGACCACTAGCCTCCTACTAGTCACAAAAATTGCTGCAAAAGTTCTAGTTGCTGTGAGCCATGCAGGTTTTAGTAGCAGGGGCCCAACTATTCCTGACTAGCAGAAGCTTTTGATCATTTCCTCAGCTGTGTTATAACTGGATGCTGACTTTGATGAGGAGGGAGTGAGAAGGAAATGAATAATTTACCACAAATAACAAGTATACCAAATGCAAGCCTTTATTGAAGAAGGGATTCTGAAAGAGTGATCTTAAGCTCTTGGTGCTAAATTAGAGTTCAAGTTTTAGATTATAAGATAATCTTCCCGTGTCTCCTTTTTAATGAGTGGAAAACCAAAAAGTTTTCCTCAGAGTTGCTTTGAACCCTTCTTTGTCCCACAACCTCTTCTTCCCAGGAGGATTCTGCATTTCTCCACTGGCTCTACAGGGCAGATGCATATTCAAACATCAGCTGCAGAATACCAGAGATGAGGTCCAGAAGCAATTTTGGAGACAATCATCCCCAACACTGCAGCCATGAGCTGTTGCAGCAGAGCAATGATCATCAGGGGGAAACCAGCATTTTCCAGGCAACCTCTTCCATCCCCTGTTGAAGGAGGACTGACAATGGGGTGTTTATGCAGATGCAAGTCATGGTTAAAAGGGTTCAGTTTTCTTTCATGGCATTACTTTATTATAAGCAATGCTGAATTTTGAGTAGAAAGGCAGTACAGTAAGCCAGATTTGGGTAGGAAATTTGATCTTAATCTTACAGAAGGACAGAAAACTTTACATGCTACTTTTGCCTCACTTATTTCAGACTCAAAGAAAGCTGTTGGTTTTCACTCAAAAGAATCAAGCAGCCAAAGAAGTCTAAAACCTACAGAATATCTAAAGCAGTTAAGCTGACATTGCCAGAGTAAATTGACTTCTGAGATCTAGGAATCTTAAAACTTGGATGTCAGCATAATACAACTGCTTGACTGTGGGGAGATTTTATATTTATATAAGCATACATACATATATATATATTTATGAAAATATTTTCAGTAGTAGAAGGAGTAAAGCAAGAAAGACTTACAGAACAGAGGTCCTGGATTGTGCAGGTTTGCCTTGACCACAACAAAAGTTAATTCAGTGATTGTCACTTGTGCAGGCAATCACCCCTATTTTCTGAAAGCTGGACCAGTTTTGAGATGGACAGTGCAGTGAAAATCAGCAAGATGATGTGATGTTACACACTTAGCTAAACTCAAACCATCAATTAACTACTGGTTGCATCAAAAGTTGTTTAAGAAAAATGGTTAGACTAGATGGCACTTCTCAACCAAGAGCATTTAATTTCTGGCTCTCTCTGATCCAAGAGCTTGTGTTTTTGAATGTAACTTTTGTATAGGAAGTTCAGAGGAAAGATCATATGTCTTTTTGCTGCATACCTCTAAGCTGTGACAGCCGGGAATGGTTTGTATTTGAGTGGGAAAAGCTACAGAGAGGAAGAAGGACTCAATTGACTTGGACTGTACTATCAGAAGGATTTAAAAATAGCCCCACAAATTTTGGGAATCAGCTGGAAAAGGAATTAGAGGAATGGAAATTCTTTAACCTGCAAGGAGCTTGGTTACAATATGTTGATGATATCCTGATAGCCACCAAAACTAAAGAACAGTGCTGAGACCTAACTGTTGAATTGTTAAACTTTTTAGGATGAAATGGTCACAGGGTATCAAGGAAGAATGCCCAGCTGGTGAAGAAGACTGTGACCTTTTTGGGTTTTGAAATTCTCTGAGGTCAAATGAAACTAGGTACAGAAAGAATAAAAAGCTGTCTGCCAAATCCCAGAGCAACAAACTGTAGGAGAATTGTGTGCCTTTCTTGGAATGGTCAGGTGGTGGATCAGTAACCATGGATTCCCAGTCGGACCTTTGTGGGGACTTTTAAAAACTGCCCATAAAGATTTTGTTAAATTTATCGATCATACTCAGGCTGCGTTCAAACAACTTAAGGAATCACTGTCATGGTAGGACACGAAATAGATTGACTCCATAGAGTTGTCAGCAGAGAAAGAAGCTTTATTTACAATCCCAACAGTTTCTTTTAGAACACGCTGTGTAAAAAAGTCTGTTATTGCTCCATGGCACTGACACTGCTCTCCATTGGTTCAGGAATAGGAAACAACCCCTGGGACAGTTATTATGGCAAAGGGAACACTGTTTGCTGAACCTGTGCTGAAAAACGCAGAGAGATGTTTTGAAAAAAGGAAACTGTTGACAGCTTTCTCTTGGGAAAGGAGCCAGCAATGGTTAGCAAGCTGAAATTCTCCCAGGCTCAGAAATATCGAGCCCACAAATCACCACTGAGGGCTCCAGCTTTAGGCTTACCAGATTGCAGGACATCTTTTGAATTATTCACTTATGAGTGACAAAATACTACTTTGGGGGTTCCAGCACAACTCCCAGGGGAACAGAGTGAGTCAGTGCATACCTTTAACAGCTTGATGATGTGAGATGGGGTGGCCGAGCTGTTTGTGAGCAGTCACAGCCATGGTGCTGTTGACTCAGGAAGCTCCTAAATTCACTCTGGGACAAAGCATGGTGGTCTCTGTACTGCATATGGTACAGACAGGCTTGGAACAAAGGGAGGGCACTGGCTGTCTCCCAGGCCAATGCTGAAGGACCAGGTGGTGCTAATGGAACAGAATGACATTGCCCTCAAAGCCACCTCTGTTGCTGATCCTGCTATGTTTCTGCTGGCCACCACAGTGGGAAGTACTCCAGAACCTGATGGGCTACAAACAATCAAAGAAGTTTATTCCAGTTTATTATTTATACTGGATTTAAAGGACAGCCTGAGAGAGAACCCAGATTGGGAACTATATACAGACAGAAGTAGCTTTGTTTGCAGTGGAAAATGCATCAGGTTATGTGGTAACTACCCAGAGTGAAGGTAATTGAATCTAAGGTTCTAATGTCACGTGTTTCAGAGCAGGAGCCCAAACTAGTTGCTCTCACCCTGGCATTGGAACTGAGTAAAAGGAAGAAAGTCAGCATCTGGATGGATTCTAAATTTGCTTTTGGCATAGTGTGCATCCCATGGGGAATTTGGAAGGAGGGAGGATTGCCTTCAGCACGCGGTATGTTGGCCAAGCATGGGACACAAATCTTACATTTACTGGGAGCAGTACAAAAACCAGCTGAAGTTGCAATTATGCACTGTAGAGCACACCAGACAAAACAGATCCAAAATGAGAAAATTACTCGGCTGACAGGGTGTCTCAAGAGGCTGCAGAAAAAGGCATCCATTCTTTGGTTCCCCAATGAGTGATTAGCCTACTAGATATTAAGCCAGAATGTAGTGCAAAAGATTGTCAATTAATTGAAGCATTAGAAGTGAGATTTCACCCCTGTGGATGGGCAGTCACTCCTAATGGACAAGTAATGTTCCTGAAGCAATTATGAGAGAAATAGTAGACAGAGAACATCAGTCTACACACTGGAGTGCAGAAAAATTGTTAAAACACTTAAGAAAGACAGTAATTAACTCCAAGATGAGTGAGACTGTATATTCAAAGACTTAAAATAATGGCACATGTAAAAGAAATAACCCAAATACTGGAAATAGGTAATAGGGACTATCAAATCTGGTGACTCCCTGGAAGATTAGCAACAAATTGACTTTACAGAAGTTTCACATAATGACAGCTATAAGTATATTTTAGCTTGGCTGATCCTGGTATCACTGGGGGCTATGTGGCTGCTGCGCCCTGAGGGGCCCATGTCCTCATGCTGGCCACAGCTGTGAGGCTGAAAACTCTGAAACATCACACTTCTGGTGGTGTGGCAGAGCGGAGTACCAGCTGTGTCGAGGCTCTAGCTAAGTTGTCCCTGTGGGAGAGGGCAGGGCCGAGGTGCAGAGTGCCCTTTTTCTGTGTTTGAGGCGAGTCCTCCTCGCAGTCAGTGGTGTGGCCTGGCTTGTCCCAGGGTGAAAGGCAGTGCCCTGCTTGGCTGAGGGGAGAGGGCTAAAGAGGTGATATTTCCTGTACCCTGAGCATCTTTGTTACAGGCAGGATAACAAGGAGCTGTGGCTGGAGGTCTGCATTGTTTGGTGATTTCCAAGTACAGTGCTTGATGCTCTTCAGCTTTTCCACCCTTGTGAAGCAGGGAAGTGTTTTACACCTCGCAATGTGTGAAACTTAATGTCAAAGTGACTGTTACATCCTCCCAGGTGGAGAAAGGAAGTGACAATGATGAAGAGCTGCCCTTGTTTTGACTCATTTGCAGGTTTGAGCATTCAAGTTGTGCTTGGACCAGAGTTCCTAAGCTTGTCTAGGTCAGATTATGGAGAAGAGCAGAAGATGCTGTTGCAGCTGTGTGACTAAAAGGCTGTAGTACTTGGAGCATATTTCAGTCCATGCCCTCTGGAAACGGAAGAAATAAAACCTTATTACATAGAAATTACATATAAACCAAAGCAATTACATATAAACCAGACAATAAGGATGTTTTTATTTAGCACTAATCCAAACTCCTTGAGGCATAAAAGCAAGTTGGACAGTGTTCTGAAGTGCCTTTATTAAACATGGGATAAACGGACTAAACCACTGTTGCCATTGTATGATTTGAAAGTATTCCAGTACATCACACAAATAAGACATTTATATTTTTCCATTTAATGTTGTGGGGGTAGTTTTCCTGCTATTTTTTTGTACCCAGATGGAGTCTATAGAGCATGTCTATTGCTCTGCTGGTGTGATGACTAGTTAGGAAGTTGATCTTCATGTTTTATTCCTGGTCTTGCAAACTGCTGAGAATGCTAAATCTAATAAAGCGTGCAGAGTTCACTGATTTACCCATCTGGCCACGGTTTTGTGTGCATTTGTAGAGTGTGCTGAACTGAAATTGCAGTACTGGGTAATTCACATAGAAGCACAGCTCCTAGAAAATCAGTAGAAAATGTTGACCACTGCTACTCATCATTCCTGGAGGAGGTGCTGAACATTTTCAGTTACATCAGTGGGGTGATTTTAATACCAGCATCGAGGGTATTAATATCAAATGATGTACTTTTGCTACTGTGAGCAATATGATCATTTAAGTTAATCAGGGAGATCTTTACTCCTTCTGCACCAAAGAGCATCGTAATCATATCTAGAGCTATGCATCTTTTATATGTTCTTGTTCATGGGTATTCTGCCTGGAAAACTAATGGGTATTGGTTTCTGCAGTGCAACTTGCATTTTTCCTGCAAATTCCAATCTTCATAATGTAGGAATATAAAGATAATAATGTGTGTTCAGTAATGAAAGCAACTATATTCAGAATACAAAAATTATGATCTAAACCTGAGATTGGAAAGGACTGGGTTGAAGGTGAGGGTGGAGGGAAAGGTGTCTCTTATCTAAGGGTGCATTAGATTTTCTAATGCCTGTGATTTGGAAGGGAGGAAAGCTCAGACCAAAGCAAGTTTGAGAAGCTCAAAGGTTTATAAGATGTGAGCTTGGGTTTTATTGGATTATTGAATGACTACAGAATAGGTAAATGACTGGTAAATGTGTCAGAAAGGTGTGGGGGACCAAGCAAGGAAAAGGTTTTCTACTTTTATTATAATGTATTCATGCAATCTTAGAAACTCAATTCCTCTGCTCATAAACGTGCAGCAGTAGAGTCTCAATACATTATAAAGAGTGATTAGCTTACTTCCCTTTGAAAAGCATAGTTTGTGTTGATTTAGAAGTCCTACACATGTAAAAAATCCTTCAATGGTTATCAGGTGACAGATATTTTTTGGTGCTGTTGCATATAGAACAACTATTTCTAAAATTTTAAGTTATTCTGATTATGTTATGTCTGTGACTCTGTGTTACACTGTACCCTATGAGCAGTGGTTAAAAGATTGCACTTTACCAATACCTGCAAACACACAAGGCTTACAAATGCGGCTGTTTGTAGTAATTTTTTTACCAGATAATGATGAATAATTTCAATTTAATATTTCACAAAAGAAAAAAGTGCTTAACAGTCCTTTGTTGAATGCCTTTGGTACGAATGAAGGAATTCAGCAATGCATAAAGGAATTTCCCTTTTTTATTGTCACTTTATTAGCTGATTTGCTCAAATGTGAGAATTAATGGCAATTCAGCTGCACAGTGTTAATGGCCTAATTATTAATTTGAATGGGAGTTACTCTAATAATAATCAGAGGGAGCTCATTTGTTATTAATGTGCGGGCAGTGAGCATGACTTTAAAATAATAATCCAATTAACATGCATTGAGTAGAAATTTAATAGTTTCCATAGCATGATTGGCTGCTGGTGTAATTTTAAAATTTTTTTTCATGGCATCAACCTGAAACTGTGGTGTTTTAAAGAACAAGGCAATGAATCATGTCAGATGTCAGGAGTTAATTGTGCTGAGCTGGTGGCAGGAAATAGGAACCAGCACTGATTGGCCTTTGTGGCAAGTTTCTGCAGGGCTCCTTTTGTCTCTTTAGAGGCCACAGAAAGGTATTTACAGAGGAAAGAATTGTCTTCTTAAGTGTCAGACCCATGAAGCACTGATTAGGGCAGGAGGGAAGAGTAAGTGATGAGTTAGCAACTTTGTGTTGATAATCTGGGGAAAGAGCTTGTGCTCTCCTCTAGGGCAAGCTTGATTAAAGGGGAGCTGTGACAGGACTCTGGCCAGCCCAGAGCAGGTGAGTCACTTGAGGGGCAAAATCAGGTAAGGAAAAGATACATTTCCTAGCTGGTTTAATGTTATGTTTATAAGTTGGGTAGCTAGTCAAGGCAATTAGAACGATTCTACTGTTGTGCTGGGGTTACAGCCTTCCTGATACTGTATTAGATGTAAGAGGCAAAAATATAAGAATTTCTTTCATTGTTGCTGTTGACTGGCTGATCGCAGGTAAATCCAATAGAGATTTCTGGGTTAGTCATTCAATGAAATAATGATGTAAAGGCAGGCTTACAGCTGGATTTGCTGGCAGCTCAGCCCTGTACAGGTGACCATGCTGTTCAATATTTTTTGCAGTTTTATGTTGGTACAACGCCATGGACTGGATGGGTAAGTTGCTGTTATACTGCAGAATGTAGCAGTATAGAACTTCTCTTGCATCCTTCCTGATTTTCTTTTATTTATTTAGAGGGCAAAATACCTTTATTCAGATGCAAAAAAGGCTTTAAAATTAATGGTCTTTTCCTAAAGTTATGTTTTGTGATATTTACAATTGTAAGAGTTCTGTAGAGAATACCAACACTGTCTTAGGTGTAGATATTGATGCTTTCAGCTGACTGTGCAAGGAGGAAAGGTGTGATGTGCCTTTTGCGTCACAGCAGATAACAGAGTGTTCAGAGTGGTCATGTAGCCCATAACTCAACAGTAGACAGTCTGAATCTAGCAGATTGTTGTTTCCAGCAGTTGCTCCCCTGTGCCCAGATGTGTGCTGAATTCCTTTGGTCAGGACACCTTTGGGTAAAAGTGATGCCTTAAGTTTGAGCTGTCACGTTTTTCAGATTCTGTGCTGCCCAGGGGTGCAGCTCTGAGCTCACGTTCAGTGTCACTCAGCTCTGCACAGAGCAGGGAGACAAAGCAAATCCTCCTGCTGAAGACCGAGGACAACCATTGCAAGTTTTCAGGCCCAAAAGCAGAAACAATGGGAGACTGAAGAGAGAAAACAAAGAAGAAGCTATTCCCTACTGAAGAAGGATGGGGCTTCACAACTTGAAGCTGTAATTGCGCAATTAAACCCCAATATGCAAATGGACCCAAAACTTATAGAAGTGTGAGACCTTGTGACCGGTCATCCATTTTTGTGACCATTTTGGGTCCACCTTGGGTGTAGCCCTGGTCAGGCTCTTGTCCTGCCCAAGGTGTATCCTTTAAGGCCTTTAATAAATACCTACTTTATTCTCCAGCTCTGTCCAGTCTCTGTTCCAGGTCAGCCTTCCCAAGGCATCAAAAGAGGTCACAGCTGCGCATGCTTTGTGCCAGCTGGGAGGAGAAGTATTTCTCTGTTGGTGTGGTTTGATAAGTCTTGCCATGACAAGTGTCACATTTGATGTGGTCGTACTAAACCATGAGGGCCAAGCAGCTTGCAATCCTTCTCTTCTGTTTTGTACTGCTTTGGATTTCATCTGAGGGATTTTGTGTGATAGAAGTTTGTATGTATTTGTGTCCTTAACAGCTTTCTCTGACTGTACAGGATTTGTAACAGGAAGGACTTGGGAAATGAGGCAAAGTATTCCTCTTCGAAGTCTGCATGAATACCCCATGTAGCTTGTTTGGAGTTGGGTGAAGGACTGCAGTGTGTGTACATATAAAAAACGTGTGAGAAAAGCAGCTTGAAAAATGGCAGTGAGAAGGTTGATAAGATCTAGAGAAGTGACTTCTTACCCACTGTAGAAATTATATTTGCTAACAGAATTTAGTTGTGTTAGTGACTCTAAGGAAAGTGGCTCTTAGTGGCTCTTAGGAAGGAATGATCAGACTCAGGATCTGAAGGTGGTTTGGAGATTAAGATAAACACTAGTAAAAATCTGACCAGAAAACAAGACTCATCCAACCCAAAGCAGACAAGGACAGAGCCAACTTTTGGGGTCTCCAGGGAAATGGTGCATTATGCCCAAAATAAAAAGATACGATCTGCGTGGCAAGTCTGATAAGGAGCTATATATACTAACCCTAACCCTTAAAGGCTGGCTGGCAATGTTCTGAGGGTAGCATGTCAAATTTGTAAGGCCTTATCAACACATTTTGTGCTGAAAAAGATATTGGACTATGCAGTGTTTCACCAAATTCTACATTGCACCAAGGTAAGTGGATTTATTGCTGAAGGAAGAGGAAATATTCACATAAACTGAACAATAAAGAGTCAAGGGCAGAGGTGGTCCCCAGGTGGACTGAAGTATTTCTAGATATTTGTGTCAAACCACTTGGGTAGTGAAAGAAGTTAAAAAAATCACAATGTTTAGTGTCTCTCATTCAAGAGGTGAATGGTGATATTCAAGTATCCTGTTGTTGACCTAGGAACAGAGTGACTTTTTTACCTCTTTCTTTCTGTCTTTGATAACAGAGTAGAGGAGACTTTTCTGCTTGGACTAGCTCACTTCTGGAGAAAAGCTCTTGAGATAAGAGGCTCATCTGCATCAATCCCATGGGTTTGCTATTAGGCTGAATAGAGATACTGTACCCTGCTCAGCTGAAAAAGATAAAAGCACTATTCTTCCTGTTCCGTTTATCATACCTCTACCATGCTCCATGAATGAAGGAGTAAAAATACTTTTGGTTCCTAGTTTATTAATATTTGCAGCAGCAGAGGCAAGTACATCTTGGAACTGTGTAAAGTTCCTGGAGGATTTTTAGCTGAAGTTGTTGTGAGGGTAAGTGCATTCTTTTCTATAGTAATCACCCACGTTTCCTCCTCAAATAATCTCTCATCTAATTGCAGCTAGATCCTGAAGTACTTGCAAAGGATTAGGGTGAAAAAAAGAGAAATATCTGTTAGATGGAGGCCTCTCTATTGTTCAGCAAGCCTTTGAAAATTGTGTGTAGTGTCCAAGTCAGAGCCCAGGTGACTTTGCAAGCAGCCATCCGTATCCACCTCCTACAGAAATGCACAGCCTTAAGGTAAGGCTCTGGTGTGTTTGTGCTGATGTCTTAGGGAGGTCCTTTGTGAACCTCAGTTTTCACTGCTAGATTTCATGTAGAAAGCTTCCAGCAATATCAGTTCATGGATGTTAACTCTGGTGATTTAGACCAAGCTATAAAGGACCACGGTAAAAGACTAATTTCTTTAATCTGCTTGTCAGGACTGAATATGCAGAGATGGTATTTAGGCAGTCATGGAACAGGAAAAAAAAACTAAGTCTTTGATATTCACAACCTTTTATGACAGCGCATTTTAGTGAAGTTATAAATAGTATCAAAGAGCGCTTTCTGAGTTTTTAAGCCTTCTGTGATAATAGATTAAATGCATACAGTAAAATTAGAAAAAACTAGTTGTGCCTTGTCGAAGCTGTTGATGGTGTTAAATTCTCATATCCTTTTCTCTCTAGATGGTATGTTTCTAGTCTATAATGTAGCCTCATACAGGAATTGATACATATCTTTCATTCTTGCTGCCTTTCCTGTGTTGGCTTAGTTCCGTTACACTCATTTTGAAATAAGGAGAACTGGAAATGCTCAAGATAAGATTCGCTCCATGAATTTATACAGAAAATATAACGCTCTATTCTTAGTAGTTCTTTATTCCTGGCAGTATTTTTCAGCTCACTTCTGAATACTTTGAAAATGCGTGTTCCAACACAGGTCCATCTGGGACCACGCTAGTGAACTCCTTTATCATGAAAAGATGCTTTCCTCCCTACTTTTTTGTTTATCTTTTAGTGGGTTATTAATGCTTGAAGGCTGCTGCCCTGTATTTGTAATAGCTATACATCTTTAAGAGCCTTTGAGATACCTTGACAAAACTCTCTTTGAAAATCTGAGTTTCCTTTCACCCCTGTCCACAGCTGTCCTTCTCCTTAAAAGAATTCCCATTAAACTTTGTTTTCTTCTTTTGGCAGAGTTATGCCCTTTTTTTCAGTTGTTTTAGCCAAGATATCTGACATAATGCAGAATTACTGCACAAAGGTTTATAGTGTGATGTCATCGCTTGGCATAGGTAATTAGGGTGGGGAGTGTTACCCTTAGAATTATATATCTGCTGATCCACTTTCCTTCTACCCCTTACCACTGTGATTTGCAGCTTTGGTTCTGCTAGCACCTTTACTTGGGACATCCTGCTAGTCATATCATGTGCTTTTTCCTTCCATCTATGAGGCAGCCAAGCCATTCAACGAAAGTATTTTTTTTGTGGGCTTTCCTATAGTTACCCAAGTTCTTGTCATCTACCAGCTGCCTTGCTGTAACGTTCCTGGGGTAGTCCCCAAAGAGCTTTTGAGGAACACTGTAACGCTAAAGAAACACCTGCTCTCATAGTGGTATGTTCTATGCAAACTGAATAAATAACCAGTTAGTTTAAGAGTATTAGAAAAAGTCTTGTCCTGGGTGCTGTCACCAGAATGTGAAGCCATGGGTAGTACTTACACTTAGCCTTACCAAAATCATTCCCTTTATTGAGTGACGTACTCAATTTGTTATACCAACAGAATCCCAAGACCTGAAAAACTCATCACTCTTAGGAGCAGTACCTAGCTGTGTATGTAACCCTTTATAGCTTGTCATTTTAAGCTGGCTGTTAAAGAACGGATCTGACCCTCAACAGCACCAGCCTTCAGCAGGAAGTTCAAATTCAGTGTAAATGTCTGGGTAAGATCACTGGATGCAGAAAGCAAGGTATTTGAGGCTCATTTTCAAATGGCTGTAACTCAGATTTATTGTTTTGTGGATTTTTATCCCTTAGTTAATCACTTCCTGGTGGCACAGGCCTTGTAGTATATCTAGTTCCTTATCAGACTTGCCACACAGGTCATATCCTTTTATTTTTTGTATTGATGCCTTGGGAAGGCTGACCAGGCATAGAGACTAGACAGAGCTAAGAGAATAAAGTAGATATTTATTAAAAGGCCTTTAAGGATACAGCTTGGGCAGGACAAGAGCCTGACCAGGGCTACACCCAAGATGGACCCAAAATGGTCACAAAATGGATGACTGGTCACGAGATCTCACACTTTTATAAGTTTTGGTCCATTTGCATATTGGTTTTAATTGGCAATTACAGCCTCAGATGTTTGGTTCCCATCCTTCTTGTTTTCTTGTTTTCTCTCTTCAGTCCACTGTTATTTGTGCTTTTGGGCCTGAAAACTTGTAATGGTTGTCTTTGTTCTCCATCTGGGAAAGGATTTGTTTTGTCCACCTGCTCTGTGAAGGGAGC
Source organism: Donacobius atricapilla (assembly GCA_013397315.1). NCBI lineage: Eukaryota > Metazoa > Chordata > Aves > Passeriformes > Mimidae > Donacobius > Donacobius atricapilla. The sequence goes on along the minus strand of WBMY01011687.1, from coordinate 105,499 downwards.
TGAGTACAGCACTTAATGTGAGGCTCAGACCTGCACCCTTAGGCAGCACAGAATCTGGAAAACATGAAAGCTGAAGCCTAAGGCATCAGATTAATGCACCATTCCCTACAGACTCCAGAAGTTGACTCTGTCCTTGTCTGGTTTGTGTTGATTAAGTCTTGTTTTCTGGCCAGATTCTTGCTAGTGTTTATCTTAGTTTCCAAACCACCCTTAGATCCTTTATCTGATCCTTCTTCCCTAAGAGTCAGTGGCCAGAGGACTGAGCTTACCTGCTCGCTGTATTTATTGAATTTTCTGTCACATAACTAGCTAGAGCTCTGGTGACTTCTCTTACTCATCTCATGAGAACGTATCACTGTGGCATCATCTTGTCACATACACTTCATCAAATGTAGAACAGCTGTATGTCAATCCTTAAGGTCTTTTGGAATCTCAGCAAATAATCACATCTGCCCAGGAAATACATTTCCATTTTGAAGAGATACCTTTAATTGGAAGTAGGTTATATTATACCTTCTGATTACGGAAGTTTTCTTGTTTTGCAGTGAATACTGATGTTGGCAGATGTTTATCTGTAGGAGACTTGATGAAACATCTTTTCAGAAGAAAAAGTGATTTGCTTACATGCAGGACCAGCATGTTCCTTTGCCCTTGGAGGCAAATAAGGAACCAGACTCTTTGATACAGAGCTATTTTTGTCTTCCTCTGAACACTGCTTATCATGCATTATGCATTTTTTAAAAAATGCTGTCAGCAGATAGAGCCAGCCATTAACCTCAAGTACTTCCTATTTAAAGATAGCACCTGTAGTCAGTTCATTCAATTGTGTGGGACAGAGGCCTTAGGTCACTTGCTGATGATGGCAGAGACCTGATCCTGAAATGGCATTGTCAGCATTTTGCATCCCGTCCTATTTGGGAGATTACAGCTCTGTTTTTCTGGAATCTGCTGTGGTGAGTGTGGTGGTGTAAAATCAGCTGGGAATTAAGCTCTAAAAGCCTGCTCCTCTTTATCCCCACCCCCTCTGGTGGGAGAGGGACAAAGGCAGAGACTGCAGGTTGAGATAACAATTTAATGAAAACAAACAGCAAAGGCATAAGATACAAACAATAACAGCAACAATATTAATAATGAAAGTATAGAAAAGACAGGGTGATTTGCACACAAGAAGGTGTTCAGCATCTCAGCCCAGTTCAGCATGGCTGGCGAGACAAAGACAAGGTGGTTCCCTCAGCCTGGCAGTGACATGCGGTAATTCCTGGGATAAAGACAAGACATAGCTGTTCCCACAGCCTGGTGGTGATACTCAGTAATTCCCGGGATAAAGACAAGATGGTTCCCTCAGCCTGGTGGTGATACTCAGTAATTCCCGGGATAAAGACAAGATGGTTCCCTCAGCCTGGCAGTGACACACTGTGAGTCCTGGGATAAAGATGAGATGGTTCCCTCAGCCTGGCAGGGACACGCGGTAATTCCCAGACAAAGACAAGATGTGGATGTTCCCGCAGCTAGTGCTGCCCTGCCCTGAACCAATGAAGAACAAGGATGGACAAACTCCCACGAGGGATGGGAAGGGATGGGCAGCAGTGTGAGACAGGCCGAGTCCATGGCACTGGCCCCTGTCAACATCCTGGAAGAAAAACAGGAATGAAAGGGTGCCACGTCCAGTGCGAGTTCAAGTTTTCCCTTCTCTGAAGCCACACCTCCAGTGATGGTGTAGGTGGCGTAGAACAGTGACCCAGCCACGCTCACGTGGCTCTAGGCTACTCCCCCCCATAACTGTGATGAAACCAGGACAGTCAAGATCTTCCTGTTCTCAGTGCTGCAGTGAGTGTTTTCAGTACTGACTTTTTGAGTCACAACGATAGGAAGAGGGGACTTGTACAAAAAACAGAGGATCAAGTGGTGGTGGGGATAGATTTGCACCCCTCAGGCAGAGTGCCCTTGGCAGAGAGGTCACAGTGCACCTGACTAATGCAGCGTATTTATCACTGGACAATGGAACCACTCTCATAGCATAACCAGCTCTGCAGGCTAGACAAGATCTACCTTGTGGCCTTATGTCCTGCTGTGTGAGGCTAATAAGCTAATGTAACTGGTTGAATAGTTTTTTAAGGTAGAAAAGCTTAGGTCATTTTTATTTAGAAAGATTTGCTTAGAGGCAGACATCCACATTACTGACTCACTGTGAGAGACAGTAGTGGTACAGAGAGGAAGGTGTGAGCAGTGAGGGAATGTCAACTGCCTGAGCATTTGTTGCCTAGGTTTTGAAAATACTATTCCAATTAGAGCCATCTATTCAAATTTGTTCCTCTGTATTCTGTTTTGCCTTGCGTTAACTACATTTGTGGTGTAGACTGACAAGATGTTTAGCGGTCCTGGCAGAATTGTGGTTGACTGATGTAAACATTTCCTGCCAGCATATGTTGAATAGCTTATATTTGTCAAAGTCAATCCATCCTGGTCGTTTCCTGTCTGGATCAGTACCAAAGCAGAGTCTGTACTTGCAGGAGTGAACAGCTAGTCAATTTGTGAGAACTCAGTTATTCACTGTATCTCCTAAACTGCATTTGCTGCTGCTTTGTTGAAATTTGTTCTTGCATATAGAGAGGAGAAACCCACTTCCTGTTAAAGTTTAGGACTGTTTAGTAAAATTCTTGGATTTTAGAGTTTCACTTGACACACCAAGTGGCAAATGAGCAGTGTCTGCAGCTTGCTTGTTTGGTGTCCCTCTACTTTGTGCCAGCTGGGAGCTTAACCAAATGATTAACAGACATCTGTGCAGAAATATTTTACTCTAAACTGCTTGTATAAGAACTTCAGAGGGATGTTTTTATGCAAATAAAGACAAAATTGGTTTGTCTTTACAGATATTACACCTATGCGCGTGAAATATGAACAGATCTCTAGCGTTTTTGTAAATTCATTGCACTGGATTTTAAACCAGTTTGACCTGAAAGCCCTACCAACACAGATTAGACCGTGACCCTGTAAAGCTGTCTAGAGCCTGGTTTTGGGGAAACACATTCTGATGTGGCTGGCAGTTAATTTCTAAGATAACATGCTTTGAGTCTTCCCTGTGTGAAGTGGGTGCTATTTTCTTTGCATTCAGTAGTTGCCTTTACTTCCAGCATTAACTTGAACTGAATGCATGTATGTTGTGGGCTATCAAAATCCTGGCATCCAGGCTGAGGAAACAGCTGGTAGCTGCTTCTGATGCTCTTGTAGAAAGTGGATATATACAGTGGGAATAGGCTCCTTTGTTGTGGGAATACACAGGACAGAGAGTAAAACAGACTTGATTAGCATAGCTGGTTTGATAACCAGGATGCCATGGCAGGAACACACAGAGCTTTGAAGATTACAGAAGATGGGATTAGACCTGTTTACGGGAAGAGAAGTGATTCAATCAAACTTCTGCAAGCAAAGGATGTTGTAAAATGTATGAGTTGTCTGTGCAATTTTTAACCTAATTGTTGTAGTGAAAATTATTAACCTTTCTGAAATGGTATATAAGCTTTTGGAAAGTCTGAGAAAAATCGAATTCTGACCACCGAATCAGTCTTCCTGTCTCCCTACAATAGTCAATACTTTGTCACTGTTGCGCAAGTGCTACGTACTTGCTACCAACCAGGTTGGATACTGTGGAATCCACTTAGGCAAGGTAGTGAATAACTGTGTTTCCTCAGGAAGTTGTATTCCAAATCCTGATGCTCTAGTTGGTGTTCTGCCTCTTACTCAATTTGTTGAAACTCTAACTGGAAAATTTAAAACTGCCCTCTGATGCACTGAAAGAGCAATAACAGATATATGTGTGGGTAACCTTTTCTGGCTCCAGCATGTCTAATTCATCTTGCCATTTGCAGAAACATGATATTCAAGCATAGAGAGCACTTTACTCCTTGCTTTCCCCACAGTTCTGCCATCAGAGGAATTCAAAGTACACTCTCATCATGCCTACTTAAGGTGGACTTTGCTGCTGTTTGTTGAAATTCTCTTGGACTTCCCAAGTTGGCAATGCTTGTGGTAGTGGTCTCTTTCTGATAGAGAGGCAGGAATTGAAGTTTCTGGACTAATTTTTGGTGAGGTGGCTGTGCCTCAGTACATGACGAGACTCAGAGCCTTTCTCGGGTTGCAATGCAAGATGTAACCAAAGGTATGTGTTCTATTACCATCTGTTGAAACCAGTTGAGGAGGTGTTTTCTTTATCCCTTCCAGGACCCATCCTCTCTCCAGGGGATCTCTGCTGCTCATGGGCCATCCAGGCTCACTGCATCACTGATAACATTACATCATCCATTGGGAGATGCTCCACCCAGGGGGAGGAGCCAAGCATTCCTCCCTGGATAAAACCTGACATTCAGAACACCAGCACAGCCTGTGTGCACTGGATTGCCAGAGAAAGACCAGACCCATCTCACCACCACTGGGCCTTCAGAGGAAACCTACACCCTTCTACAGGATCATCTCTGCTCCAACAGAGCCACATCTGTCACTGCAGGAGGACTTGATTGGACTGCTACCAACACCCTGACCAACAGGGTGTCAGGTTGTGTTCTGACTCTGTCAGTGTTTTCTTTTTTTTGTTTGTTTGCTTTTTTGTACTACGATAATTTTTATTTTAATATTCCTAGTAAAGAACTGTTCTTCCTATTCTCATATCTTTGCCTGAGAGCCCCTTAATTTCAAAATTATACTAATTTAGGAGGGAGGAGGTTTACATTCTCCATTCCAAGGGAGACTCCAGCTTTCCCTGGCAGTCACCTGTCTTTCCAAACCAAGACAGAGCCCAAGCTACAGAACCATTTCCTTGCACCTACAATGGATAGGAATGCTTGTACCCTTAGTGTCGTGGTTTAGCCTAGATAGCAACTGAGTACCTCGGAGCTGCTCACCCTCTCTCTCTCTTTGGGGGGAGGAGGAGGAGGAAAATCAAGAGAAAAAGGGTAAAATCTGTGGGTTGAGATAGGAAGAGTTTAATAATTGAAATAAAGTAAATATAGTACTGATACTAACACTAATAACAATTTTAATGAAAATGAGAAAAAGGAGCTAAAACACAAGAAAAATAAGTGATGTACAACACAAATCCTTGCCACTCGCTGGTCGATGTTCTCATTTTGTATTCTTCTGTGATTCACTCCTTCTGGACAGCCCCCCCTAGTTTATGTAATGAGCATGAGTTTATGGTATGGGACGTCTTTGGCCAGTCTGTGCTTCCCCCCAGCTCCTTGTATACTACTTCTCCAGCAGAGCTTGGGAAACAGAGAAGTCCCTGACTCAGGGTAAGCACTACTTAACAACAACCAAAAACATTGGTGTGCCATCAACATTATTCTCACACTGAATCCAAAAAACACAGCACTGCACCAGCTACTAAGAAAACACTAATTCTACTGACACTGTTTGTCACACAGACACACTTTGATTAGAAGGCATGAACTATGAACTAATTTATTTAAAGAAATCTGACTTCATTTTATAGTATTTCTACAAAGGCCAGGGATTGGAGGAGAAGGTTGACACCTCTCCCCATCCTATTGGTCAAGACAACTGTCCATCAGCTGTCCATATCTCTAAGAGCAGGAATGTAAACTACCTTGAAGTTATCATAAACATTTGCTAGTGTTTACAGACTAGAGCGTGAAAAAAACCCCAAACCATGAAACACTGTAAAACAGAAGAAAAGCTGAAAACATCAGGGCGACATTCTACCCTAACCAAAATCAGGACACTTAATCATGCAACAGCTACATGGGATAGAAAGAAATTCTGGTAATATGGAGTGTTTTTTTCCTCTGAGAAACCAAGTGGAAACATGCAAAAAAAAAAAAGTAATAAGAACAGGAGAATTTGCTGTAGGCATAGAGTCACATTTCTCTCTCTCTCTCTTTTTTTTTTTTTTTTTTTTTTTGGTAAACNNNNTTTTTTTTTGGTGAAGAAAGCTTATTGATTGTGATAAGTTACTGTTCTTGCATGAATTAAATAAACATTTTCCCTGTTGCTGGAGAGCAATGATGATTATTTTCAGGACAGAGAGTCTTGATCAGAGGCAGAAATTACTGCTGTGCCACTGGCCCTTTGTCTTCATTCTGAATGATTATCTGGTACTGACTGTGTAGAAGAGGGAGCTGTGTATTTTTCTCCCTCTGTGTCCAACATCATGCAGGTCTAATATTGTACCATGTCAGCCAGCACATCCTCCTGTCCCCCTGCACCAAATGTTGTCTTCATTCAACCCACTGAAAGCTGGCCTCGTAGTGAGCCTGGGACAGCTGTGCTGTTGATGAAAAGAACTTTCAACACCAGGGTTACTGTCCCTATGCACGGCTGAGGGAGATAGAAAAGACCTCTTTGAGCTGGATGTCTGTAGGCATAAATGTAGAGCTGAATGATCCAAGTGATCTGTTGGATTACTGGGATGGGAACATCTCTCACCATGCAATTTTTCAATGAAAACATAGGAAAAGAGTTGATCTGGTCATTGAATCTAAGTGATATTTTTAGAGTAGTTTAGAAAGAATTAGTGCAGTTTTATTAACATCTCAGATTGTTGTCTTGAATGTGATGTATAAGTTTAGGTAAACTATTTCCAAGAGTTCAAACAGAGTAAGAATAAATGATGAGAAAAGCTGTTAAGGTATCCTAGGGAACAGGTCTGATAAATGAAGAGAAGCTAGTCTTGTTGAAAGTATGTAGTTCAGTGCAATGAATGCTGGACTGTGGACTGTAAACCATTAAGAATAACTGAGAGAGGAAGAAAATGAAGAGAACTGGTAAAGAGACGGCCAAAGAGCATGCAGGTGCAAATCAGTGTGAAGGAGCATCTGGTGCCAAATTAGAAGACTCCTGCTTAATGGTTGCTTTAGTAATGCATTTTGCATAGCAAAATAGGACCAAATCAGCTGGTTGTGGTATGGAACATTTAGAGAAGCATGGTTGCCTGAAATAACAGGACTAGTGATCCAGGAGGCACTCACAGTAGTTTCACTTTATCAGTGGCTCTTGACTAGTTTTACTTCATTAGCTTAAAAATTGTAGCTGTCTATTGCCCAGACTACTGAGAGTTCTGTTGTACAAGCAGCAAAAGAGGGAATAGTTCAGAGTATCTTGTAGCAAGCAAGCATAATATTTAAGACACAGGGAGACTGATACCTCATATCGAGGGTGAATGCACCTCTCAAATACTGCAGAAAAAGCTAATTCAGTAGTTGCATTGTACTTTTCTCCTTTTAGAAAGGAAGAGCTTAAAAGTTTGTTTCAGCATTTGCACTGAGATATCCTCATCACCATAAGCTTTCTTCCAACATGTAGGTCAGACTGTCTTCAGAATTACATCAACATCCTATGCTTATACCCTGACACCATTCTTAAACTTTCATGATTATTGAACCTTCAAGCATTCTCGACTCTGCCTTCCTGTGTCCTCAGGTGTAGAACTTCATGATCATTGAAATAAGACCTCTGTTGGTTTTAGTAATTGTGATCCTGTGGTATCTGTTATTAGCCTTGCTGCCTGTTTTCTAGATAAACTGCTCTGTCAGTAATTTATTAGACTGAAGGAGTGGAGCATCCTAATTAAGATCTTACCTTACCCGGATCAAAGCCAGGGAAAGCATTAACTCATCTACTTTGATCTCAATTATATCAATTCAAATAACTTGATTAAATTATTTGGCTTCATTTTAGTCAGCAACTCTTTTTGTGTGTATTACAGTTTAGGTCTTTCCCCAAAATCATGCATTTTGACCATGTGGAAAAATGCTCAGAAATTTGCATAACTGAGAGCTGTCCAGTGTTTCATACTGCCCCCTCATTTCACCAACAAGTCGATTAGACCGTGCTATTGTTTTGAAGAGCAAAATCTTTTGTTTTGTTTTGTTTTGTTTTTGTTTTTCCTGCAAGTACTGCTGCATTCTTCCCTTTCAGAAAGGGACACCATGATGGCTCTAGCTGAAAGCTGGAGATGTTTTCACTGAATGCAAACTTAGCTTCAAGGAGAAATCTAAATAGTTAGCTCTGAGTAAGCAGATACTACATCCAAAAATCAGTTATTGTTGCTATAATACGTACATGATCCCTGTGGTCTGTGTCAAATTACAGAGCTCTGAAGCTGATTAATCTGCTGTGCTTTTGCTGTGATGAGATGGGAAGGGCATAGTTAGTAGATGATACACGAACTACAGCAAAAAATAATCCAGGAATGAGGATTACATCCTAAATGAATAGAAGATTCTCACTTTTACATCAGACTTTGTACATTATGTAACTGTACCAAATATTTTTTAAGGTCCAGGCCATTTCTACCCTTCCCCTTGGCAAGGGGGTTACCAGGTTAACCTGAAGTTACCAGGTGTGCTTTGCAGTTTGCACACAGGTTATATGAAAGCCTGTGTAAAATCGGAACACTTGAGGTATCCTGTGATACATAAGTATAATGCTCTCTGCTCTAACCCCTTAGTTCTCTCCTAGGCCTGCAGATCAAATCTTCAGCAGACACACAGGGAGGGAGTTATTCACAACAACATGGGCTGTACATGGACTAATGAAACTTGCTAGTTCCCTCTTGCTGCTGCTACTTGGGCTGGATTCAGATATGTTAACTTCATTTCTGGCAGCAGTTGGAGCAAAGCTCAAATTGTGCTCAAGCACATGCATGATTCTGTTATTAGCTGTCAGATTACTAGAAACAGTTCTGTGGCAAATCAGAAAGCAGATTTACAGTGCTGCTTCTGATGAGCTGAATTAGGCTGGCTCCACAGGACTAGGGCCAAACTTCATTTTTCAGAAAATATTTGTGACTTCAGGGCTGGTTTGACGCATGCTATGCTGTGGTAATTGTGTATGGTAAACTATTCTGGATGCAGGGGACCTAATCAGCTTTGAGAAAATGGGACCTAATCAGCTTTGAGAAAATGATGGATCTTGTAAAAATCTACTTGCATCGAGATTGATATTCCTTATATATGTGAGATGTAATTATGCTGAATTAGGAATTCCATGCCACAGAAAGCAGGGTTAGGTCTTGCTGTACAGAGTGAAGAGAGGATACGAAATCATAGGCTATTTTGACAAGATGGTTTATATAATCTTGGAATCCGCAAGCTTTTATTTAATGATGATTCTGTAAAGCCAGGCATTGTTTAGGATAGCAGCTCTTGGCGAATCTGGGCCTTGGCTTTTGCAGTTGTCAGGCATGCACCCCAGCCACCATGCCTGTGTAGTTAAAGGAAACTCCTTGCAAAGTCCTGTGTAGTTTTTTGGAGCTCTGCAGTCAGGACCTGCTGCAGGTTTCTACTGGGGCTGCTGCTCTAAGTCAGGAGTTTACAGCTCCACTTTCTGATATACCTACTGTTAAAACTGTGATGATTGTTGTTACAGCTTGTGTGTGCTTGTGGAGAAAGTTTGTTAATTTTTGTATGTATGAAGTCAAACCATTCAGCTTAGAAGTGAACAAGGCCTGGGGACAGAGCTTACCACAGCTCTGAAATGTCACCCTTTTCATTTGCTGGCTGATAGGCAACGTAGTTTACAATTTCAGAATATCCTTGTGATATCAAATCTTTATTGACTTCCTCCTAGCAACCAGACAGAGATTCTCATAAAGTCTCAGGTCATTTCTTGTACGTATAATGTAATTTTGACTGGAGTCCAGTCTCCTATGCTGAGCTAGTAAGGCTATAGGTCAAAGGTGAGGTTGACTTGATATCCACTGGCATCAATAGAAGCAAGCTGAGTGATCTGGAATCTGACATTGCTCTGCCACTGTAATAACAATTTTAGGATATTTTACCTGTGTGTTGAAACACATTATTCGTTTATAGAAAAATCTTTTGAAGGCAGTAGTTCTTTCCCTAGCTAGATAGTAGTTGGGAGGGATAGTCGTTTAAATGTGGAAGGTACCTGCTGCTGAATCTGTTGGTCTTGACTCCCCCAAGGAAACAATATTTTCATAAGGGTAAGCTGGCTAGCTGTAGGATTGCAAAGTTTTGGTAAAAAAGGAATGTGACACACATTCCTGATCCTTATCCTAGCTTTAGCCTTCTGCTCCCATGAGATTTAGAGTCAGAACTAGTTAAAATTTGATCTTTGCAGGCAAATAAATGTTTTTTTTCATGATTTTTAACTAATTTGATTATTGTGGAGTTTAAGGTTTCCTTCTGACTTTCTAGGAAAGTGGTGGCAAAGGGATAAAACCTGGAGTTTGATCTCTTGCTAGATTTCAGTATCTATTGGTTTATTTTGTGCACAATTTCAAGGGAAGCAAATAGGAGATTTTCCATAGGAATTGAAAACCGTAGGGTTTTGTTCTGGAACGAGAATTAGTGTTTCCAGTACTTGGGCAAACCTTGGCAAGCAGCAGCATGGTGCTAGTCACTGCTGTGAATGTTCTTCACTGATATGGAGCCAGTTGGAATGGCCAGTCATGTGGAAGGAACAGCAAGGGAGGGAGCCTGAGCAGTCTGTTTGTGCTTAGTGCCCTGCTGTGGCTTGAACAGCTGAGAGCCTGCAGGCCAACAGCAAAACGCTGAGCATCTGGATGTGTGAAGATTTTGATATGACAGTTTCTAAAGCCTTGTGATGTATCAGAGGAACAGCATCAGGATTCTAAATACTTCTGATTGGGTTTTTTGAAATGAATTTGATACGTGGTTTCCAACACTTAGGCTCTTTCAGGGATTGACTGTCCCAGGATAGCAGAGAAGCCCCAGCCCTGTGGGAAGTTATAAACTACCCTTTTTTCCCTTCTGAAGAAAAGAGTGTTTTGTTGGCGATGACTGGGCAACACTTGGTAAGTGTTTGCAATACAGGACTACAAAGGATTGGTAAAACTGTCTGAGACGAGATATGCACGACATCTGACAAAGCTGTTGAAAAGGAGGACCTGAGAAGGAAGGATGAGCTGGAAAGTTTTATTATGAAGGAAAACTATCTGGTGCAATATGTGACCATTCATCCATAGCCTTGTTTTAGATTCTGTCTTTGGGAGTTCCCTGCCTTAATGCTTAACAACTCTGTGACATTATTTCAGGTTAATGTTAACAAGCTGTTATCAGCCTTCTTGAGAAGACAGAACTATGCTGGTGATGCAGGTCCTTTTTCTTCCAACCAAGAAGAATGGGGAACAATGATAAGTTCTGCTATAAACCCTTCTTGGATCACCAAAGTCAAATTTTATTTGCTGGTTTATTTATATTGTGCAAATTGTTTAGTTTCCCCTGATTTTGACACCCACAGATTCCAAAACAAATCAACAGCCCTGGAATCCAGGTTATCCCATGGTGCCAGGGGAGGAAGGAGAGGAAAGATATAAAATAGGATGATGTCTGATGTGTGAAACCCCTGCTACCCGAAAATTTAGAAGAAATTTGAAGATAAGAATGGTAAAGTCAAAAACAGCATATGGGAAGCTGGTGGCACTGTAAGGGGTAGGCTGTTTATAAACATCACCTTGAAGAGAGAGAAGTCAGGGCTAGAGTTTATGGTTCAGCAGGCACACAGAAGCTGCTAGAGCTACAGAGACAAGTAGGTTTAGTCCTCACTTTGCTCTGCTCCTAACAATTCACACCCCCTCCTACCTCTAAGTGATCTGTGATTGTTGGCATGGAGATTCAGAGGCAGAAGAGGCATCACTTAAAGAGCAAGTAAATGAAGAACAAAGTGGTTGGATATTTTTCAATTCATAGCAATGGTCCTCCAACGTTTAACTAGACACAAAAATGAAAGCATTTAATGTACCATCTAAATAGTCTCATTGGACTAAAGCTGAGAGCAAAGTATTCATGCACAACTATATTTACCATTAAAATTGCAAAATGTTGTACCTAGTGCAGTCAGTTCTTGGTGTTCTTGCCTTTAGAGCAATCTCAAAGTTGTAAGGCAATGATGTTTTGACAAACAGAATTAGATAATGTAAGTTTGACTTCTCATTGTGATGGTATGAAACTTTTGAATGTGGGGAAGGATGTTTGAAGTGGATCCTACATCTTGACTTTTGAGGAAGCTCTGAAAAAATTGGTTGTTTCTGAGATATGTGTCTCTAAACAATTAAAAAACTAAGTTGTGGTTTGGATTTTATCACTTCTTTACAATGCCTTTCCTAGCCAGCATTTTAAGAAGTGGAATTTCATTAATACTCTACTAATGGTAGAGTCCCATGGTAGAGTTTGGTATCTCATAGCTACATCCTATTTTAGAAATAAAAAACACTGACTTTGGCTAAATCAGCCTCTGAATAACTACTGCTGAAGAATATCTCTTGCAAGTTCTAATATAAGTCAGGCTTTCATAGCTTGTCTTTTATTCCCCTTGAATGCCTTTTTGACGGCATGGGGAAGGGGCTTTACCTTTGCTATAAGCCTACTGATTGTAGCTGCTGTTTTGTTTAATTTTTACATTTTGGTCTAAATACTAAATGGTGCTTCTAATAGTATTTGAATTTCTGAAGTGATGAAGTGTTCATTCACTAATGAGAAAGTAGAAGGCACTGAAATATGCCTTTGCTTATCAAAAAACCCGAAGTCATCCTTGCTGCTATTGCTAGAAGAAGTAAAAATAAATAGATAAAAAATAATTAAGCTATAAAAACTGTCCTAGTCAAAATGATAACCAGATCATGATATCTTGTTCAATTATCTTTACTAGTGAACTCTAAACCAAGCTCTGAAACAGCTTCAGGCTTTCAATCCTCAAATTATATAGACTAGGCTGGTCAAAATAACCAGTGAAACTCTTCAGGTCTGTTCTGTAAAGTGAAACTTGCTCTGTAAAGTGTTTCTGTTCTGGAAGCTCCTGCTGCAGCTGAGGGGTTTTGCTTCTGTTATAACGGGCCAAAGAAAAGCTCAAAACCTCTGAGCTGGTACAGGAGTCATGAACGAAGCAGCACGCTGATGTTCCCAGGGAATGTTTGCAAGGCAACAGACAAGGCCTGGTGTGTGAAGTGCTGCAGGTCCTGACACACGGCGGAGGTGCCAAGGGACTGGTCTCTGATTTGTAAAGGAGCTGTAGCTTGCTTTTTTATTTGGGGCTGGAATCTGACTTGGAGCATGTGGAGGTGGGTGAGACTTCTTTTGCTTCGTCTTCTACCAGGTAATAATCTCCCAGGGAGGCATGAAGCTGTTTCAAATTAGATTCATGAATCTATGCAACATAAGCATTTGCTGAAAGTCACCAATTCACTGAGGACTTGCTCTCTTATGCTGACATTTATTGGCTGTTTTTTTTTTATAAAAAGCAAGAACAGTATTGCATTGGCAAAGAGGCACAGGAATTTTGCATTGCTGCTCATATCCCCAAAAGAAAGAGGGAAGGAGCAGGACAAATTATTTGGATGCCCATGAGTTCTAAGCCTGAGGGAAAAAGAAGATCAGTGGTGCCTGATGAATTTTCTTCACGTGTGTGACCATGGTTAACACTCCGAGGTGCTCTGCACTGTGCTATTTAATAGTAGTGAGAAGACAGAGAGATAAAATACTTCCCTATTTGTATAGGGAATATTTGTATTGTGTTTTCCATCTGAGTTGCTTGTCAGCTTTTTCATTTTCTATCACCTTGCCCCTTTCAGTGGAAATCAAACTTCATGCTTGAACCTTTTCTGAATCAGGGCTGATTTTTACCCATTAAGCCAAATGAAATAGAATATTCCTGGCACTGAAACTGTGGGACTGATTATGCTGCTTATTCCCCCTGTATTTGCTGCAGACTACAGGCAAGCCTTCTCTGTGCACTCATTTTCCTGGTTGTAGGGAGAGACAGCTGGAACCTGACTCCTGCCCTGGGGTGTCTGTAACCCTCAGTGAGAGACTCTTCAGAGAATGCTTTCCAACACCTTGATTAGCTCTCTGTGGTATCTTTTTTCTCCTGTCTGCATGAGGTCTAGCATCCTGGGTTATGGTGCAAAGGCTCCTTGCCCTTTCTAAAGGTGTTGCTAAAATATTTCAAGAGTTTTAATTAGATGCCTTCCTAACTGTTGAGAAGTTATTCCTTGACAGTCAAATTTTCTAGAAGTGCCATCTTAAGATCAAGACCTGTGATCCTGGAATCAGAGGAGATCTGAGCTGTTATCTTAGAAATCTTGTTTGACCTTGAGTATGTCTCTTAAGGCCAGTTCTCCACGTGTTTCTTTATGCTGCAAATAGTGGCATTAATGGACAGTGAGCACTTTGACATTCCATAATGAGCTGTTGGGGAGATACTGTGGTATCAGCAGTAGCTACCTTGGTAAAAGTCATGCTTACTTCACACTTTGTGATGAATAGATGCTAGCAGGAATTCATGTGGTGTATCTCCCCGATATTCTTGCTATGTACTTTCTTCCTTCATCTCAAATGCTCTTGAGGTTCACCCTGAATTTATGAAGTAATAAAATAATAGAAAACCCAGAGAAAGACTGTAATGGAATTCTTTGATCTTTGAGTTTTCAATCCGTCAGAACCAGGAGTAGAAATCACAACTGTAGAGAAGAGTGTGTGTATATAAGTATACATATATTCTAAATATACGTAGTTTTTTCATTATGTCAGCTGAAGGCACTGATTTGCAAATGAAATTTGGCAAGCAGACTAAGTGTTCTGTGCAAATGCAATGGCTAAAAAGCAGAAGGGGGTTTTCCATAGTGTTCAGGGCATCAGATTGGGATGGCCAGGGTAGAACGTGCTAATTTAGTTTATTTGCCTAAAATTCTGACCTTTAAAACTGAAAAAACAGCACTTTCTCTTCAGAAATAGATAGGCTAGAGATCCAATAAAAGCCTAAGGATTTTGACATGAAAACATGAGGTACCTGTGATGCCTATCCAAGTACCTGTTTTTCAAATGTATTTGTTTATTTGCTAAGTATGATTGCTCTGTAAGTGTGATAGCAAGGGAATAAAAGAAATGTGTTCTCTGAATAGCTATAAGTATATCTTAATTTTCACCAATACATCTTTGCAGTAAAAGTAATTAGATAGGATTGATAAATGCTTTTGCCTTTATAGAATAATTATGGAACATTCCAAAGGGATAATAAAAATAATTTGTTATTTTATGGAACAGTTTAAACTGCAACAACTAACAGACAACACAGTTAAGCATATGTACAAATGAAAGAAACATTTAATTTTACAACTCGCTGTAGCTGGGGGATTTCTTCCCACTCTATACTCAGCTCATAAAACTTCAGGTGTTTCTCACTAAAGCAAGTTTGCATTTTCTTGCAGTTCAATGAGTGTCAGCAGTCTTCCAGTACTCTCAAAGTAAAAATGAATTTATCTCAATAAAAACAGTGTCAGAATGCCTTAAGGTTCAAGCTTGTGTTAGAGCTTGATGATGTCCTGACTTTACTTTACTGGGACGTTGTATACAGGCATATTAAAAGACAAGTTCTGTCTGAAGAGCACAGCAGTTAAAAAAAGGCCTGCAAGTGAGACAAAGCTGTAAAAGTGGATTGACTTGTCAGAGGTCACAGAACTTGTCAGCTGCCGTGCCAAACTTGGCATTTCTTGAGCTCCGATCCAGAAATGATCAAGCTGAGACATGTTCAGAAAATTTCGGGGGTCTGGCCTTTTATCACTCTTTTTTTATTTTCAGAAAAGACAAATCAGAAGTGTGAAGGTTCTCCATATGTATGGGTCACTAAACTGCTCTTACCATCAGTGCTAGCACTCCAGCCAGGCATGCTGCAGGAATCTGTGCTTGCATTTGTGTTTATTCTTCTGCAGCTTCCAAGAAGATTTACCCTGGCTCTTAGTGGTGGAGGAGCATTTAATGTACACTTGCTGATTACCCTTTGGATAAATTATCATGGGGAGGGAAAGAAGGGCTCTTAGATTACTTAAATATTTTTATTTAAAAATTTAAATATTAAATATTATGGGTATGGGATCATGGATTTAGCTTCTGAGTTCAGAAGAACAGTAAAATTTCTTCACTTGTGTGACCCTGGCTAACACTCTGAGGTGCTCTGCACTGTGCTATTTAATAGTAGTGAGAAGACAGAGAGATAAAATACTTCCCTATTTGTGTTTTCCATCTGTGCTGCTTTTCAGCTTTTTCATTCACTGTCACCTTGCCCCTTTCAGTGGAAATCAAACTTCATGTTGAGTTCAAACAATTCCCTGGTCTGGTCATAAGAAAAGACCAAAAAGTCCTTCATGCTGACTGTTAAACCTTATAAATTCCCAGAGTTCTTTCCTGTTCTGAACAGATATGTATAAGTGTTGTTAAAAGCCCTGGATCTTTTGTCAAGATGTTAGTACATTTTTATTAGTACACATAGAATGATGCAAAGAGAACCTTTTAGTTCTGGATGTTGATCCAGACTGCAGGTTGGAGAGATTTCATGTGCATTTTGTGTTTCTGAATCCTTGTGGGAGCAAGAAGATGTGTGATAGAAAATCCAATTTATTCAGAGCCAAAAGATGATAACCTTGAAACATTTTATTGAAGCATTTTGATTAGCTGAGATAGATGTTTCTTTCATGAGCAGATGTTCCTCAAACTCTGCTCAATTATGTGCAATGTTTTCATGGTGGCAGATGACTGCCTGGAAGGGGCTGATGTGGAGCCATCGAGCTCTCATTTCAAAGCAGTTGAAGGCATGGGTTTTAGCAGTAAAGTCACAAGAACAAATGACTTGAAAAATTACTTTTGTTTTTTTTTTTTGGGTGTATTCTACCTGGGTTCACTATTGACTATAAAAGAATGCTATAGCAGTAAGAAGGAATGAGGGCACTCACTTATAGTCTCTACTAAAAATCAATAGATTCTACATCTGAAATCCAGGTTTTCAGTTTAGGTTTTGTCCTTTCTTTCTAGTTGATTAAGATGTACTTTTTATTATTCATCTCTGCTGCCTTTTTCTTTCTGAAACTGAAAACTGAGTTCTCAGAGGTGTCCGAGGACAGGATGTGACTAGCCATATTAAGGGTGTGAAGAAGACACATTTGAGACTTGAGCTAAAATAAAATAACTGAACTCTTTTTAAATACTGCATTTTCCTAAGACTTGCTCTGGAATGGTGAAGTGCTGCATTCCATTTTACACAAGGAGACCTTGCTAATTTTGTCAGTATATGTGATTAAACAAGAAGGAACTTGCAAATTATTCATCCTAAACACCCTGTTGAAAGTTTGGAGGGGAAAAAACTCCAGCCTGTTATTGAGTTTACTGAACCTAGAAGTGAAGCTATCTGGTCACACCACAGTCAAGTAAGTCTTGGATACTAAATAGCTCTGGTAGAAAGGAGGTCAGGTGAATAACTAGCAAGTAATGCTTTCCTAAGTCCTGTTAAGTACAGGAATTCAAATATCTGGCCTATACCTTCCTTTTCTCTCCAGTAAAGATAGCTACAAATGACATAGAATGTTATTCTAAAGTATTAAGCCATCAGACTTGCTGAACAATACAAACATAAGCTGGAAAGAGTCAATTAAAATAATTGTGTAATTAGGAATGTATGTTATTTTCATCAGTAATTCTGTGCATGAAACTATGTGTGCATGTAATTTGGTTTAATTGCATGTATTGAAATAAAAAAGACTGACTTTGCTCTTTTTGCTCTTTTTGATATAGAACTCTCCTGCTTTCAAAGACCTGGCATCTGTGTGTCAAGGACACTTAAAAGAGATATTTTAGAATTTACTTGCTGACCTACAGCCTTGCGAGTCAGTGTCCATTCCGTAAGGGCAGGAGAACAACTAACAGTGGTGTTGCAAGTAACAGTTGGCCCTCGGAGGAATTTCAAGTGATTTGAATGTACAAAGGAATAGGAAGATGCAGTTCAGAAAGTTGGCTTTGTACTCTGACTCTAATTTATGGTTCATGAAGTCTGTTTTTGAAAGGACTTGCACTTTTTCTCCTGTGCAGAAACAGCCAGAACTTTGATTTGAGTATAAAAATCCATGAATCCAGTCTGCTTTCCTTTGTCCAGCTTGATAGGCACTGAAAGCAGCAACTGTGAAGGAAGTGCTGCTCAGTCTTGGATTGTAGACTGATCAGGGCAGATGGCAACTTCAGGAAACTGAGCTGCCAGATTCTAACCTGTCAGTTCAGAGCATGGGCAAGCTGCAGCTTTATAGAGGCTTAACACTGCCAAATTTGAAAGATTTTATAGGGCTAAGTAAGAAACATTCCTGACAGCTTGATAATTTTCAGTCTGTGCTCAAAAGCAGATGGATATAAAAGCTTTTAGACTTAACAGTTGTTTAAAAATGTTGACAAAACAGTATTTTTGCATTGAGCAAATAAACTCTTCCTGCATGGCTGGAAGAAAAATCCCAAGTCTGAGATAGTCTTTGCAGGAAATGTAATCCAAAATGACTTGCTGCAGGGGAAAGTGATTAAATGAGGTCTTAAGCACAGAAAATGTTAGGTTGCTTTAGCTATTAGTGCTGGCAGTTTGGGCTATGACAGGCTCCTAGCACAGGGACGCTGGCGTGGCAAGGACTTGTGTCTCTGTGTCTTGCTGGCTGCCAAGTGTGATTTGCCAACCAGCCCGCTTTGGCTGTGACTTGGATTCTTGGCTCCCAGTCCATGCATGGCACCAGCTGCGTATTAGAGGGAATCTTCTAAAGAAAGGCTGAAAACCAAGTGAGACTGAAATTTACCATTACATTCTGCTCTGCCTTTTTCTGTGAGAGGTCCCTGCAGCAGAGCAGGCTGACAGAGATGAGCTAGGTGAACATTTGTAACTGAGGGTGAATGAAGCACAGTGGCTGTACAGGGCTGTGCTGGCTGCAGAGACACACCAGGGAGGCTGGGCTCTGGTCCAGACAAAATGCCTCCTTAGCTTGATGAAGGTTGAGGGTTAATTAGAAGCTGCCTGCTGAACAATGGCTTGAACAGTATTCATGGGCATTGTTTTGGAAGGGGCTCTAATGCACGAACGAGAAGAAATAGTTGCTGTTGTAACATTGGGCATGATCTAGGACGGATCTAAGAGAGCAGAGGGATGTTGCAGCAGCCCTCTTGTGAGAGGGCAGAAGTGAGCAGAGGCACAGACTTCTTGTTTATCACAGCTTGAAAGGGCTCCTGGTTTATTCCTCTTCACAGCTCAGCCATCCTGACTCCAACCATTCCCTGACTCCGGCTGCAGCGAGCTCCTGCTGTAGGCTTCCCTTCAGCCTCTGACTGCTGGTTATTTCCTGCTGAACTAGAACGGCAGGAGTTGGTGTGCAGACTGTGACTGCAAGCTTTTACCTGGCTAGACTCTGGCTGCAGACCCAGACTGACTCCACTGCAGTGATTCTCTAGCCTCAGGATCCTTCTTCCTCATGATGATTCCTCCTCACCAGCTAAACCCACTCCCTTTTATCACACTTATCTTTATTGGATACAGCTGTGACTCATCAGGGGCAAGGCTATATTAGGTAATTAACTGTTACTAATCAGGGGTGAGGTCACCTGTATTCCCTTCTCCTACAGAGGGACACTAAGACTGGAGTTGAAACCTTTTAGCTCTTCATGGTGACACCTGTGTGCTGTTACTAGTTTCTCCCCTAAACTAGAAGAGGAGCAGAAAGTTTCAGGATGAAGTTTGGTGCAAATGGGGGAGAGAATATATGGCTATAAATCCATAAAAGCCTTGATTTTTCAATGTTGGACCAGTTTGTAAAATACTTTTCCCCATGCACAAGTCTAGCTTCTATTACTTGCACCATGCTTAATCAGATCTTCAGTAAACAACCAAGTAGGCTAAAGTTTTTCTTGGGTTTAGCTTTGTAAAGAGGTTATCACTATTACCTTGCACTTCTGGTATGGTACAAACAGCATCTGAGGTTGCTTCACTTCATGCTTTCATACAGATAAATATTCAGCTATCAGCCTCTTTAAACCCATGCTATTAGCTGCCCTTTCAAATTCCATTGTTCTTAGCAAGATGAGATCTCTGGAGTATTCCACTGCTTCGTTGATTTAGAAATTTTTGGCCCTGGGGCTTGCTTTCTGATGTTTTAGTATCTGGTCAATTTATACAGAAAAACTAAAGATAAGCCACAGGGTGAAATGCTTTCCTGCTATTAAATAATGCATTACAGCATTTTATTTCTCTGATGCTATGTTTTTGTTTATCTTCAATTTTCAGTTTGTTCTGCAGATGTGTTTATTCATTGTCGTGAAAATCATTGTTCTCAGATCTATGTGCAAAGCAAAGTGTAAATGGTCTGTTTGCTAACATCAAAGAAAAAAAATTAGGTTGTTAATTTTCTTAATATTAAATTTTGAATATTCAAAATATTCATGCCTCTGCTTCTGTTGTGTGCTTAGAAAATGAGTTGTTCCACCTAAAATATTGTATAGAATACCATATGGTAAATTTTTCTACTTATATGGCAGGGAAGTTGAGGGCACTTTCCTAACATTAAAATTGGTGTCTGCAAGGTTCAGTCCTTTCCATTGATCTTATTACTTGTTGACTGCTTGGTGTCTGGAATTTTGAAATGGTCTATACCAAAAATGTGTCAAAATACCCAGAATCTAGAAAATCCAGGAATTCTGTGCAATTCTGAAAAACCATGACTGCTACTCATACTTTTGTGTCTCTGTGCCATGCAGCTGCCAGGTTCCAGCCCGGGAGTGCATTGCATTGTCAGAGGTACTGGTCAGAAGTCTTTGGTGGAGCCCTTTTCTACCTGGTGGTAAATTGCGGAGAGGAATGTGATGTGGCTACCTGTCAGATGCTGAGATCTCCTGTGGCACTCTTACTTGAAGCAGTTAAGCTCCTGCAGGCGGCCCTGTGCCCAAGGAGCTTGGAAACCTACCTGTGGTGTGAGTGGGAGAAGAACGATCGAGTCTCCCTGTGAATGTCACCTTGGCCTTTTGTGCCTCTACTCCTCCCTTGGGGCAGATCTGCGGCAGCTGCTGCAGCGTCCTAGCCCTGCTGAAGCCAGTGACAGTGACAGCTGTGCATTTCCCAGCAGCTGGACGTCTGCCTCGAGGGAAGAGAAGCAGTGGGCTTAGCAAACTGCATTTAGAAATATTTTGCAGGTCTCTGTTGGTAACCAGTTTCCCGTCTGGGATGTTGAAATTGCAGAGGGTCCCCGCTGCACCCCAGACACAGCGCGCCTTGGCTGTTCCACTTTACAGCTTGGTGTTTAGTTAGATATTTGCAGATGCTGTAGTAAGTCAGGCTTTTGAATTTTCAGATTCCCAGTTCCATTCCCCCAGTACTGCCCTGGAAGCCACCATGTCACTTGTACTGGCAATTCCGGACACAAAACAAAAATGGATATGGGATATAAACCATCCCCATGACAATTAGGGATTAGGCTTATGCTTTTCTTTTACTTATTTATTACCTGGCAGTTGAAACAGACAAGTTGGAAGATGCTGCACTTGTTTTCTTTCTATTTGCTGCTGTAGCTCTGCTTCAACAACCTGCAAGTTACTTTCAGTCAGTGACAGTCGACTACTTGAAAGCAGATTTTCAAGCACTTTAATTTTTATTTTCCCGTGTAGGCTGTCTAACTCCTGGCTTGTGCTCTTAGTATGTGGTGTCCTTCTCTGGCCCTGTTAATGTAAGCTCCAAGAAGAAGAATGGGCAAGCACAACAGGCCATGCATTTTGTAACAAAACTGCAACTTTGAGAACTTCAGGAAGTGAAAGTATTTTAAGATGTTTAAACTGCGATAAAATGGCCTGAAGGGATCTTGCAAATATGTTCTTATGAATAGTTTATGTCTAAAAAGAGCTAACATGACTAGGAAAGACAAAAATAGAAGTTTGGTGTTTTTTCATCCTTTGAGTCTGCGTAAATAAGGTTTCGTGAAGGATACTTCTGTGAACACAGTTTGCTTTATTCTCTATTTAATTTAAGTGCACCACTCTGAGTTGTGCCACTGCTGTGGGCTTCTTATGGAAGATGATTCAAGCAATGAGATAATTAAAGTATGAAAATTACCTTGGAGGAAACAGTGCTGAGTGGATTGCTATTCGATGGTGATAACCTGGATTTCATTCAGAGGTTTTTTATGGAATATAGACTTAAATAACTTGAGAAGCACTTTGAGAAGAAAATTATGAGGAGGCTATAGCATAAAAGGTGCTTTTATAATTGGGGAACCTAGCTGCTAGAGAGGAATCAGAATAGCAATAAACTGCCCTTACAGTTAAGATTTTGTATTGGGATTTATGAGGGCATTGTTCATGTCCCAGGCTATCAATCTCCTGTGACTTAGGCAGCACAGTCAGTGTCTCTGCTGTCACTCTTGCCTTTCTGGTACAGATGAGTGCAATTCTCTTTTGATACGTAATGGATGGGAAAGGACAGGGATGGAAGGCTCTGGAAGCAGGTCTGAGATAAAGTCTCTGTTTTAGTGAGGCCAGTTAGTGCAAGATGGCTTCTAGCCCCTCAGTTGTACCAGGCTGAGTCAACTCAGTGCTTTGTGTGGGAATAGTACTCTGATGACAATTCCTCTGGCTTTCTCGTGGGTACCACACCTTTCATCCTCACTCCCCAGTCTTCCAAAGGGGATTTGAAACCTGTTTTGAGCACCTCTCTGTAGAGCAGGTGTAGTGAAATCTTTCCTCTGGCTTTGTTCTCATGATTGTATCCTGCTAAATGCAAAACCTGCTTGTTTTTTTGTCCTGAAATAGACATTTGGTGCAGAGTAAAGAGTTGGCTGAGGCTGCAGATTTCCCTTCAGCGGGGACACCTGCCCTATTGCTACTTATGGACATGAGGCTTGAGGCTTGCAGGAGCATCATCTCTTGGTGACCTTTCCTCTTTCGTCAAACTGAAACTGCCCAATGGGTGTAGAAGTCAGCAATGAGGAGCTGACATGGAATGGTTGTGTAAGACAAGTGTTCCTGGACAACTGAAAGATCAGAGAGGCACATCTGCAATTCTGTTTCAGGATTGCTGGGATGGTTTTATGCTGTATTTTAGATCTAGAGAAGTTTTTGCTAGACCTTCCTCTTTTCAGACTCAAGTCCCTCTTTATTTTTCCAGGAGTTTGTTTTCTTTGTCCTCATTTCTTTACATGAGGCTGTGCTCAGGATATGGAATGACTTTTTTTTTTTACTTAAAGCAACAAAAAGGGCAAAAGTAGTGTCAAGGTTTCAGGATGTTGTAATGATCTTCTTGCAGTGAGAATCTCTTAAGGTTCTCTATCTGGAGAAGAAAGTTTAAAAAAAACCTGACGAAACAATTGGACTTGTTGGTTAACACCACTCCCCTCAGTGCCCCATCATTTAAAATAAGCATTTGGAAGCTTCAGATTAGCAGTTCCTACAAGTAGAAGCTAGAGTCTGGTGAAACTCAATTCTGGACAGTTTTAGACCTTCAGGTACCTACTGCACACACAGCCTTAGAAGCCTGCCTTACCTGAGTTTTGAGGGGAGAAACTGTGCTGGAAGTAAGTACAGGCTGTGTGTGTGGCCACGGGGCTATGAGGGTTTTGTCATCTGCGCCAATGCTCTGCTCAGGTATTCAAAATTAAATGCTCAGGTATTCAAAATTAAATGCTCAGGTATTCAAAATTAATTCCTTCTAGGTCTAATGGTTATATAGTTAAGGCTTCATGGTTAGACAAATGCAATAGATCTGGGCCACAACTCTTTGTGTTTTCGTCTGATACTCTACTTTTGGCTGAGAGTAAAAGTTCTGATTCAAAGGCTTAATGATGAGTATAATTAACTTTTTCATTAAGTATTTTTTAAAAATTTAAATGCCATCATATTCCAAAGCTTTGAGCTTTTCTTGCAAACCCAGATGATTTTATCATAAGATAGATGTAGCTACTTGTGTTGGCAAACATTGTCATTTATTATGTTTCTTAAGACAGCCTAAAGAAACAGGGAATTGCAGAGATGACACTTGATTTGCTGATCTCCTTTTTGTGAGAAAAAGAAGACAAACAGTGTTCAATGAACTTGCTGAAACTTTAAGGAGCCAAATCAACTGTTTTGTGTAGATTCTTGAGGGGAGACTAGAGAAAACCTGTGATTTTGGTGAATGAAATAGCTTCCACAAAAGTGGAGCAAAGAGTTGGGCATAGCTCTCTGAGATGATATAGAAAAGGTTAGTCTTTGTACTGGCTCCCCCAAAAGGGTGAAGGTTTGGCTGAATAGTATTTTATCTGAATTGATTCCCTCAACCCAGCTATAAATCAAGGCTTGAGCAGTGCACTAGGGAATGTAAGACACTGAGTTATAAATCAAGGCTTGAACACTGTACCTGTGAGTATAAAACACTTGATGTTGCACAAGTCAAGGCTCAAAAAGTGCCTGTATGAAAAGCTTGGGGAGATAAATGGTGGCACTTGAACCCTGGGTGTCTGGAATATAAACGGGGGTTAGATGGCTCATTTTGACTTTAGTTTTTGAGCACACATATGCCTCACAATTGCCAACTCAAGCCAAAATTCTCCAGTCTCATACCTGCCTGCTGAGATGGCAAGCACTTCAGGAGTTATTTCTGTATGCAATCTTCTTAAAAATGAATTTCTTGGTACTGTACTGCGTGTGAAAGAAAAGGAATGTTCTTTTGATAATGAGCTTCTGTATTTTGGTATCAAATATAGTGAAAACTTCTTACATTATTTAAAGTATATTTTATTGAAGGAACATGGCACTTTTTCATTCACTTATAAGGTGACATGTTTTCATCCAGGGAATGTGTTGTCCTAAGCTTTCTTGGCAATCTGTTTTGAAGAAGGATTGTGACTCCATTGCCAAGTGATTTACTTTGGCTAAAAGTTATTTTAACTCTCCTGAAGAATACTGATCAGGGATTTTATCTTTGGGTCCCCCTGATTCATACAGATTAAATCAACTGCTTGTAAAGAGCCCATATCAAATTAAGACAGTATTGAAAATTCTGTGTGGAATCTGAAAGACATATATGGTCATGGACTAAATGTAAATCCCTTAATTACTCTGAGACTGATTTGAGGCCTCATGATCCAGGCATTGTTAAAGCTGTCAGTTGTGAGGTGTGTGAGCAATCTGTAGAAGAGGTATCGTAAGTTATCTGCTTTTAAGTCATTATTTTTTCCTTTTCTATACCTGGCCCTGATTTGTGAGGTAAGGCTCGCGTGACTACTCAGTAATTTAGTAAAACTGTTACAGAAAAGATTAAATATCTGTGCTGGCAGTCTTCCCGAACACTGTCTGTTAGCTATTAAAACTATTTTTACTTCCATATTGTTGAAAGTCCTGACAAGGTTTTATTAGTTCTCTTCTCAGCATCTTTTTAGTAAGCCAAAGATTTGCCATCTTTCTAGTTTCCCTTCTTTGTTGTACAAATAAGGGAGATTTATTGTGGTATTCCACCTGTGCAAGGTAGGAGACATTAACTTGTTGGGCTATAATACCTTGACTTCAAGTTGAATTACAGTTCAAATTTCAGTGTCTCAGGGATGCATTACAGCTTTTGCTTTGAAGAGTTGTGGTTTAAACAAGGTATATCAGAACAAGGTAAATAAATTAGTATGAGTGCTCTTTGTTTAGATGCAGAACCTCCGCAAGTAGAGGACAATTGTCATTGTACAGAAGTCTGGGAAGCCATACTAAGTATCACTGTGAAAACTGCACCTCTCCATCCATGCATAATCATGTTTCCTACTGTACCTCTTCCCAGTCTTTTCGTAAGCATAAGTTTTAATCTTTCTTAGAAGTGCAGGTGGAAATTTAAGTGAAATCGGTTTGCAACAAAGCAGAGCGCTAGTATTCTTTTTGGGTTGATAAATGCTCTATTTCTGCGTATTTGAAGGCTTTTGTGCTGATAGTGGCTCAATTTATGGACAGCAACAAGAGTATCTCTTCTGTTCTCTCACCTGTGTAACTAATATTAGAAGTCTTCCTTCTGGAAGATGCTGAACATTTAATTTCTACTGGTGGAGGAGGGTTGAAATGACCTTGAGGTTCATGCTTTCCTGACACACTAGGTAAATGTTCCCTTCTTCAAAGTATTCCTTACTGGAGGTGAATGAGAAACCCCCGCTGCACTGCCTGGAGTTTAATTCCCTGTTCAGCACAGTAGCAGAAAATCCTGAATTTGATTTCTGCTGATTGTGAACACAGAAGTTGTGGGGGTTTTGACTGCCTACTGCGTAAGTTGGGTTGCAGTTTGTGTTCTCTGTGCAGCAAACTATTGCCCAGTGATACAGAAAAAAAATTTATTATTATTAAACTTTATTAAATTATTTAATTAAGGACTAGCTTGTTGAGTACAAACAGACAAACCACAATTTGGAGTTGTAACTCAGTGTGTGTATTTTCAGACCTCTGAATTCTTGGTTTAAGTTCTAATACTGTTGCATAGATTTAATGCTATCCGAATACATTTTTCAGTAGCCTATTTGCATATTTCTACATTTTATAACTTTTTGCTCTTTCATGGCTCAGTTTACTTTCCCTTTGTTCTTTTTTTTCATTTTTTGATCAATCTAATTGGTGACCTTGGGCAAGGAAGTAAATGTCAAATCTTAATCAGTTTCCTATTTTGTGTCTTAAATGTGATCAAGTTCTTCTTTTTCAGAAGATCTCTTTAGATAAAAAAAGCACATACTTTTATAATTGGTACATGGAACCTCTTGTAACCCTTTCTTGTTGCTTGTTTCCAACTTATGGATATCTAAATTTTTCTGTTTACATAATGTTTACCAGATGATCTGACCTGAATTTAAAGCAAGAGAGAAAAAAAATGCACATGTAGGTTCTTCTTTGCTGTGAATCTGCCAAGCTCATGTCATCTGTGTAGTCATTTTATTATTGAAAGGTATCTAAAGAGCATGGCAGCAGCTCTGCTACCTTTATCTTTCCTCCTTGGTGCCACTTATGTGGTTAATACTGGGGGTATGCTCAAGTTTCTGGGTGTTGTGATCACTCAGGCTCTAAAAGGTGTAGTTACTGTCCTGAAGCAAAGAAACCACATTTTCATACCAGCTGAAATAAATACAGTGTTTCTACAGTGGTGTTTACAAGGATTTGTGCTGTGTGTTATCACAGTTTAAGAATCATCCTAGAAAATTCTGGAGTCATCCAGGAAGGTTGAAATAATTGTATTTGCTCTAAGTACTGAAGAATTAAAAACAAAAAAAGCCCCACAGGTCACTTATGGCAATAGAAACAGTTGCAGCTGACAATTAAACCTTCATGGCCTGAAATGCCCATATGGACCATCCCTCATATGGGCACCCATTTAAATGAGTATTTGTGAAGTATTTCGTGCATAAGGTGCCTGGCTCTGCTAATGAGGTTATAAATATACATTAATGACAGGGCTGTGGTTAGTAACCCATTCAGGTTCTACAATGCTCTCTGCTGTGAAAACTTAGGTGACAACTTAGAGCTTGGTGTCCAAAGGTTCCCCTTGAACAAAATGAACACTCTGGACTTCCTTTTTCAGCACAAGAGGAAGCATCTTTCAAAGATAAATTGCACTCAAAGGCATATAATTACCAAAATGGTGGTTTAGATTATTTTAAGTGCAGTTCTAAGGAGAGAGGTCACCTGAGGGCTGAGTAAGTGAATGTTCCTTCCTCAAAGGGAGGATGGAACGGGAGGCCCTTTAAGGGGTTAAGAGATCAGTGTGCAGATTTTTGGTAGGATGTCAACCTGGGGATCCTAGACTCCTATTTTGTTCATCACAGAGCAGCAAACAATGAATTTCCTCTTGACAGGAGGCAAAAAGGTCTCAGTTTAAAGGAGTTGCTTTTGTTCAAAAAAATATAGCTCAGAGGAGTGCTTGTACTCCTGCACTTTTCCCAGAGAGGTGCAGTTTTGGAAACAGTAATGTGCCAACTGCTGTGGCACAAATCTCAGTACAAGTTTCAAATCTTTCTCTCTTCCTCTCTCTTCCTCTCTCTTCCTCTCTCTTCCTCTCTCTTCCTCTCTCTCTCTTCCTTTCCCTTTTCTTTCCCTTCCCTTTTCTTTTTGGCTCCGAAGGAGGAAGCAAAGAATGCTGCTTGCTCTTAGCTTGCTCAGAGTTGGTGTTTTTATTTATTTATTTATTTTTTTTGAGAATGTAGTTAATTACATCAGCACGAGCTACCTTGATTTATATATTGTGAAACAATAATGGACTGCTACTGAAGCCATTGTAAAAAAAGAATTTTGTTGTTTTTCTTATTATTCACTGCAAGTAAAGAGATTGTTGCTGCTCTTTTCAGCAAGTGCAGTGTCCTCCTTGTTTCTGCCTCAGGTTCAAGCTTAGGATATTGAGCAATTACACAAACCAATTTAGACCCTACTGCAAACTTGGTTCAATTCCTTCTGGCAAGTTTTAGTCCTCACCTAGAATTACACCTGAAGAAGGCTGGCATCCTTACCTTGCTAATGTTTTTTCCTTGTTTTGGGTTTTTGTTTTCTCGTGAGAATTTTACCAGAGAATTATCTAGCATTCAAGCACACAAATTACAGCTGTCTCTCAATATAAATGTAGGCTTGGTGGTTTTCCTGTTTGAATTTTTGAATTAAATCTCTTCTCTACTCCCCCCAGGCTTTTACAGTGTCTAAATTTGAGTTCGCTCGCTAGGAATCTATGCTAATGTCATCTTGTATTCGTGGACTCAAGTGTATTTATGCTGTATAGGTTAATTCAGATTAGCCCAACTGTTCAAGCCATTGGTGTTCACAACCAGGAAAATCTCATTCAGCCAGCACAGAGCAGCTCCATTAGTGCAACTACTGAAGCATGAAATAACAGCCCCAGCCCTAGTTAAAATGAAGCAGTGAGAAAGACCTCAGAAATCAGAGCTTTTGTTTTCAGTCTGTCTTTACCAAACATGGAAAGGCATCACTGGCTTTGCCAACCTCGTCCCTCCTCTGTGTGGTCATTAACCTGGGAGTTACGTAATTATGCAACACTCCTGATAATGCTGTCTGAACATGCTGGGGACAATAGGATAGGATTTTACTTGTACATCATTCTAACCATTGAAGAATTGTGCATTTTATGGTGAATTTAGTTCCCAAAGCACATTTTATTGGAGTCCTTAAGTGCCCATCATCCAATTACCAATGCACAAATCAATTAAGCCCAGGTTTGTATTTTTTTTTTTTTTAATCTCTGATCACTTATGATCAGAGAACGAGCGAGCTGAGTCTCCCATTTAGGTGTGAAAATTTGTCATTGCCACTGAGAGGAGATTAAGTACCTTCCATTGCTTTAGCTAGTTGAAATATGTCAAGGTGCTCTAGGTTTGGTGTGTGTATCTATCAATCTTATCCACAACTGGAAGAATGTGGGAAATGGATTTATAGAGAATTCTCAGAGGTGTCTGAAAGCTCACACAGTCTTGTGCGTCTGTATGCAAACTCTGAGATAAGGTGTGCTGACTTAGAAAGGCCGTGGGATAGGACAGACATTGTCAAGAGAGGAATGGAACTAGGAACGAGTTTCAAATGATGACCTTGCAAATGGACCAGATATTCTGGAGAAATAGAACTATGAAAGATGTCTTGTAGTAGGACCAACGAGGGGTAATTTTAGATGATTGGTTAGAAGTATTAGCAGCATTGTTTGGCAAAAGCTGATAGGCCAAAAAACACTTATAATGTAATGTAATTAAGAAATAGTTTGGCTTCTGATTTTGATGGCATGAATTGTAAAATCTGTACTGTCTCATCCTTTTCATGAGACTGAAAATGGAATGAAAGTCTTTAAAACACCTCTCAGGGGCCCTGTCTCTGGGTCAGAAAAAGGGATAATCCGACAGATTACTGCGGTTCCTTTTAGCTTGCAGTTGGAGTTGGGCTGGCAATCCTTCTGCAGCAGTACTGAGACCCATCCCATAAGGAGACATTGACATGTGGCAGGGAGCAGCAGCTGAGGTTCATGCCACGGTGCCGTGTGACAGCTCCTCAAGATGAAGCATAACACGGGCAGCAGAGTGCACTTCAGCCCTGCTTTACCTAGTCTTAGGTGAAGTTACGGAAGAGCTGTTTTCTCTGTGCAGCAGCAGGATGCCTCCAGAGCATTGGGTGCCTGCTCATGACCCCAGAGAGGACATCTCATGCCTCTGTTAGGGAAGCTACTTTTTCTCTTTTCTTCTGCCTAATTTACTCCCTCAAGAAAACTCCTGCCGGCTTTCTAGCCCAAATATGAGCACTAACCTGGACAAAGCCCCTGTAACTGTGCAGGCACAGATCTTCTGGGTTAGGAGCCCCTTCTAGAATTCGGGTCTATTTTTCCAGCTTGAATTACACGAGTTGGATATTCTGCAGCTCTTATTGTTCAGCCTGTTTGCTCTGCTGGAAGGCCATGCTGTGTTAGAGGAATCAGCTTTTTTCCTACCTTTGTTTTTCCTCAGCCCAAAAGGGTCTAATTGTCCAAACTTGATAAAGAAAAATCACATGAAATGCATGACAGGTTTTGACTGTGTGTGTATTCTCATGTCTCCAAGTAAAGACAGAGCCATGCATGGTACCAAAGATGGTGTTTTCTCTCCAGGGAGCTGTCCTATATAGTTTATGAAATCAACCTTTGGGTGAGTATGCAAAAAGCTACAGGAAATTTTTGTTCCCATGGGAAATCAAGTTTCTTTGCCAATACTGAAAGATGGAAAAGTAGCAAAATCTAAGGTTAGAGGTGAAAATAAAGCTGATTTTGAGTAACACAATGCAAATAGTGTAAAATTTCAACCAAAAATAGCCTGTAGAGATTGCTGAGGCAAATAGAAACTGGCTGTCTGAGATGAATATTTAGATGCTTCTGTTAACTTAGCCTGACCTGAAAGGGAGAGAAATGAAGTTACATGCATTCAATATAAGTATTTTTGTTCAAAACTCGACGGAATCTAGTTTGCATCTGCATAAAAGTCATTCTTTCCTGAAAAAGAAAGCTTACTTGTTCATTACAGCTTTGATCCGACTCAAGGAGAGGAAGAAGTGTTTAAAAAGTCTCTAAAAGCTATCACATCTGGTTCATAGTGCATCTGCTCTATTGGGCAGATTTTTTGGCAGGGGCTGCTGGAGTCCAGATTTTTCAGTTTTTCCCCAAAAGCAATGTCAGGTCTTTTGGAGAGGGCAGACAAGCCCAGGGCTGAGCTTAGCTGGCTGTAGTGACCAGCACATATTGGGAGGCACTCAGAATACGGGATATGCAGGTTTGAATTTTCACAACTCTAAGAGAAGGAAGAAAAGAAGCAGATCTAGTGAGTAGATCTGAAAAGTCTAGAGGTCAAAATCAGGAGACTAGGAATAGGGAAACTAGTGGCTATGGAATCACACAGTGTTGAAGCTTA
>WBMY01011687.1:60736-74269 GCA_013397315.1 Donacobius atricapilla | reverse complement strand
CTTCCCCTTCCCCTTCCCCTTCCCCTTCCCTTTCTTTCATGTTAGAAGTAAAAATTTAACCTAAACCACTCTAATGTAGGCTTATTGCCATTTAAGTTTTCACCTTGATGTCTTGGAGTCAGGAATCTCATGTAATAAAGTAAACTGAGAGAAAACAATAAGATCTGATTGACTTCTCTGTTGTAGTGCTAAATCCAGCTTGCATTCAATTATTCCTCCAATGATAAACCAACCACTATTGTTTTTCTTTTAATTTTTTTTTTTGAGTGGAGTTGGCTATATCAAGACCTTTCAGGCAAAAATGCAGTCCCTGTTATTTCATTTACACGAGAGTAGACTAATCACTGGGTCATTTGAGCTACTATATGGCAAAGAGAGAGCTATAAGCTGATTACTGAGGGTGCAGAAAATTAATATTTTTAAGTTCTGAGCAGAGAGATAAGGGCTTCCTGAAGATATGCTGAGATGTGATGTNCACGAGTTGGATATTCTGCAGCTCTTATTGTTCAGCCTGTTTGCTCTGCTGGAAGGCCATGCTGTGTTAGAGGAATCAGCTTTTTTCCTACCTTTGTTTTTCCTCAGCCCAAAAAGGGTCTAATTGTCCAAACTTGATAAAGAAAAATCACATGAAATGCATGACAGGTTTTGACTGTGTGTGTATTCTCATGTCTCCAAGTAAAGACAGAGCCATGCATGGTACCAAAGATGGTGTTTTCTCTCCAGGGAGCTGTCCTATATAGTTTATGAAATCAACCTTTGGGTGAGTATGCAAAAAGCTACAGGAAATTTTTGTTCCCATGGGAAATCAAGTTTCTTTGCCAATACTGAAAGATGGAAAAGTAGCAAAATCTAAGGTTAGAGGTGAAAATAAAGCTGATTTTGAGTAACACAATGCAAATAGTGTAAAATTTCAACCAAAAATAGCCTGTAGAGATTGCTGAGGCAAATAGAAACTGGCTGTCTGAGATGAATATTTAGATGCTTCTGTTAACTTAGCCTGACCTGAAAGGGAGAGAAATGAAGTTACATGCATTCAATATAAGTATTTTTGTTCAAAACTCCACGGAATCTAGTTTGCATCTGCATAAAAGTCATTCTTTCCTGAAAAAGAAAACTTACTTGTTCATTACAGCTTTGATCCGACTCAAGGAGAGGAAGAAGTGTTTAAAAAGTCTCTAAAAGCTATCACATCTGGTTCATAGTGCATCTGCTCTATTGGGCAGATTTTTTGGCAGGGGCTGCTGGAGTCCAGATTTTTCAGTTTTTCCCCAAAAGCAATGTCAGGTCTTTTGGAGAGGGCAGACAAGCCCAGGGCTGAGCTTAGCTGGCTGTAGTGACCAGCACATATTGGGAGGCACTCAGAATACGGGATATGCAGGTTTGAATTTTCACAACTCTAAGAGAAGGAAGAAAAGAAGCAGATCTAGTGAGTAGATCTGAAAAGTCTAGAGGTCAAAATCAGGAGACTAGGAATAGGGAAACTAGTGGCTATGGAATCACACAGTGTTGAAGCTTATGAAGGAATTACGGAGCATAGGACAGAAGAGCTGGGGGAGTGTTTGTCTCCCTTTCTACCTTTGTGCCCTCCCCCATGCTCCAAGGACTGTGATATGGGCAGACATTTTTACCCAAGAAGTGAGATTGCAGTTGCTCCCTTTCCTACTGGCATCTTTCTATCAAGCTTTGTGTTGATGTCTCAAATTATTTTTTGTGTTGCTGTGACGCTACAGTGGTCTAAAACATCTCAAAATTGTCAGTTCCTCCTGAAAGGGGGAGAGAGGTAAGTGCTGTACCAAGGTCAAGTAGACTGGGATACTTCTGGAAGTGTCTTTAAACATCTTTGCTTGTCTTCCCTTACAGTTTGAGTTGAAATAGTTGTGAGGGGTACTCATCATGTCTGCCTTGTTGTTCTGTTTGTTATATTGTGTCCCTATGAGGTGAGATAGAACACAAATAGCNAAAATGCAGTCCCTGTTATTTCATTTACCCGAGAGTAGACTAATCACTGGGTCATTTGAGCTACTATATGGCAAAGAGAGAGCTATAAGCTGATTACTGAGGGTGCAGAAAATTAATATTTTTAAGTTCTGAGCAGAGAGATAAGGGCTTCCTGAAGATATGCTGAGATGTGATGTTCTTTCTTGTCCTTATCAAGTCATTGGTGAAACTGCCCCTTCTGCATTGAACCATGATGTAATCCAGTTCTACTGTGAAAGATCTCAGTTGTTGACTTGGTTGGTTTTTTTCCAGCTATCCTGTAACATATATTTGTTCCTTCCACTGAAAATTCAGCAGCTCATCACTGGTTCTTTAACATTGTCCTAATTATCCCTATCAAGAGGTGTTTTGGCTTTACGTCCATGTCAGTTGCAGTGGAGAGAGGTCTCAGACAAATGGTGTTTCTTGCAGTTCTAGAAGTCTCAGCTAACACTAATATAGCAATTTTGTGAAGGTTGGTGGTTGTTTGGAAGAACTTGCAATCAAAATGTCAGAGGAAGGAAAGGAAGAAGGGAAATGATGCACTCAAAGTTGCAGAGGTCAGTGACAAGTGTTCCCTTCTAGTCCAGCTCTTATTCTGTCCTTCCATGTTCTCAGAAGACTTCTGAAGCCCTAATTAGGAGGTGACATTGCTATGATACAAACTAGAACACTGCAAAATGTTTTGTAGATGTCCAAAGGTAGCACTGATAATATGCTGTTAAGATGGTGAGTTAACAGACATATCCAGTGGACAATTTGATGACAGAAAAATAGCGTTAGGATGAAGGCAAACATTTCCTGGAATCATACCGGTGTTTTCCAAACAACCAAACCACTCTCTCCATCCTCCACCAATGCCCACCCCACCCAAAAAGAAAAAAAGGGAAAAAAAAGAAGATAACTGCAGGCCAATGACACCTTATAGTGAACATGATAGTTCACATAATGGAAGCTTTGAGGTCTATCATGATCGCAGCTTGAGTTTCATTCAACCCTAGTATCCACATCAAAGCTTTGATGAATCGTAATGGCAATTTCAATCCGCCCTCAAAAGCTGCCCGAGAAAAGTAATTTTTTCAGATCAGTAGTAGTAGTAACTGTTGTCAGGTACTTGAAGGTAATAAACACTGAAGGGACAAGGGAAATACTAGGGACAGCCAAAAAAATTTCTTTATGTGACTGCTAACTGGATTATTTTCATAAGTCAGGCAGACTAAATTGATTGGTAAGGAGTGAGCAAAGCTGCAGCCGGTTTTTGGATGGGGCTGGTGGGAAGAAATAGCTCTGCTTGCTACTGAAACTTGACACTTTGTCTGAAATCTGAATTGTAGCATATCTGCTCTCTAAACACAAAAGTGACTTGATGGTGTTACTTTGAAAGCTCCACAGCTCGCGCATGAAATACAAAAAACATGAAATCATTAATACTATTTTTGTTTTACCTAAATCCGCATATTGTGCATTTCTTTTTTGAATGCAAGCAATTGTGCAGAGCCCTGATGTTTGGCCAGAGCTCAGCTGAAAGCACAGTATTCTGTACATCTCAGACTACATGCATTGTTCATCTACGGTCTATATATGGAGAACAAATTGATGTGGGATGAATCCTTGATTTTGTTTGGGAGTGTTATCCCATGAGGGTTCTTTGACCTTTCATCAATACTGGAACAGGTCATAGTGGCTTTTCAGATGGAAATAAAAAGTCTGACAATCTCAGTTGTGTGTACTCTATTAACACTGGTCTAAGTAATATGAAAATTAATTGTTTCTGTATAGAGTTTCTGCTAGCTCATTTACTACTGAATATTTAGCAAAAGATACAAAGCTCAAGAGTTCTCTCAATGAATTCTTAAATATTAAACCAGTGATTAATTAACTAATAGGAGGTATTAAATTAATTCATAGGAGGTATTTTGGACCCATTCTTCTGGGAGTGCATTAAGGTAGTCTCGACATTAGAAAGGCATTTTATTCACTGTTTTGTTGTTCTGTAAAATATCCTCTAATGAATGAAACGGGGGCGAGATTTAGGTGACTACTTTGACACTGAAGAAAAATAGTGATTTCTTAAGTGTTTATGTAAGACTCAGGGTTTTTGTAACACTTTTTTCTCCTAATTTAGTTAGCTTCTTCAAAGACTTCACTGTTTACTGCTGCTATTGCCAAAGTGCAGAAAAGTAAAGAAGCATGCATTTCCTCTTAGCTTAAAGAAATAATTTTTCCTTGAGTGTAAGAGGGCACGGGTTTCAGCAGAACAGGCTGCAAAACTAGCCTGAGGGCTTGTGTAATGTATAAAAATACTGAGCTCTGCAATAGCAGAACCAACCTGCAAATTTAGCTCTAAATATCTAAGAAGCTCCACACGAGGAGAGATGTCATGACACCTTGCTAGGAGGAAGGCATTTCCAATAGTTCCTGCTTTAAGGTGACCCATTTTGGAACATGGGAAACAAAACTGTCCCAGGGGAGGGTTTTGTGGGCAGCGAGCCCTGGTGTGTCGGGAGGTGCCAACACCTGGCAGGTGATTGTCCAGCCATGCTCTGATAACGGCACCAGTAAGATTCATCTTTCTCTTAAAAGCCTGTGTCACTCTGAAGGCAAATTTATTGCTTCTACCCTATGGATCAGGCCTGTTGAAATGTTTTAAACTATCGTGTGCATACTTTCTTATCCTTTCATAAAACATTTCTTTAAAGGATTAAAGCATTAAGTAAGTTTACTGTAATGAAGCACCAATTGCTGGAATAATGAAGCTTGAAGGGCTTGTGCTCTGGTAGTTATGAGCTTTTTGCTTCTAAAAAAGATAAGGTGCCTTCTTGCAAAGTAGAATTAGCTGAATGTTAATGTTTATGTGCTTGATAGTGCTGGGTCACTGGCCAGTGGCTGCGGTCTTCTGGAAAGGCCGCTTCAAGTCAGTGTCACAAAAAGTACTTCGACATAATGAAAAGCATATGAAAATGGTAGAAGTATAAAATTATTCCCTTCCCCGCCATCTGATTATTCTCGAAAGGTTTGCCTGTGATTTGAAGTGTGTTTTCTTGTTAGAACCAGCAGACTAATAGCACTGACCTGAGAACAGAAAAAACCTCCCTGCTCTTAAGAAGTACAAATTTGCTTTATCTGGGTTTTATACAGCCCTTCATAAAAATCAAGATTTTGGGGTATTTTGATGCAAATTTGTTGTGTGGTCTCTCTAAGTAGCTTAACAAGGGCAGAAACTCAAGTAGTAGCTGCAGCCTATGCTCCAGCTGGTAGCTGAACTGTGTGAAGACACAAAAGACCTGGATGTTATCAAAAGCAAAACTGCAAAACTGCTCATTGATTTCTCTCCCTGCTGCTCCTTCCCCCTGTTGACACAAGAAATCAGTGGTTGAAAATTACAGTAGATGATCCTGTTGTTTTTGGACTGGCTGGGAAAGCTCCACACGTGGGGAGTTGTTATTTCCTTGGTGGATAAGCTGAATTTTGGAGCAGCTTCCACTGAGCAGTGGTGATCTATCTCATGGTTAACTCCTATTTCTATCTGGTCAGGACTTTTATTTTTGCATTTGGTGTTGCCTCTTCCCTCATGCTGTTTTGAATCTTAACCTAGTCTTCTGCTTATACTCCATCCCATTTCTAGACATCTGCTCTCAGCCCCACTCAACGGTTTCTTTGGCTTTATGCCAGGCTTTTTCCTTCCCTTTCAGCTTTTTCTAGAAAGTCAGTCTTCTTCTGTCTTTGCCTCAAGTATCCTGCCATGCTCTCCTGCCGGAGCCACTCTTGCAGTTAGTTGACTTCAGGCTTTTTCTGTTGGGTGCACATCTCTAAATTCTGGTTCCTTAAATTTTTGTTCTTCCCTCTGATTTCCATTTTCCTGGGTGAGCAAATTTTCTCCTTTTCTGGAGATTCCTGCTACACAGGGACTCACTGAAATGGAGTTTATGGCTCCGCACTGGGAAGGGCTGTCCAACTGCTTAAGAGCCTTTATCACTGCTGTGTGTGAATTACTAGCCTGTGTGTCCTGGTATAATTTAAATCTGCTTGTAAATGCCTATGAAAATGTTCATCCATTGTTTCTCTCCAGCTTAATTACATAAATGCCATTATTTTAATTTGCATGTGCATTGTGGCTAGTGCCTGTGTTATGTCACGTGCTGGCACAAGTCAGTGGCACTGCTATGTCCAGTACGTCCTGTGAAGTTTAGCATGTTGGAAAACAGCAAATTAATTTTAAAACATCTCTCCAGTGTGGGTGGTTGCTCCATGTACGTAGAAAATGCTGACAATTTGGGACATTATGAAAGGGATAACAAAGATGGCAGGAATCCTGGAAGTCATTTCAGTGAGGCTCAAAGCACAATGTAATTTCTACTTGACCGTTTAAATTTCCCTGAATGTAATACACAGAGTACTTTGTAATAGAAAAATACTCTTAATGTAAGAGATTTCTTGGGTTTTATTTCTGTAGTGAATGTCAGAATACTCCCTATGACCCCACGCAGGCCCCAAAGAAGGAAGCTGCTGGCCAGAACAATAGTTCTTGTTTCTACCTACTGAGACACTTGGCTAAGAGTCTCTGCCAAGCAGCTGCCTGTGATACTTCCACTCATACTCTGATCAACTTCTTTCACTGTAGAATCTTGTTTGGTGCAAAATCAAAAATACTCCATTTGATTCAATTTGTTTTCAGGGAAAAGGTCAGTCAGTAGCCCCTAACCAGCCCCTGCTTTTGTCAAACAACTCATGAGGAAAAGCAAAAGCCAAAAATATTATCTCAAATTTAAATGCATTGATTTTAAGGGAAATGCCTAGGTTCAGTGGACAGTGACTGGAGCTTATGGAAACATGCCTTTTTGAAACACAGTCTAATTTCCATATAAATATGATGGTTGGAACACACTGCATATTGCTTGCAACAGTAATGGAGTTTACTCAATGATGCTATTGTTTTCCAATGCATACATATCTCAGTGAGAGTGAAATATTTGGAGAAATGGAATAGCTGTGATAGCAGTGATGTCTTGCTGTTGCTAACCAGAGGACATTAAAATTAATGCTGTAAACTCACTGTGATCAATTCTCTGTAAAAGCAGTGTTGGAACACAGTTCTTGGAGTGGCACCTTCACATTTGTGAGCTCTCAGAGGCACAGAATGTGTGGGTCCTGTGGTGACCCTCCATGGGGATACAGCTCATAATGCAATTATTATGTGAAAGCAAGGAAAACAGAGATCTCATTTCTGCGTAAGTGTTGGAGGTGGGGGAGGAGTGTTTTTGTGTGTGGTTTTTTCTTTTTTTTTTTTCTGAAGTCATTTCATGTATCTGCAAATAAATTCCATGTAGTGCTTTCCAGGAAAGCACACTGATGCCTCTATATCTCAAATTTACTGCCCCTAAATTGAAGAATTTAAACATAGGGCTTCTGACAGGGTGAATGCAACTTTTTGATTCCTTAGAATAAGTACTAATTCTAAGGCTGAATATGCTTTTTGCACGTAGGCAAGACTTCTATCTATCTCAGGATTCTCAGCAACAGCATGTGGAAAAAAAATTCATGAGGCAAAGAAAAATCTGGTTAAAATCTCATTTTCAGACCATACTAAGAACTGATTAACTAAAATAGTTCTACCAGGTCTATTTTTGAAAATTCAGTATACAAAGAGTGATGATTATTTGCTGGGCATATTATATAAACTGAAAAAAAAAAAATTCTCCAGGTTGCAAGTCTTGAAAGAAAGGTAATTAGAACAAAACTACAAAAAGAATGATAATTAGAAAAAAGATGTATAATTACAACAAAACAACAAAAGATAATTAGAAAACAATTAGCTGATGGTGAACAGCACAGTCTAGATCATGCATGCATTTTTTGAACATCTCCCAGAAATTGAGAAATGCAGGAATTGTGCAGAGAGACTTTTATTAGAAATAAGAAAGATGATTAGTTTAAAGGATAACTTGAAGGCTTAAGGTTTGTGTGGCTGAGTAAGATGCATTTTTTGTTTAAAAAGTTATCACTGAATGACAATCACTATTAGGTGTGAGCTCCAAATTTCATACTCTAGACATTAAGTATCAGCCTTTAAGACATGGAGTGCAGCATCCATCTGAAGCTCACTCATGGAGGTTTTGTAGCTCCTATTTAGTTGGAATATAATATTACTGAGTGTAACATTGGCAAGCAGTTATGGAAATCTGAGTGGTTTTTCTTGTGTGTTTATATATTACAGCTGAACTACTATACCAAATTTAATGTTTTAATTTCTGTTTTCCATTGCTATTGAATTTAATGAGAGGGCAAATTAGAGCTGAAAAATCATGTGTACAGTGATTTTTTTTTTTTTTTTTTACGGTAAGTTACCAGCCTTTAACATTTGGAGCAAATTAAGAGGTAATTAAAATATATGAAGAAGGTGCAGGAATGTGCAGGACAGACTGCACAAGTAGCTTTTTGAGGTGCCCATATAAGGGTAATTTAACCTTCACAGTCAAACAGACTAACAGGTTTCCTAGAGGGGCTTGTTCTCTGCTTGTCATCCTGAGAAAATGAGGTTCCCTCTCTCCAAGTGTCTTAGGTTGCAGAGCAAGATGTAACCAGCAGTTTGTGCTCTATTGCCAGCTGTTAAAACCAGGTGGGGCAGTGTTCTTTATCTCTTCCACCACCCATCCTTCCTCCAGGGGATCTCTGCTGCTCATGGGCCATCCAGGCTCACTGCATCACTGACAACATTTCATCATCCATTGGGAGAGGCTCCACCCAGGGGGAGGAGCCAAGCATTCCTCCCTGGATAAAACCTGACATTCAGAACACCAGCACAGCCTGTGTGCACTGGATTCCCAGAGGGAGACTGGACCCATCTCACCACCACTGGACCTTCAGAGGAAAACTACACCCTTCTACAGGATCATCTCTGCTCCAACAGAGCCACATCTGTCACTGCAGGAGGACTTGATTGGACTGCTCCCAACACCCTGACCAACAGGGTGTCAGATATTGTTCTGACCCTGTCAGTGTTTCTAGGATTTTTTTTGTTTGCTTGTTTTTTTTTTTTTTGTACTATAACATTTGTATTTTTAATATTCCTAGTAAAGAAATGTTCCTCTTTCCATATCTTTGCCTGAGAGCCCCTTAATTTTGAAATTATAATAATTTGGAGGGAGAGGGTTTACATCTTCAAGGGAGGCTCCTGCTTTCCTTAGCAGACACCTGTGTTTCCAAACCAGGACACCAAGTCATTTACTAAGCTTTAGAACCAATAGGTTTGGCCAAGGAGAGAGAGTCTTTAACCTGCATTTAGGATGATAGATCTAACTTATAAAGAAATCTACTCTGCTGAGAGCTGAAGGAAATAGGGCTTCATGGGTTTTGATTTTCACTTAAATAGTGCTGTTCTGTATTGACCTGCAACTACCTGTGTTCTGCTGAGCCCCCACTACTGCCAGAGCAGTGATTTGCACATTTTTTGAAAGTTTGGACTAATTTATCTACAAGTCAGAGCATATCAAACAAAATTCAATAGCTTTCTGAAATCAATTATACTGTAAGTGAAGCAAATTTAATTCCTACTAATGCATTTTTCTTAAAGCCAAGGGGTCTAATAAAATCAATGCATGTAAAGAAGCATGAAGTTTTGTAGGGAATTTTGTTTTGTTTACATACCCTTGCAGAAATAACAACTTTTCTAGTATTATGTTTTCCTAATGAAAAATATAAGTCCTAAAGCAGATATTTTGGATTAGATTGCTATGAGGATTTAATATTTTATAATTACATTTGTTTTGCACATAGACTAACAGTTGGTGAGTGGACATGTTTATCCACTATTCTAATTGAACTTCAATGGAAACTTGATAAACACCAATAAAGCACCTTATACACCATCCTGCAAGGAATTTTTCTTAAAATCAGACTGTACTCCAGGAATATTTTCTTTGGAAATGATAAATATAATGCAGACTTCCTTTAAACCCATTAGATTTTTATGCAAATACAATGCTTAAACAAGTCCTAAGTCAATCTGTTTATTTTACATCAATTAAATGATATAATAATTGCTGCAATATCTGAGGGAGTTGGACACCTTTTCTATAGATGAGCTTGCTAAGCTCTGCACTTGGTGAAAGGCTGCCTAAAAAAGAAAGTGGCAAAATACCTTTATTATTAAACATTAATTTCCATCTGCATCTGGTAGACCCCGTTTTTCAGGGTGAAGCTTTAAGTAGCTCTTGCACTGCATGGTTAGGAGAAATTCCAGATGTTTCAAGATGCAAGTTTGTCCCAGTTTTCTTACCGAACAAAGAAAGGAAAAGATCCAAGTGACCGCAAGTACCTTATACCTTGTACTTCTTTGTGTGCTTCAGATGCGGAGTCCTCAGACTGCCACCAGCATCAAGTCCCTTTAGCTCAGATTTTTGACTTCTTTGAATGCTCACTTCTTGAGCATTTAAACCTGAAGGGAAATAGGAGAGCTGGTATCACCTGGTAGGTTCCTATACCCTCTGGTAGCCTATTGCTGCAAAGATTGAGCTCACTGTGCTGGAATATAACTGCAGAGGGCAAATTCCACATGACATGGAGACAGCCAGTCATTCAGGCATAGAGTAAAATCACTTAGAGGTCTAAAGATGTGCACAGGTATTTTCAGATTGTGTTCTAATGACCTGTGTGAAGCAAAACACGCCAACAGCTGGAGCAAAGCTACCAGATCTCTTGAATGCTCAGCTGGTTACTCTGGGCATTTTCTTTTCTATTATCAGCCAGTGTATATTCCCTGCAGATGGCTAAGGCGCTGGAAATGCCAGGATTCTTTGCCAAGTTCTGGGGCGTGCTTGTGGTCTTGGAAGCAGCTGAGGTTGGGAAGTTGGGGACATTTCTCTCTGTCATGTTTGCAGTGAGCTTGTTTTCAGATTAGTTTAATTAAGTATGTTAGGTCTCTTTTTTAATGTGGAAAAGTTCAGGTTCTGAAACTAGATTAAATATAAGTATGCTAGAAAATGTATCAAGCAGTCTATTTTGTGGTAGCTAGGTCAAGTAGTTGTCCTTTTTAGGATTTATTTAAGGGGAGCTTAAAACATTATGGAAGATGATGCCTCATACTAGAAGAAAGACACAAGAAAGTGTGAGTGTCAGCTCAAGAAAGCTGTAGGATCTATCATGGGTGTTTCTGAGGACAAGTTAGACAAGCATCCATCAGGAGTGCCCTAATTCTTGTGGTTAGATGATGGAATGAAAGAAGGACTGGCTGCCCATGTTTATGAGCAGGCAATCCTGCTTGAGCTGGTGGGAAAAATTGCTCTGGTACTTGCCTGTGCTTGAATTCCCATTTTGGAGGAACTCTGCCGTACTACAAGATCTTCTTTTTGATGCCTTTTGTCAAAACCAGCCTTTTTATACAGTTGAGAGACTGGTACTGCTCTCTGAGCTCCGGATTTCTGTGCCTGATCGCTGTCTGCACGTGTGTGTAGAGGAGAGTTGAGTCAGCTCACGTCAAGGGATCGAACTGAGAGCTGGGCACTGCTCCTTATTTGCAACATTCAATTCTCTATCCTGTTTTTCTCTGTAGCTACTGTACTGCAGAAAGGCTTTGATGGAGCATCATATGTGTTGTAACCGTATGTTAAAGTTCAGGGATGAGGGTTGAAGAGAATTCTCACTTCTGACATCCCACAGAGGGGCTCTGAATGCTGTCATAGCTGAGGGCCAGCTACTCAACTCAAGAGGTGTTTGTCTATTTGTTAACTAAACACTGTCAAGGTTAGCGTCAGCTGCTTAACCAGCTTTCTACCATTTTACATCCTTTTAAATTCCAACTTAAAACTCTTATCAGCTTCTAGCAAAAGCCCTTTCTGTATTACTTTCCTTGGCACAAGAGCTGGGTGGTTTAACAGGGCTCTGTCAGGGCTGGTGGACTATAATTAAACCTGCCAGCTGTATTTTGGTTTCTGAGTAATGATGAGTTCATGCAGATTCTGCTCTGTTCTGCCAGTATGTTTTGTTCTTGTCAGCAGCAAAACTACTGAATATTGGGGAAAAGACATTTTCCAGTGTCAGAGAACAGGTTTCTTGTCTATCTGCCCAGAAAAATGCTGTTTTCATTCTTTGCAGCAGTTGTCATCCCTTGGTGCAAGAGAAGGGGGCAAATGTCTCCAGAGGGAGACACGGCAATGATGTGCTGATGCCAGGTGATGAATTTGTTCACTCCCCCAGCTCCAGGTGGGACAGGCCCTGGGGTCAGGGGTCTGTGCAAGTTCAAGTATGGTTTGAACTGAAGTGCTCTGGAATAAAAATGTCTGGAGTTCAAGTATGGTTTGAACTGAAGTGCTCTGGAATAAAAACGTGCCCAAAGCACCCATGCTGGTAGATAGAGTGTTCCCACCCAGCATGAGGCTCAAGCAGTCAGGAGTTAAGAGTCTGTCTTTATTCTATCACAAATAGTTTCTACTTAGCAGCACAACATTAGGCAGTGAACTTTGATGAAGGCTTTGTGCTCAGAAGAGCATCCTGGTACATTTCTGTAAGTTGTAAGTGGGAGATGTTTTGGAAGAGTGAAACAGACTTGAAAGCAACATTAACCCAGCTGCTTAAAGGACAGATCCATATGCTTGGCTGTGGTGCATTAGAAGCAAAAAGACACAATTACAGTTAAGTTCAAAAAATAGAAGTAGGTATAATTATAAGCTACTGCAGTGGCTTGCTGATGAGAGTTATTTGATCAAATCCCTAAAAGAGGATGAAGTGTGCCAAGAATTTAAAGATGAATGGCACCTTTGCAGTACCATTTGGGAAGAACCCATATTTTAGGGGCTTTTTTTAAGATTGAGTTGAAGCTGAAAGGATGTATGCTGTCTTGATTTAAAATCTACATTTCTGTTTGATGTGAATTCTGGGCTTTTAGTCTGATGCAAAATTTTTCTTCACTAGACAGGAATAATTAAGGTGCAGTCTGACACTGTAGTGTCTCCGACAAGACAGCATGGAAGGTTCCCCTCCTTCCACACAGTCATTCCTGCCTCTGCTCCTCTGTTCTTTATCTGGGTGGGTGACCCTAGCAGGCTGCTGTGGGGTTGTGCTGTACAGTGGGGAGTGAAATGCTGTGGCCTGAGACATCCCCACAAATGGGAACAGTAGTGCAGCAAGGGTCTGTCGCTGAGTTTCTGTCTTGGCTTTCAGAGTACTTGAACTGTACCATTACTTTCCTAACATAGCCTGGAAAAAAAAAAAAAAAAAAGAATGCTATGTAAAGCAGGAATTTCAAAACATTATTCTGTCTGCTGTTGTTAAGCAGAAGGAAATTTTCTACAGGATAAAAAAATCTTGTCTTTTTATTCAAAGAATGCTGATAAGCGTTGTTGCTAAGGAAACCATTTGTCCATCCTTGGATTTGATAGTGTACCTGTGCAAACTATTACACAGAGTCAATGTCCCTTTATTTCTTGGGGCAGAGGCCACTCAGAGAGAGAAGAGATCACCCAGAGAGAGGCTTTTAGAGAGAGAATGCTTTATGTCTTTCAACAAATGTGGTTGACTGATAAAATGAAGGCATGTCTTTTGCTACTTCCTTTGGATTTTTTT
>WBMY01011687.1:0-60698 GCA_013397315.1 Donacobius atricapilla | reverse complement strand
TTTTTGTATTAGAGACTATAATTATATTGCCCTAAACTGCATTTTGATAATATCCAGGTATGGAAACCAGAAGGGCATTTAATACAAGCTTATGTGGAAGTGGAATTTTATATTCTTGCTTGATTAACATTGAAGAGCAGCAAAATAGAAATGAGCCT
This sequence comes from Donacobius atricapilla, assembly GCA_013397315.1. Lineage (NCBI taxonomy): Eukaryota > Metazoa > Chordata > Aves > Passeriformes > Mimidae > Donacobius > Donacobius atricapilla. The sequence continues at coordinate 60,540 of WBMY01011687.1, read as the reverse complement.
TCTGTTCCGTAAAGGAAGCTGACAGGTTTGTCATACAACCTGTCACAGGCTGCTTTTGGGGTTAGGTACATTGGGATGAGAGTAGGGCACATGTGCTGTATGAGGACTCAGTTTTCAGATTTGAATGTTATCCTACAGAGAAGGCTGGATTTAAAAAAAAAGGCCTTTAGAGGGCTTTTCTTAAGTCGAATGTTGCTTATTGAATTAGTTATCCACTTAAAATTGCTATCTAAATATGCAGTATGTGGTTTTCTTACTTCCAGACTTGTTCTGAAAACAGAGGTTTCTCTACAGCTTTTCTATGATTTGACACCATGGAAGAACTTACAAAAATATTTCACATCTTTTAAATAGCCTTGTTTCTCTCTGAGATTGTTTCCATTTGATAGAAGAAGAAAGGGGAGCTACAAATTGACATAAAAGCAGGTCTAACATATTTTTTTAACAGTACTGAAGGTTTAAAATGCAGCATTCCCTGACTTGAGACTTCATTTGGGTGCTTATACTTTTTAAAATTAGATATATTTTAGACCAGGCATGCGCTTACCACAGGTTGCAATTAGCAATCGAAACATCTTGTGTAGACTTAGATATATTAGCAAAAAATTATTCCACTGTGTTACCAGTATAGACAACATTTTACTTTCTTGTATGTAACTGCTCTCAGCTGATCATAAAGCATCTTCTGCTGCTCACAGGACCAAGACATAATTACCTTTTTTTTCACTGGTTGTGCTCTTACTAGCAGAGAATTCAGCATTTGAACTAAAAGTTGAATTGCCACCCTGCAGTAAAACATGGTGCCCAGTGCTGAATATATTTCATAGTCTGTGAATTGCAAACCATCCTTTGCTTTTACATTGAATGAATTGTGGGATCTGGACGGATATTTTTGTAGAAGTTTAATGTAGGGTAAAAGGTTGATATAAATAAGTTGATCTTAATGAGGTCACTTGGAATTCAGTCACTTGGAATTTGTGTGCAAACCACGGAGTGGTTTGCAGTGGGGAGCAGAGCTGTAAAACCAGTGACCTCCTTTTTGGCTCTGGTGACCTCTCCTTGGCTCAGCTCAGCCAGACAGTCGTCAAGAGGAGGAGTGGTGCTTTAACATGAGGATATCCTGGGCAAACGGAGGCTGTTTCCAGGCAGGGGATCAGATGGGGAAGGCCTGCTGAGGGTGGCTAAGGCAGATGTTAGGAGACGAAAGGAGCTCTGCTGCTGTACCTCCCATGCTGGCGGCTGCTCCTGGGTCTATGCAGAGCCAAATTCGGGCCTTGGCAAAAAATGCAGTTCAACTGGCCACATGAGCAGAGTCAGAGTGCTGCTTCAAACAAATTGACTCATGTACTGCCAGGCGTTCTCTGCAGCATCTGTGCAGGATGAAATGACCTTGATTCTGTTGTCATGAAGGCCTAACAAAGTTAACTCGTCCTCTCCAATGGACTGAGTCCTCTGGGAACAAGTGATGGAGAGAAAAGTTTGTGCTCCTTAGTAAGTCTGTTTGCACTTCCTGAAGCAAGAAGGATAGGCTAGGTCACAGCTCTGGTTCGTGTTCATGTCAAACAGAGGGAACAAACCTCAGTATTCCTAATATTCCTGTGGGAATTGCTCAAATGATTAATTTTTGAATGACTCCAGGTGTACACTGGAAGCTGAAGGATTGGGGCAGAAACTGAGTTTTAAAAATAAATTGTGAAGGAGTCTGGCCTTTGAGCCTTCCATTTTTTAGACTGTAACTCCCTAGGCAATGCTTCACAATGAAGAAATGTTACATACTCAGACATTCCTTCTGCTGTCATCAGCCTTTTTTTCTCAGACTTTGACAAAACTTTTAAGAACAATCTCACTGACTACTGCTAAACAGCAATTTTTGAGCTGTTGAATCTGTTGAAGATGTATAACATAGAGCATATCAAGCATTATAATGCTTGATAACATAACACAATGAAGTTAAAATATTTTGTTTTCTTGAGCTATCTATGGGGGTCAGCCTTGCTGATTTTCTCCACTGTACCCTCCCCAGTAATTTCATGCTCATTTTCTTAGTATGCCTATGGTGATTGGGACAAACTAGTGATGAAATTGAAGTTGATACCTTGATTATCTGATATTTCCCTTCTCATGGACTCCCTTTGAAATCCGGACTAGATCAAGGGAACTGTATTGAGCCATTCATAATCACTGACTGCCAGAGATTTAGTGAAGACCAAGTACTTAGAAAACCAGATGAGAGGTATTAATTTCTTACTGCTACTAAGTTGGACAATGGGATGTCATTGAAAATTGACCAGCTTGAAAGAAAGTTAAGAGAAGGTTGAGTAGAGCTCTAGGAGCTGGAAAATCATATGACAGTATGCTTTATTTCCACCTCCAGTTCAAAGGACACAGAAACTAGGTGAAGGTTTAGGTAGGTTTGGAGTTTGGTTTGGGTGTTGGCTCATGCCTGTCCTTGAGAAGAAGAAAAGAATTCGCTTTTTTTGCTCAGCCTTACCTAAAAATGGACCCTATACTTGTGTGCACCAGCCGTAGTGAGAGATGGGAAAGCCCCTGTTGGTCATATACTCAGTTTTGAAAGAGCTCTTGCTAAATGGAGATTATTAAATGATCAGTGAAAATTATTTTCCTGAGAAAACTTCCACCCTGTGCTTTCTTGAGGTTTCACGTAGCAGGGCATCCATCACCCACTTGCTTCAAAAAGGGGCTCGGGCACAACATTCCTGGTGCAGATAGAGATATGGCTTTTATAGCTGAAGACAGAGGACTGTTTTCAAAGGAGAGGCAGAAGAAGGAAAAAAGCCAACCAAACAAACCAACTGTAAAGCCGGCATCCTCCTGCCTTAGTCATCCCTTATTTGATGGAAATTGAAGCTGCACATGGATGTGGTAGCTGCAGACAAGCCCATTCCAAGAGGGAATGGGGTGAGTGAGTATCACTGGGAACACAAGGAATGCTGCCAGTGCTGTAGCAGCCTGTCAAGCAAGGTGGCTGGGATAGACTGGATCGGTGAAAAAAACAATTAATTGCCAGCCTCTAAGGAATAGGTAATTAAAAAGGAGATTCAGGAGGTGCAGTCATTCAAATGGCTTTGTTGGCCTTCCGGCCACTTCTATTAAAGGTGTTTCCCAATTCTTAATTGTCTAGTCAGCTGAAGGGAGATTAAATCTCAGGTGTGCAGGAGTTGAACTTGCAAACCCTGCTATCAGATGTTTGTACAGAGAGTTCACTGCCTCCCTGGCCCCTTGCATTAAAGCTGCTCCCCTCATGGTTTTTTGTGGGGCTGTTATCTGAAGTATTTCCATAGTCAGGTTCAGTTGTGCGTGCCTGTTCTCCTCTAAGGTAATAATGCCTGCGAGATTATTTAGCCTGGGGCATGAGGACTGAGCAAGCTAAAAAGGGGGTTGAATTAATTTCTGACAAGAAAAATTAGTGGCAACACAACTAGCCAGCCAGGTTAAATATTAAATTTAATGAGCATTAGTGCAAATGGTATGTTGGAGATCTGATGTCTTAGCAAGTCATAAAATAAAATTTTCCTCAGGAACAGCAGCTTTATGGCTTTTTGGATATCCACAGAGGGCCAGATGGTGAATCCTGTGCTTATTCTCTTATTTTACAAGTTCAATGCTGAAATGAACAGGGCTGTTGACAAAGCCAACGTATTGCTGAGTGCCAAAGCCTTGCTGGCTGGCAATGCCACTTGGTGCAGATTTAGCCAACATTGTTCCTCAGATGTGCTGCCCACAGCTGGAGTCCTGTGCAGAGATCTCACTGCAGTGTTGAGCTGAAGGCAGGGAAATGAGATACAGGTGCTCATGGCTTGATTTTTGCCACTGCTAGATCTCTCTGCATGCCCATTCTGAAATTACCTGCACCAGCTTCCTTTTTTAAAACTGGCACTGGTAAGGGAGAGCTCTGGACAAAGCATTGACATAAAGCTTCCATGCATAGCAGTAGCATGCCATAAGATCAAATGGTGCTTTTTCAGGGTTGGATGTTAATTCCACCTCCCTGGCCTAGGCTAAAGATTTTTCTGGGCAAAATTCAGCCATTGCAGTAATTTTATGTGTTTCAACAGTGAGCTCAAAGCTGTGAGGATACAAATGAAGTGATGAAAGAAAATACTGAGCCCTATTAATCTTGGTTAAGCTCAGGAGTAAAAATACATTGTGATAGCTCTAAGTCCAAGAGATGGTAAAAAAATGCTAAAGCCAGCTGGCAGCATAGGAAGCTTCAGGTGGGCAGATTGCACCTGCTGTGGGTGATTCCTTCTTGTCCTTGTAGTCTAAATTCAGAATATTTAGGAGTACTTGCTAACCCCGCTTAGCCACATGACAAAATTTGTGAGAAGCAAAAAAGTTAAGTTTGCATTCACACTTTTTTTTTTCAATTAGTAGCTGAGTGTAAAGGTCTTATGTATTTGGAGCTCAATTGCTTTTAGAGTTTCTTATATCCCAAAATCTCTCTTCAGCACTGACACTATGCAACTTTTTGAACAAAAGAGTGATAATTCTAGAGAACATTATTTCTGTCAAAAGATGTGAACCTGGAGGTGTTTCCTGGAGCTCTGGGCTGAAAATTAATACAGCGATGTTAGGTATTAAGGCAGGAAGCAAACAAAATAAATACAACTGCAAACAGCAACCTTTTGGTACAGCATTTTCATAACAGGGCTGCAGGAAGCTGCAGTGGTTCATGATTCTGCAGCTCTTCCCTGATGCATGACCTTCAGGCTGTACTGCAACACTTCTGCCAACAGAACCAAATAGTTTTTTTGCAGTTCCCTTAGTCTGAACAAGTTTTTGGCTTACTGTTAGCTGTATTAACATGCTAAATGAGATTATAATTATTGAGACAAACTGCAATATTCATTGTTGCATTAGGAAGTTTTGTAGCTTCCAGCTGGAGACTGCAGCAATATGATTTTCTCTGAATATTTCCTAAAAGGGATGTGAATGCTCTTGGTAATACAGTAGCATAACAAGGCACATAAGGCAAACCCTAGGACAGATCTAAACCATTTGCAGAACAAATATAAGAAATACTTTGAAAATGATGCATTCTTTAGAGCTAGTTTTTAATTTTTTCTCCATCTGCTTGCTGCCCTTCATATTTTCTGAACACTCATTTTATTTTTGGCCATCCAAAAATAAAATTGTATAGATCTATGTTTCTGCTCATAACTTTGATGTTTGAAATGATGCTATAATGAAGAGGCAAGAAGATTGATAGGAAGGGTTTCATGGCAAGATCTACAGGTTCAGGACATAGTATTGATGGTGTAATGAAAACCCATAATAATATAGATTTTCAGGAATGGGGAAGAAAAGGTGCAGTCAGTAAACCGCAGCGAGTGAAAGTGGCTAAGACACTGGAATCTTACCTGCTTAACAATTAAATCAGAATTTAAAGCCTTAATTTTTGAGTGTTCCAAATGTGTTATTTTTAATTTATGAGTGTAAATACACCAACAGTGCTGGAAAGCTTTGGGTACAAAATATCTTAGGGTTTTTGGACCATACATATAGATGTGCAAATATGGCATGCATGGTTCAACATGCCACATCACATTAGCATGGGCAGAGGATAATATTTAGCTCCCTTGAAAATGTGCTGGACTGTGGAATTCTTCAGGAATCCCTGTCTTTTACCAGTGGTTTTCCCTGCATTTCCATGAGAAGGAGTTCACTGTGAAACTCACTTCTCCCAACCTGCCCAAATGTGAGTCTCTGCAAACCCTGTGGAAATCTTCACCCTTCCCTCTGGATCACACCGAGGGAACAGCTTAGACTCAGGGCCTCCTCTGTGTCTCCTGGACTAAAACCTTCCTGGGAAAAGCTGGGAAGGACTGTTTTGACTCCATCTCAGTTCCTCAGTTCTCACCGTTAATGATTGCTCCAAAACTGGTGCCAAGTCACATCACCAGACTTGTCTTCCCAAATGTCCTGACGGGATGTCTTTTCCATGTGTTGCACTACATGGTATTGCATGCAGAGTTTCTTCAGCATTGAAGGAATGCTCCAGGACTGAATTTCTAAATGCTTTTTTGCAGGAGTATTGCAATGGAAGAAGTGACCTAATGGGATAAATCCCTTTGTGGTGCCCTTTAACACCTTTTTTGTAAAGTTTCTTCATTTCAAGCTTAATATTTGGAGCAGTAGGGAATTAGGCAGCAGCACTTAAAACATGGTACTGGTAGATGTCATTGAATCAATCTGTCAGGATGATTTGATGGAGGTAGTGGACAGCATTTGTGAACTTCTCTACTTTTGGTAAACATTTATAAGGAGGAGCTTGGGCAAGCCAGAGAGTAATACTTGGAGGATTATGAGGAATTAACCTGAACATGGATACTTTTGACTCCTGGGAAATCTGACTGCATCTCTTCATTTGGAATAGATTACAACAGTACAGAGCAGCCAATGTAATTAATTGGTCAAATTTTTCCTGCTGTTTTACGAAGAGTCAGAGCATCAGTTATCTACTCATCTCCTGGGAAATTTATAGTGAAAAAATCTAGAGGGAAAGTTGGTTGTTTCAGCAGAAATGGATTTGCAGCTGCTGAGGGGAATTTGATTATGTGCTACTTTTAAAGAAATGTGATACGTCATTCACTCCTGGACAGAGAGCCTTTTCTGTGACTAAGATTTTCAGACAACCTTGGGTAGCTGGGGAATAGGACTGGATTTCTTCCTTATTTGCTAAGTGTTTCTCAAGTTCAAAGTGTGTTAGAAGCATGCAAGCATTGGGAAATGTTACAGTACACATATATAGAGAGTTTTCCAATAATTCGGTAAAATATTAAAAACCTTAAGATGGACTTCTGGCAGACAAGATGATGTCTGCTGTTTTGAAACTGTTTCTCACCTGTTGAAGTACTGGCTTCATAATCAGCTTGTAATGCAAGAACTGAGACAAGTTACAAGTTCTACTGTTTCACAGTAGAAATTCACTATGGTTGTCTCACTTCTTGGAGGAGGAACGTTAATTTCTGCACGCACAAAATTCTTGTTCTTCCACTAATCATTGGAGCCTTGTGAAATGAGCTCGCTCTCACGGCAGTGAAGAGAATCGTTGATGTGGTAGGTTTGGCTGTAATATCACATATTTATTCACAATGTTGGTGGCTGAGTGGTGCCTGTGGAAGAGAATTGTGTTAGGAATGCTGGTGGAGAGTGGCAAGAGGCATTTTGGCAGAGAAGCCGCAGCACATCCCTTTTTAGGTGTTGAGCCTCTTCCCAGAGCTGGCCTCACAGGAAGCTCAGAGCTGTGGCTGAGCTGTGATGCTGAGATGGTTCCTGGGATGTGCAGAGCTTTGTCCCTTGACAAGGTGGTGCCTGGGGGAGCCTGACCATCTCCCTGATACCCACAACATCAGTGGGCCAGGTTCATCCCAGCACACACTCTGCTGAGGAGAGCACTCCCAGCAGATGGGGCTCAGTGAGGCAGCCCAGGCTGCAAGGGGGTCGTGCAAAGTGCTCTGCACTGGGAAGCACGTAAAGAGCCAGAACTGTCTGGCTGGAGCCAGGGAAGTAGAGTTCATGGAATAAAAATGCAATTCCCCAGACTGAAATAGCGCAGAATCCTGCAGGATTCTTTGCCACCATCTGTTTGCTGGGAACACACAGCAAAGCCTAAATTATGCAGCACACTGTCACGCTGGCGAGGAGGAAACCCGGATGAGCAACAGCATTACATGCCCTGGGAATGCTCTAGGTGCATCACTCCCTGTTTGCAACTTGAGGAACCCTTAGGTGCACAAGGTTATTGTAGGCATGACTCAAGCTGGAATCACTTCTGGATCTCTTTTTCCTGTTCTAGCACTAGTAGCATCATGGACACATCCCGGGGAAAAAAAACAGGAAATCCACCATTAATTTTATCACAAGAGAGAGCTGAGGTTGAATATAACTTGTCACAATTTTTTTTTTTTAATAGAGCTTGTCACTATTTTCAGCACAATACTGCATTTATTCTTGGCTTTCACCACCCAGAGGGAAGCAGCTATATGGGTAAAGTTAGTCCAAAAGATGCTGTATATAGTCTAACCAACTTGCACCTTACGTCAGCTTTTGGCATAATAAGTGAAAAAACAGGGGTATTTTTCCTATCCAATATTAATTTCTAATTTGCTTTAAGGGAATAAACCAGATTAATGCTAAAATTTCCCATACTTATGTAATCATTCATGTGTCTAAACAGCTGAGGTTTTTTTTCTTCTTGAACCCAGACATAACAACTGTATTTACTGGATTTTTAATACAACTTGGAGAAAATGCTATCGATAACTTTGTTCTGGGGCCTATAGACTTTGATTTGGAGAAGTCATTGTTGCTGGAATCAAAGGGTTTACTAACTCCTCAGTGAACTGCTTCTATTTGGTGTCGTCCTTAAACCCAAAATGCACAAGGCATTCTCATGGGATTGCTCTGCATAGGAAAGACTTAATTTTTGTCCCAGATGAATTTAAGTTTAAATAGCCTACACATTGAAGGTCTCCAGCAAGTTTCCCTCCACCCTGAAATTAATTTGATATTTAGATGTCTCCTTAGATTTTCTTAAAATTGTTCGTTTCGAGTTCGACACAATTCTTATTTGCATGAGATCCGCCAAGTAGATACCCAAAGGTTTTTCTTTCTTGCAAAACATAATTGGACATTAACTCATGAAGTAGCCTCTGGAAGTTCTTTGTGGATGGATGGATTAATGATTTTAGCTTGCTTTGCCTGCAAAAATCCAGAAAACAATACCTTGTATAACCCAACTGCTCTAATTGCTCCCCAGCAGGCAGAAATGAAGACCTGATGTGCTCCTTCTCCAGTGCTTCTTCATCTTTTACCCTGGCGTTGGGAATCTGTGAGCTTTTCTGTGCGAGCATCAGTCCATGTCTTCACTGTGACCTTAGCTAAGGGCTGGAAAGTCATGAGAGGGTGCTGTGAAGAAGAACCAGCGTAGATTAGGATGCCTAAAGAGGACCTGGTTGGCTGAGAAATCCACACACTTGTGTCCCAGCTCACGCACATTTGTTGTCTGTTTCTGTGTGATGAAGCTGCTTGATTGCTCTGAGCTGTGATTTGGCCAGTTTTGTTGGGCTGTTTGGCTGGAGTCTTTCCCAGGGGACCAGCAGTGTACAGGAACAATTCTGGTTCACTCCACAGGCCTTGCTGGTCTGTTTTCAGTTTCAAGCCACTTCATGGCCTCATTGAGAGGATGAGAGGGAAGGCAGATGCCTTGCCAGGGAGAGAAGGGAGGAAAGTACACATTAGTTGAATACTAACAGAGTTTTAAGTGGTTCCTTTAGCTGTAAAAGCCTTACCACCCCTCACTTCCTGCACATGCTCCCAACCTTCAGTGTTGCAGAAATACACATCTTGCACCCATTTACAGCTCGGTGATGACTCTGTGCACTCCCTTTAGAGACAGGGAAAAGAGTGTGGGAGCAGTTTGGAGTCTCAGCATCTGTTATCCCTTCTGCCAAATTGCTGCAGCATGGCAACCAGATGGGAGTGATGCCATTCCTCCTCAAGAACGAAACACCCTTTGAGGGAGGCTTTTCATTAAGGACAAAATCCTGGAAGCTCAGGCACAGCTCTCCCTCTGTGCTTCATGGGGGGCTTCGTTTTGTTGTTGTTTTCATCTCTTCTATTTTGTTTGTTTGTTCATTTGGGTTTTTGTCATTTTGGTTTTTTGTTTGGGTTTCTTCTGGGTTTTTTTTTCGGGTTTTGTTGACTATCAAATGTATTTTGATTAGAGACATTGAAGAGTGGAGAGTTAATAGGAGGAATAAAATTGTTTTATTCTTATGAGAAGAGAAGGAACAGAAGAAGTCAAGGGTATATAGCATACGGTGAACAGTAAACTCAAACATTATTCTTTGATAAAGATACTGATGTTTACATTTAGCTTTAGCCACATGCTTTCAGCTTTCCTCATCCATTTCACATGTTAGCACAGGTGAAAATATTTAATTAATGTTAACATAGTTGTTGTAATTTTAAATGTGGTTAAACATTCGAGGTACACTGTTCAAACTGCACTATAGTGTGCATACAGTAGTGAAATGCAGGGCCACCTTTGGGCATCTGAACAGAGCAGTTCCCTCAGCTTGCCCTTGTACGCAGGTAAGTATGTGTGCAGTGGCAAGAAAGAAGTCATGGGCACTTCCTTCAGGGGTCTGTCTTTACAAATCTAATATCTAGACACATTATGAAATTTCAAATCATACAGATTTAACCCAGGCAGATTTCTTTAAGTATTGGGTAAAGGCATTAGCCTCACAGTTATTTGTGGAGAAATTTCATGTACAGCTTCACATACTTGCAAAACTTTGCCAGCAATGCACTCAGAGTAATTTCATCCACATCTATATCGGGGCAAACCACTTGCTGAGGTATTTTCTGCCATCTGTGAATGTTCATCTGCAGTTTATATGCCAGATGTGTATTGGCAGCATACATGCTACAAAAAACAAGGATCCAGAACTGTAATAGTAGTCCCAGTGCTGCAAATCGAGAAAACCTTTGCAACCTACTATCTAATCATGTAAATTAGTTTGCTAAATAAATGCATTGTTTATAAATAAAGAACAAAATAATTACCTCCCGTAAACGTGGATCTCAAGCAAGCCATTTTCACAGGTGCATGAGCCACACCAGTTGGGGAATTCAGCTGATCCTAGCTGGTCTGCCCTGGCGACATTTAAGCTATTTTCCCACGACTTGAGTGTTCCAGTTGCCCTACAGCGTACATTGTGTCATTTAACCTTGGCTGACTCGTGGAGGATTTCAAAGCCACTGTGTTAGTATTGGATTTCTCATGATACCACCACTGAATCAATTCCCTTCTCTTGGTCAGTGTAGGGGGCGAGGGGCCAGCACTGTGTAACCCTGATTAAGTTCAGCCTCAGAGAAAGAGGAAGCTCTGAAACAGTGATTTAGTTCAGGCAGCAAGATACACGCATATATATCTAGGACAGGGTGTGGTGAGAAATCCCCTGAATGTCAAGTCGTGTGGGAGGAATGCACACAAATCCACTTAACTGTTGAGTTACTATGAGGAATATTCTTCCCACACAGTATATTGGAAGAATTGAGGAAATGTATGTGAGGAGAGCCCAAGACCTGCTAATAAAAGCCTGACCCAGAGGCCTGCTAGGCGAGTCAGCTCATGCTGAGCCCCGTGCTCTTGTGGCTAAACTAGCCTGGTATCAACTGCGGTCTAAAGTTGCCTCTGATATCTTTATATTAGCCCTGTTTGTGACTGCAGCAGCCATTCCCTAAGGCTGCACTCATGCTGGTGAGGCCCCCTCATGAGTAGGCATGAAACTTGGCTAATGAGTCCTGGAGCTTCTCACATTCCTCTTCCAGGAGCTGTTGGCTCTTGGGAGATGTCAAAGGTCTGACTGAAGTGAGGCTGAAAAGCCAACACACTGTCCCAAGGATCAAAGTAACTCCTCCTGTATCCCAGGCACCAGCCCAAGCATGACCAGAGTTTTCCTAATCCTCAGTTTCTGTAATCAGGGCTCAATCAAAGTCTTTGTTTGCTTAAACACCAATACTCCTAGTTGCGAGCTGCAAGAGCTGTCTAAGTGGAGCTGCAGCCAGAAATGTGCTCCTGATGCGTGAATTGCTCCCTGTATCTTTATGGACTTAAGCTGCGGGAGGTGCTACCCATGAACCTGAGGGAATTAGGGATGCCGTAAATTGAGCCCTTGCTGACTTAGGTGTGGTCCTGTTGTTGGGAGTTACAGGATCCTTTTTTAGAGACTTTTTCTTTTGTCCCATAGCTTAAATTAGCAGTCTTTTTCGGGAGTTCTGTAGCCTGCTCACATGCTGAAAAGAGAAGTTCATTCCCCCACTCTCATTTTTCAGGAGTAACAATCCATAGTTCAGGTTGCTGTAGCACAGCCTGTCCTGGGGCATGTCACTGAAATCACAGCAATATATAGCACCTCTGGGGAACCAGCTTCCATATCACCCAACAAGACACATTTTATGATTTATGGACAAGGATATTAATGAATTTAACTAGAACGGATTAAAAATGCACTTATTACTTACATTTAAAACAGCTTTCTTTGAGACAGATGTTTAATCATAGTTTATAATCTTCTTGTCCTTCTCTGCCCACCACCCCTAACTTATGCTACTTGTGTTTGTAATATGCCTAAAACTGCTTTTCATTTTATTGGAATTCAACAAGCTACGCATAAAGGCATTTTTGAATTGTGACCCAATTCCTTGAAGTCAACTTAATTGGTATTTTAAATATCATCTCTGAAACTTCTTCTAGTGTAAAAGACATTTTTTTAATATTTTAATTATTACACCTGTAATGCTGAACTTTGTACATGTGCCAGTAAATTATGTTTCTATGCTGAGTGCTGTGCCTTGAGTTGAATGGATGACATGGGAATGTTGGCAACGCATGATGCAAGCACTTTTTTGTGTGTGGGGTGTCCAAAGGCAGAGGGTACTGTACATCATTCTGTTTCAGGTACAGTGTATTGTGGCGTAGACACAAAAATCAGGAAAAAAAAAAAAAAAAAAGAGTATTTCAGAAAGCAGAAGTCCAAGACATTGTGCATGCATAGCCCTTACAGGGGGCTTGGGTGTAGATTTGTACGTAAAATGTGTTCTGGCCGTACTCTGTAAGAGGCAGGCTTTAATGGCTTTTAGACCCCACTGGGTGTGAGGCTTTAGGTTATCCCTTAATGTTTAATTACATGGAATGTGTGTTTAGCAGATTGTTCAGCTATCGCCTGGAAACCTTCAGGCTGGATGCTGCGAGCCGCTGATAGCCCCGGCGGCACAGCTCCCTGGGTGCTAATACGGCAAGGATCAGATTTCTCATCTGGGGCTATCTGCAGCGGCCCTTTGCTTTGGCACTTATCTGTCAGGCCTGGCCAGGTGGCTTTGCATGGCTGGTAATGGATGTGGAAAACTGCTGCACAATCTATTCATGGAACTGAGATTCCTGTGTCTTGATAAAGGTAAACACCGGGTAGGTTGAGGCTTTTCCAATGTAATTTGTTTCTTTGGTGGAAACATTTCAATTTTCTGGGCTTTTCAGTTTTTCTGCTTGTTTGTATGATGTGGTATGGCCAAGCAATACATGTTCCCATAGAGTTTGCAAGTGGAAGTTAGTATGGGAATGGAAATAGGAGCACAGCTACTTTTGCAATGTGTATGAGAAGCAAATAGGTGTCATTAATAGCTGTTCAGTTGGCTTTCTCCTGGCTTTTAGAATCCATTACTATTACCTGTCATTCATTTTTTTTTCATTTTCTGCAGAAAAAAAGAGTGTTTTGGAGATGAAATTGCAGAGAAAAAAGTAATTTTATAGTCAGATGATAGCATATAACTAAGTCCAAACAACTGTAAGAAGAAAGAACAAATTACAAATTAGCTATTAGGGAGAAAAAGCAGAAATTAGTTCATATGATGGCAAGAAAGACAATTTCCCTAAATCAGGAAACTAAAAAGAATAGTAACAGTACTTTGCTTTAGGATAAAATGTGTGTGCAGGAACAGCACAGTCAGAACGAACAGTAATACATAAAAACAAACCTCAGGCTGACGAGTACCACGCAAAAATATGTCAGTCTGACTGGTCATTTTATCTTCCTTGTAACACAGAGCCAGGCAGCTGGGGGGTAAGGGACGAAAACTCAGTTTTCTGTCACTGGCCTTCATGCAGTCAGTAGTGACTAACGTTTGTGATAGCTGTGATGCCAGCCTTTGGATTTCTCCAAAAGTACTCTGATATTTCAGCTATTTGCTGACCAAAACCCCTTAAATGCTGGTCTCAGTGAAAAGGGAAATGAAATGCAGTGTCCTTTGAAAGAAGCACCCCAGAATGAGCAAATACCTTGAATATTTGGTTTAGCATGTGCAGTAACTTAAGAGCAGCACTGGAGTAATCTTAAAACAGCTTCTAACAGCTGGGGCTCTAATGTGTGTCTTGTCTTATGCTAATATACTACTTAGGCAATGACATGGCAACAAGAAGGCTTTTCTGAAGGGTTCCTCTTGTGTAGAATTACTGTAGGATGCTTTGATATCACACTTGATATGGTTTTACATTCTTTGTGGGAAGCCGCCTGGGTCCTGTACCTTGAGACACAAGCAAACCCTTTGCCCCATGTTATTAAGGGAAAAGGACCTCCATTTCGCCTTCTTTTGGGGTTTCCAACCAAAACTGGAGGATTTTCTTTTCATTTTGCCCATGTACTGTTGGAAAAATTTCCTAAAATTGGTGGATTGGGTTCTGCAAAAGAGTTGTTCAAAAAGTTATGAACATATAAAGCTTTACTCAACCTCATCTGTGGTGTGGCTTGTGCCAACCCTCCCTTTTGCTGGTCTAAAATGCGTTTTAAAGAGTGATGTGTTCTTTCAAGAATGGCATGGTTTGTGGGAGAGTGAGGAATACCATAAGTGCGTCAAAATCCCCAATCCATTAAAAATTTGGCCAATTTTTTAGCTTTGTATGCAGGGTTTATTTTTAGCTTTTGTATTCACAAGCACTGATGGTATGAGCTTATGAATTTTTCTCCAGAGATCCCTGCTATCAGAGTGTGGTGTTTCTGTGCTGGGAATCTGAGTTACTTTGCTGGAGGGATCTCGATCCACTTATCTTCACAGGTGCTAAACCTACTTGTGCTGAAAGAATGAATCCTCACAGTTAGCTATCTAAGTGTGAGGCTTACGTTTTGTGGTGGGACACCTTGCACTGACCTGTAAAAAACAATTTTATTATCCATGGGAAGCTGAGGGCTGATCCTACTCATAGGGAGGAGTTACCTCCAAAGAGGACCCAACAATAAACTTGAAGAAGAAGAGCACTTTGCCAAATGAGTCTACACCAGCCTTAATGTTATTTTCCAGGTAGAATATTCTGCCTGATAGGTATCACTGAAGACCTCAAAATGAATAAGGCTGCTCTCTGGGAGTGCAATACAGGGAAGGATTTCTGCAAGTAAACTCCACGAACAAATGGCAGTTGCATAATTGCAAAACTCTTCCTTCTTATTTTATTGACCTGTGATTGTTCCACCCATCCTCTAAGGCATGAACAGGCCAGCTTTAGTAACTACCTCTTTTTCAAGGAGACCATGAAGTTGCAGCATGCAAGGTAAGAGATTTCAGATATTCTCCAGGAAAAGTAAAGGATCAGCCAAGATGTTCTTCTCATATTTTAAATGGAGATCTCAAGCAAATCTAAAGAAAAGTTCAGACTCTCTGAGTCTCAATATTCAAAATGATTGAATAGTATAAACAGTCCCAGTGTTAGAGACATAATTTTGAATAAGGGACCTGTCTTAAAACACACTTGGAAGAGATACCTTAAAGACAGAGGAAACGTAAGCACTTCAGAAACAAATAAAAAATGTATCTCACTCAGTTTAACCAAGATTACTGTTTATTTTGCATTAGCAGAGAAGGATTAAAGTCTAGGCTGGAAATCAGAAGAAGAATCTGAATTCATAGAGGGGGTAGCTGAGACTGTCATTGCAGCTTGTAATCTGCAGTTGACAGGATGCTGACGGAAGTCTCTAAGAGAAGATGCCTGTGCTAAATGGTCAAGGAGGTCAGTCTTAGAGGGGATGTTACCAAGGTGCTGTCATCCTAATGAGGCCTGTTTGTGGTATAAAATAGACTACACACTCTTTTCTACAAGTGTAGAAAACATATACAGCTCTTGTCACATCAAAGGAAGGTTACCAATGTTTGAAGCCATTTGGGTCTGGTCCTGTACACTGCATGATGGCTTCTTTTTTTCTAGTGTGCCATCCATTTCAGTCCATCCTGCTGGCTCTGAATAACTCCCACAGCTTTAGCAAAGCAATATTGCATAAGGCAGGAATCACTAAAATTGATCTTCTCAATTTTAGCAGTGTCCCTGGTCAGGTTTCAGCTTCAGGATTGCCAATTTGATGTACATGGAGCTCACATGAACATTTGTAGGGTACAGTCTCTGCCAGTGTTGCCTTTCACAAGGTGGCATTGGCAGAACCACCCAGACAAGTTCAGTTCATTAGGTAGGAACCAAGGTTTTAATGCCCCAAATGAGGGTTTTGTCATGGCTTTAAGCTGAGGTGTACCAGAGATTATGGATGAGGACTTATCCTTGTGTCCACAGAGGAGTGTAAGAGTTCAGGGCCACTGGAATAAACTTTGTCCTTCAATTATCCCATATTGTCTTGCTGGAAAAAGAAGACAATACCTCTCCAAAAGAATGTTTTATTTTCAAATAATGAAATTGGGAAATAATTTCCAAAGCCATGAACTAAAAATATCCCGTCTCTTGGGCTACACAAAGGGCACATTTTCCCCATAGTATTCTCTTCCCTCAAGCAGGAGCAGTAAGCAAATCCTCTTTAACCAAGCCAGAGAAAGGTGAGGGAATGGTGATAGTTTTTGCATAAGGGAGTCAGCATGCTGTAACATCCAAAGTCTCAGGCTGGCACCTGTTCAGTTACCTGGCTGCTTCTGGAGGCTTACCAGAGCCTGGGAGAGCCTGAATTCTCTTCCTGCAGCTGCTAGCATGCTCCTATTGCAGGGTGGAGAAAATCATCTGTGGGCAGCAAACACAGTGAGGCTGAACCTGTGACATTGCCAGGATAACTCAGGTTTATCAATCCATGGGGTCAGGTGCATACAGGAGGGGAAGGGAGACGGGAGGCTGACTTGAACAATGTGAGCTGAGGTGAACCTGGAAAAGAAAATGGTTAGAGAATCTGGGTCTTTACTCAAAGGTGTGAGTAGATATATATGGCAGGTACTTGCAAATGGAGGGCAATGCCTTTTGCAGCAAACTTTCTCAAAATCTGAATGTGAGTGTTCTTTCTGTCATTGCTGTTAAATCCCTTTTAGGTTCTTGAGTTATTAAAGTTATTAAAGGTCAGTTATCACTGACCCATTGTGCATATGAATTCTTAATATTTTAGATTTTTTTTTTTAATTTTGTGTGGTAAGATCAGATTCTTGGTGCGGCCTTTTTCAAATGCAACAGGAGTTTGTTCTTTTGCTACTCCTTTGTAAGTTTTAGCTCATGCTTGGGTAAGCTGGTTCTTAGTCATGAACTTGGAAAAGGAAACGGTTAGAATATCTAGGTCTTTAGTAAAGGGTGTGAGTAGACATATATGGCAGGTACTTGCAAATGGAGGACAACGCCTTATTTAGCAAGTGAGGCAACTTTCTCAAAATCTCAACATGAGCGTTCTTTCTGTCATTGCTGTTGAATCCCTCTTAGGTTCACAGACTCTGCAGTGTTCTTGTCAGCCTTTGTAAATACACAGCAATTAATGAAGCACTATTGGAATAATGGAGCCCCTTCAGCTCAGCATTTTCTGATTAAAACCAAAAGAAGGAGAAGAACAGTCTGAGATTGGATTTTCTTGAGCATGGGTGCTGCTGAAGCTAAATAAACACTCAAGACCCTAACAGGATTTTAAACAGAAAAACTCTGAACTAGAACAGTTTCACAGACAGTGAAATTTGATACCTTTCCGAACAGCAGTAGCTTTGCCTTGGATTTTCTCTTAGTATTGTGCTGCATTCTGTTGCCAGGTCATATTTCCTCTACTCAGCTGCTCAGAACCAACTACATGATCCCAACTTAGCATTAAGGGTTTGTGTCAAAAGGAGCTTCAAGTGCAATCTGTACAAATACGTGTTGGGATGGAACCCAAATTTATGTTCAGAAGTGCTGATCTGTGAGAACAAATGGTTGCTGTCAAGGAAGGACACGTTTCAAGACAAAAAAAGTCATGTTATGGAACCTTAATTGTCCACTTATTTTTTCAATGCCTAAACACAGCTATATATGCTTGTGAGTACTTTTTCTGGGAAGTTATTTGATTATTTATATGATTTGACTATTCAGAGAAATCACTGTTTTCCTGGCAAGAGTGCTCTTCCCCTTCAAATCTATGTAAAACCAATTAATAGAAAACACATCATTAGAACAAAATGGGAACAGATGCGTTTCGAGAGGCAGTGTGAAGAGAGATCTCCATTATATTGCTTTCATTGGAAGGAGTTTTTGGGAAAAGAATAAATATGTGACTGAGAGTAATGATAGAAGATTAGGAAAAACTTAACATGCCGTGGGAGGGGATAAGAGATAAGGACTATTACAGGGAAGAAGGAAATGCATAAATCACAGAGAAAATTGGTGGTTAGGAAGATATAGGAAATGGAGATTTTCAATATGCAAGTGGATTTAGGGGAATAATGGACCAGGTGAACTGTGAAGAAGAGTTCCTGGAAATAAGGGTAGATTTCAGGTCTGGGAAGCTGTTGCTTTCCAAGCCTCAGGAGTAGCATGTGTCTGATGTTCAAAAGACTACAAATGATTGAGGTCATTGCATGCCAAAACTGATCCATGTTAACCATATTAAACCCTCTACTGAAAATTGCTTTAAGCATATTCTAAATATGCTAAAAGAACTAAGGAGACTTGTTGATTGGATCCTTGAATCTGAAAACTATTTATAGTTCTGAAAACGAGTTGTGTTCAGGAGCCTGAGCTTCCAGCTGGCTTACATCTACTTCTCGTGTGGGGCCACAGTGTGGTACCTCCCTCTTTCTGAATGCAAAGAAGTTTGTTTCTTCGAAGGTGACACCTCAGGTGACCTCTATGTAAAAGTCTAGGCTTTGTCAGACTGAAAGACACCCTCTCTCCATTGCCACTCTGTGCATTCTCCCCGAGTACCTATTTATGGGCTAAGAAAACTGCACAGAAGAAAGTGCTAAACATACGGTGTTTGAAAGGATGTGCAGGAGTGCGCATTTATCTTTTATTATCTCCCTTAAGCAGTCCTGTTATTCAGGAGCTCTAACAGCCATCCATTATTCATCAGCTGCCTTTCTCCTCAGCTGATTGCTGAGCAGAGTTGCCATGTGGAACAGCAGCCTTGCGGAGCGTGAAGTGGGATGTATACTGGATTATGCAAGGGAATTATCTGCTCCAGTAAAGGTCTGGTTTCCACGGCTTCTGGCATAACTAAGCAGAAAAAGTAAGTGCAAATGGAGGGACATAATGTTATACCTGGAAAGATTAAGATACTAATGCCACGAGTAACTCCTTCCTGTAGAACTAAATCCAAGACAGCTTTTGCTAAGGCATTCTAATGTGGGTGAGCCTTCATCCTGGCTTGGAAGCTGCCTCAAGTGCACAAAGCACCAGGAGTTCCAGGTGTTCCAGCCTTTCTGACCTGAAGCTGGGTGGCTTTAGAGCACAGTGTGGCTGTGGAGCAGATGTGCTGTCAGATCCCGGCTTTGTGTGCTGCCGGGGCCAGATCAGGGGGTTTGCAAGAGCCACCTGCCTACTCTTTGTCCTAAACTTAGCCAGCAAACATTCACCCCTTAATGCCGGTTGAAAATGCCTTTCTGGAAAGGAAAATGTAGGAATTTGGTTGTCTTGCCTTATATATAAAGTAATCACTTAAGGGTTTGGCACAGTGATTAATTTACCTACTTTCTAAAGTATCACCATTCAGGGATGTGTAGTAGCCCTTCTAAACCCCTCCAGCTTGGTTACCCTGTGATGATCACATGAACTTTTGCCTTACCAAGCAACTTATTCCAGCTTCTCTAGTTTTCTGTAGGGGCAAGCACAGCATTTCAGGACCTTCTACCAGCCATGCTGTATGTAGGGCTTTAAACCCCAAGCAGAACAAAATTGATGTGCTGTGCATGTAATTTACCTTGCCTGCCTCAGACACCAAATATTACTCGTGGCAGATCAGTGATTGAAGTAATTGATAGTCGTGCAGGAGATTGGAAGAGCTGTAGGATGTACAATGTCATGAAACACTTTTGACTTACTCAAGTTTTCAGCCTTGAAGCAAGAGGGCACCAAGACTGTGGTTAATTACAAAAATGAGTACTGTCTGTCAAAGTGTTTGAAGTTTATGGCATGAACTGTGATTAATATCAGACTCACTTGATGGCCTGAGGGCTTCCTACCACCCCTACAAACAATGCAGACCTGTTGTGCAAAAATTCATTTATGTTTCAATGTTTGTAATAACGAGACTGGTATGGAAATAACATCACAAAATAAAATAGAAGAACAGGGATTAGCTATTTAAGGTAAAATTATTTTGTTTTCTAGAAGTACGTTGGGATCTTGAACAGAGCCAATGATTTCTCTGGGTAATGTTCAAGCAGAATTGAATTTTTTGATTATGTAATCAACTCAGCCTTAAACAGTAATAACCACCTATTAAAACTGAAGTATTTAATAAGAAATCAACTGTATAAGGAGACTTCAGAACATTTTAAAGCAAGTGGGTTTTTTTTACTCTTTTTTTAGCTGACCTGTTATTGTAATGGTGCTTCCTTTGAGAGACCTTTTAGGCAAGGCCGCCAGCAACAGACCTCTTGGCTAAGAGTGCTCCAGGTCAACCTCTGTGTTCAGGGCAAGGGATGAGGGAAGAGCAAACCAGTGATCAGACTGCCTGCTCTTGCAAGTTGCAGAAAACCCTTTGTTCTGCTTCTCAGCCTTACAGACCCTACGTGGCTGCATGGTATTGTGCCAACAGCAACGTGAAGGTCTCTTGTTTCAGATACCTGATATGTGAATCAGACTCCAGGATGCCAACAAAGCTGGTTCCCAAGAAAGGATGCTCCTTTCATTTGTGCTGCTTGAAGTTCATCACCCTGCTGTGATGCTTAATGGAATTGTTGTGCAAACTGTGAATGCTGATATAAGCCAACTACCACAAACTGTTCTGTGTTTTCAGTCAGCTGTAAGCTGGTAGAAGCCTTGTCACACTCCATCATTTGAGGCAGCTAAAGGATAATCCAAGCAGGCATTAATACAACATATTTATATTCATAAATATGAATATGCTAAAACTCTCTACTGAATTAAACTCCTTGTCCAAAGAAGACTGAATGGGATGGCCTAGCAGGAGCTGATTTTTGCCAGGACAAGGTCAGGACAGCTAAAGGAACCTGTACTTTGATTTAGATGCTGTGTTCCCATACTGTGACCAAAGAGTTCTAGGGACAGAGAAATCTCATGCTAAGTAAGAAACAAGGAGGGCCTGAGGAGCTTGAAAAGACTTCAGGATAAAGTTATTTTATCAGATCTGTAAAAGGTCAATACCTATGAAAATCATGAGCACTGGCAGCATACTTTGCTTGGCCTGTAGCAGATATGTCCAGTGGCAGTGAGGTGGCAATCAAGATCTATAACACCCAAGAAAGTAAAATGCTATTTTTGGGTGGAGTGTGTTACTGGGGTGTCGCTCACTGCAGACTCATCCAAGAAGAGCCTGAGAATGAGCTGAAGAAGCAATTTCTGGATTGTGCTTAGCGGCTGAAATAAGCTGCATGCTTCAAAGTTCTGCTCCTGGCCTAGCCTAGCATGACATGAGGTGTTCCATCAAGTTCAGAGTTTTTTAGTTTAAAGCAACAAGTGTAGATTTAATAGCAATATATTCAAGGCAAACTTACATCATCAATATAAAAGGATACCCAGGTGAGGTGCCTGCAGCCTGAATTTCTCTGGTAAAGTGTGCTCTAAATTAAATCTGCAGTAGACCACTCAGAAGAAAGTAAATATTTGCTACAGTAGGATATAATTTTGTGATTTAAACCTAGCATCAAGTTCCCAACCAGGTGCATACACCTTGCAGGTCAGAACTCCTGAAGAGCTGAGGAGTTTCCCAGCTCTTTGTGCACCAACAGTCTGTTGTTATTTTCTTACAAGAAAAGCATAATTTAAGATCTAGAAACCTATCCTCACCCTCGTCGCAACAAAGCTCCGGGTGTGTTTGGTATGTTTTGTGAAAGCTGACAGCCAGTCCACCATGCAGTTCTTAGGATGCTACTGGAATGCCTTTGCAGGGTATTGTTGATAATGCCTCAGGACTTTAGCTTTTATATTTTTCATGTATTTGTAATCCTGAAATTCTCTGGTGTATAACTCTAAACTCCATACAGAGCGTTAGCTGCTGCTTTCCCATTTTGGTCAGGCACAACAATTCCTCTCCAGGCCTGGGAATCACTGCCTCAGGCCCCCAAAAATATAAACAAAAGTGAGTTGGGGGGAGCAAACCTGGGGTAAATGACTTCATTACCTGAAGCTGTAATCGGAAGATTAACCCCCAATATGCAAATAGACCAAACGTATCAAAGTGTGCAAACCCATGACCATTGTCCATTTTTGGGTGTAGCCCTTGGTGGGCTTTGTCTGCCCTAAATGCACCTGAAGGCCCTTCAATAAATATAACTGCTTTTTATTCCCTTAATTCTGTCTGGCCTCTGTGTTTAAGTAGCCCAAAGAGGCATTTCTGTGGCTGAGTGCTTCTCAAAGGCAAGTAACATCCCCTCCTTTAGAGCACGGTTCAAAGCCAGCTGAAACCAACACAGATAACCTGACTGGAGCTTTGCATCAGGCACCCTCTGCCATCCCAGATGGTATGAGGGAGAAATAGATGCAAGCTGAGAGTTTTGAGCAGCTTTTCACATTTCTTTCTTGAAGATGCTAGGGGATAATTGCAGTCTGGGACAACTTCTTTTTCTGCTTGATGTGGATTTAAAACCAGCTTTTATTAATGCAGCCTCCTGTTTAATGGGCAGTGCAAAACTTCTTTATATTCTAGAAACCTGCCTGTGCAAAAGTTATGCCTGCATTCTCTACTGCCAGGAGACAACTGCAAAGAGGTGAACTCTCGTGATGCCTGAATACCCCAACAGCTTCCTCTGTTTTGCAGAAAAACTTGAGTTGTTTCATCATTTAATTTAAAAATCTAATTTGTCATACACTGATAACAAAGTTTATTATGAGTGTCAATTGTTAATCTCAGAAAATTTACAATCTATTGAATGTAAAAATATTGTTGCACTGATATTTCCAGTACAGGTGAAAACTTTGTGTCCTGGGAGATACTATGACTTTACCATGGTAAAGCCAAAAAAATTAGTATATAAATGATATAGTATATCCAGGCCAGTGATGGTATATCTCTCTGGATCTTGGAAGTCAGAAAGTTTAAGTCCAATATTTAAAATAAGAGCTACCATTTATTTTACCCATATATTTGATCACAGTGAGCACCCTTGGTAGAATGCCAGAAAAAATCCCTTTGCTCTTTTATAGTATAAAGGCAAATGGAAATATGAAAACTGGAAACCTAAAAAGCAATATATTATATTTCAGATTTTCCGACACCAATAATTCAGCTTTTAATATTTCAAATAAAGCACATCAACATCTTGCAAAAAAAAAAAATATTGATAGATGTATTCAATTCAAGGTCAGTTTAGCCACAAACACTTCAGTTAATTTTTAGAAGCATACTGGTGTGGTGGTAAGAACTTCTATTCTTGAACAGTCATAGAAAATTTAGGTGCCTTCTTTGGTTACCTAAATTTTGCCTATAAATATTAAAAATTCACTATGGTGAAGCCACAGTACAAAAACAATTTGAATTTTTTATAGCCTGCACAACAACCCACTGCAGTTTGTGCTTGACTGGCGTTGAATGAGGCATGTACTGAAATCCAGCTGTGACTGTTTTGATTTTCATTCATTGCTAAGTTGCAGGTCCAATTCAACCAATCCTTTACTGTATGTCAGTCTATCCCAAATATAATGCAAATATCACTGCATTACGCCTTTAAACAATACCTGTGCAAAGGTGGCAAAAGCAGAGACCTTTTTCTTTGGAATGTGGCTCCAGTAAAGCGCATGAGATGCAGTTAAAAAATCCTTACAACCCCAAGAATAACAGAAGATAGACGGTCATTTGAATCATAGCAAGGAACTGTCAGAACAGGAAAATCCCCCATGATTGCAGCAAATAGTTTGAATGCATTTGTATTTTAAATTTAGCAAGTCAAAACAGATCATGCCATTACACAGCTTTGGCTCTAGAGCTCCCCCAGTAGCTGAGAAAATTTCCAGATGAAGGAAGGACAATTATGGAATTTTTTAGGTTGGAAAAGCCACTCAGCCCCCAGCCTGTAGCTCTGCAGAGCCTGGGTGTGAGCCAAGGGCAGGACCTGGCACTTCAGCTTAGTGAACTTCATGCCACTGGCCTGAGCTCATGGATCCAGGCTGTCCAGATCCCTCTGCAGGGCTTTCCTGCCCTCCAGCAGGTGACTCTGAGCCAGCTTGGAGTCTGCACACTGGCTGAGGGCTTGATCATGTCTGCATCATGGATAAAGATATTACCCACAACTGGCCCCAGTGCT
Organism: Donacobius atricapilla; assembly: GCA_013397315.1. Lineage (NCBI taxonomy): Eukaryota > Metazoa > Chordata > Aves > Passeriformes > Mimidae > Donacobius > Donacobius atricapilla. Next base: position 36,327 of record WBMY01011687.1, on the reverse strand, counting down.
GAGCCCTGGGGAACCTCCCTTGTGACCTGCCCTAGCTGGATGTAACCATCACCTCTCTGGGCTCTGCCATCCAGCCAGTTTTTAGACAGTGAAAACTCCTGCTGTACAACCCAAGGGCTACCAGCTTTTCCAGGAGGATGCTGTGTGAGTCAATGTCAAAGGTGTTGCTGAAGTCCAGGGCAACATCCATAGCCTTTTCCTCATCCCCTACGTAGGTCTTCTGGCCAGAGAAGGAGATCAGGTTGCTCAATCCCAACCTGCCCTTCAGGAATCCATGCTGATACCTTCGTGGTCCTCTAGGTGCCCTCTGATGGCACCCAAGATGATCTGCTCCATTGTGGGAACTGAAAAAGCAGAGGATTTTCACAGTATTGCAATAAGCTTACACAGGTAGAGGTTTGAAACAGAGTTGAATTTTAGGCCTTGAAATATTTGGAGCATAGAAAGTCTCTGAGTCGCAAAAAATATAAAACAAGCAACTACTGTATGCTGTAAGATGTAGTGTTTAGTGATTGGCTTAAGTAGATGCTTGTAAACTTTTTAGCATTAGCCTATTGGCTAAAAAAACTTCTAAAAGGCCTTGTAACAAAGAGAACTTTGGCTTCTGCTGTTATGGCGTGAGTTTTACCATCTTTTATGTCTCTATCTTCACTGAGACTGATATAAAAAACTCCTGGAAGGCCTCTCAGTTTCCCTGTCCCGTTATTGGATAGTGGATCCAATACTCCACGACATTCTCCAGCGCTGAGATCAGACTGACAGGCCCAGAGTTCCTTCTTGTGGATGGGCATCACATTTGCTAACCTCCAGTCAGCTGGGACCTGCCAGTTAGCCAGCACAGCTGGAAAGTGAGTGAATGTGGCTTGTCTGTGTTTTCTCTCCATGCACCATAAACTGCTTGCTCTATTTTCCTCTGCTCTGGAAGGACACAGGTCATGGGACAGCAAGGAGCGTCCTTGTCAGTGTGGGCTGTACTTCCTGCTCAGCTGGAAGTGCAATGTGTTCCAAACCACCTCCTGACGTTGGCATTAGGGGGAAAACCACCGAAGTTGTATAAATGAAATATTCAAAGTGCATATTTATACCCAAGTGTTTGGCTTTACTGCCTGCCCATGTGCTGTATGTGTGCAAAGACTGACAATAAATGTCACTAGAGGCAAGCTTACACTCTCCTATTTAGACAGTTTTCTTCTCTCAGAACAGCAGTCCTGTGGTACTTCCATGTTTCTTTTTGGGGCTAAATGCAGCGGGGGCTGAACAGAAAGCAGGACATTCCCTCCTCGCAAAGATCAGGGCTGGAGCTGTGTTTGATTAGGGATAGACAGAACCTGTCATTTCAGTGGCTTGTGTGTTGACTTGAAAGCAAACCTTGCTTAGCTTAATGTTGGCAGTCACTAAGGTCAGAATGCAATCTATCATTACAGAGTGACTGTTCTTTGTAATCATGCTATTTATCCTGAAGGACCTGGAAAGACATCTACACTTTGCAATCCCTATCTCTCAGGAAATGTTGAAATTGCTTTTCTAGGAGAACTATCTTGTTTTCTGCTGGTCCCCGTTTCTGTTTTTTCCTTTTTTCTGTCGTGATCTTTTAGCGTCCTGCCTGATTAAATCAGTTTGAGGTAATTTCAGCCAGCTCTCTACAGACCCCGTATTCTGAATCAGCTCCCAGCTTCGTTTCCTTTTTATAGGCTGAAAATGCTGTGACTACCAACCAACTTGTGACAAAGCTGAACCTGTCAAAAGAGGTTTTAGCATTTGAAAAATATTGCTTTCTATGAAGAAAGTAGAAATGAGGGCACTTAAAGCAGCAGAAATTTAGTCCCTGATAGTGCAATTTGTGCCTTTATCAGCTTCTCCAGATACTCCCTTTATATGATTCAAGGAAGAACCTGTGCCATTTTTATTCCTGACATTGGTGTTATGCTTCTTTGTGCAGAGATAGGCAATAGAGTCATCCAAAACAAAGTAGAAACTTGAACTCACCTTTGCAAAGCTCCTTAAGATGAGAAACTTATTTCAGAGCAAATTAACTGATGAGTGCAGAGTGGAAGTCTTTCACTTATTCAGATCACCAGGATGAGTGTACGTTTATTGTTGTTTACTATGTATAGTGTGTGTGTATGTGTACAAATATGTAGTGAAGAAAAATTTTAAATTTACTTATGAAACTAGTTAGGAAAAGCTTTTTTCAAAATCTTTGGTAAACCTTTGAAGTGAATTTCAGGTTGAAATTCTGTTTGGGTGTTTGCATTTATCACATCATCCAGTTCCTGGTGAAGAAAAACAGTGGAAAGGCAGACTTCAAAAAAGGAGAGAAAAAATAACCAACAGAATTGAATGTAAATTTATATAAATAAATTTAGAAAGCATGATGTTCTTTGAAAAACATGAAGGTTTTAACCAGATTGTGTGATTAAAAACTGGGTCAATCATGTTTTTTCATTAAAAATGTAGACATTTGGGCTAGTTCCGATTTAGCATCAGGCATCTAAATATGCCATTTAGAAACACTTCCAGTCTAGCATTTGAATTTCCAGAAATAGGGCTTAAAAATCCTACTTTCCTGTAATTTGTGGTGAAAATCTTGTGACTGAGTTTATTTTACAGGCATTAGGGAGACGTTTGTACCAGTGAATTCCTGGACTGGCAGTTAATGTGGAAAGCACAGGAAACATACTTAGCTCTTGAACAGATGCAGTTTAAACGTGTGACCTCTTCCCAAACCTTTTAAGGATTGATTTTTTTTTTTTTTTACTTTCCAAAGAAATTATCAATAATAATAAAAATATTTATGGTTGTCTACTGAAATTTTTAAGAGCCTGTTTGGATTGAGGAGGAAGCAGGATAAGGGAAGGAATTCTGAGAAAAGATCACCAGCGTTGCCAGATACTTCAAAATGTGTTTATAAGCCAGGAAAGAAGGCTGCTTCTCCCAAGGCTAAAAGGAATGAGTCACTGATGTGGGAGGTATAGTGTCATCCAAGAAAAGAGCACCTCTTTTCCTTTGCACCCAAGCCAGCTGCATAGTAGGGTAAAAATGTGTTTAGACACACTGGTGTGTTGCAAAGCAAGGCAAACATCCTCAGCTCTTCATGTCTGACTACATCAATCACTGTGGTGTTTAGACAGGGCTTCACTCCCCTGTAACATGCACAGGATAGATGGAACTGTGATTGCAATATATTAAAACTTCTGCTTAACACATATTCTTAGCTCTTCAGCTTGCATACTCCTCAGTCAGTGCTGGATCCCCAGCTGTTGGTGACCTCCACTTGCTGAGAAGTTTTAGTTTTACCCTTGGCATCCACAAGGCAAATCCGTTCAGGCCAGTCACACTGCTGAATGAAGCATGATGTTGTCTAAGGCATCTCTCCCAGGATTTGGCACTTCGTAATTTCTGTCCTAAAGTGCTGCATTTTGATGTGAAAAAACCCCCAAACCCCACATTTATGGATGTTCTTCTGTTGGTTCTGGGTTTGAAGCACTTGAAGGCACTTTTCCATCTCCAAAGTAAGAAGAATGCTTACATTTATAACCATTTCTTGGTTTCACCCCAAACACCAAATAAACTGTAAAAAACTCCTCTCAAAATGCTTTCATGCAATTGGAAACCTGTAAAAATGTAATTTAGAATGTGCTTGATACTACTCTTTCTTCCTAGACCTTGGTTAAGAATTCTCTAAGGCTTAGACCTTCAAAGGGAAGAACATGACATGGTCATGCTCAGTTTTGTTACTGACTTTTATGGAGGACTTCAGAGCTATTGTGAGGACTGGCAATCAAACCCTCACTCATTTCCTTGCTCAGTGCTTCTGTGTGGCAGCATTTTATTTTCAGGGTGGAACTTCCATTTGTCTCTTCTCTAACTTTTATATTCCAAGTTTTCTCTTCATTCGTCCCATGACTTCTCAAACATTGAATTGTAATCTGCAAGTGAGATTGAAATTAGAAACGGTCTTAACATTATAAAATGTCCTGTAAAGGTAGTTTTCCCTTGTCAGTCGATGCAAATTTTTAGAGCATAAGCTGAGTCAGGTGCTGTCTCTTATATGCCATCCTAAATTTATATTCAGTACTGGAACAGGATTTCCACTAGAGGCAGGAAGAGGTATTGGCTATTAAAAAGCAATATTATACTGCACTAGGAAAGGTTGTATGAGGAGCCCCTGATTTAAACGGGAGTAGATGAGCTCCTTTTTTTTTTTTTTTTTTTTTAAATTTACAGCACTGTAATTATGGACAGCAATTCTTTTCAAGCAGTTATAGAACATCTACTAGTTTTTCCATCCTGATCGCCTATTGGCCATTGCACTCTCAGTGTAATTAGTATGATACAGAGTAAAACTGGTTGTCATTCCAGGACAGTAGCTGGAAGGCAAATAAATTCTACTAAAAAATCCTCTCTGCTGTCAGGAAACATTGTGATCCACAGACAGAAACCAGAGGAATAGAAATTCTAAATTTAATATGTTTGAAGTTTTCATCTCACATTTTTTCCACCTATTAAGAGTAATTTCATCAAGCTCTTTACCACAGTAAATTAGTTCTGTGAAACTCTTGCAAGGGGATCAGTGATGAACTTGGAAGCTGTACTCTTAGATTAGTGCTTTTTTATCTTCTATAACTCCTGTTAATAAAGAGGCACTTTTTGAAACTATGCTCCTTGAAGCCAAAATTGCTGTCCAACATTGATTCAAACCAATTCTCAACCCCAGTTTTCTATCCCAGGCCTCAGAATTTTCCAAGCCTTCCTCACCTGCAGTCTAACTGAAGAAAACAACCATTAGGGTTGGATTTTTATCATGGTGTTTTTTACCTGAACAAGCTTCTTCCAGATTATTAACCTGGCATAATGGATCAGCATACAATAATGGGCCCTAGGCCACAGCACACCAAGGCAATTGCAGTCCTGAGTCATTGCCAAGTTTGGCAAGGTGATGAATAGAAATAATATTCTGAAAAACGTGTGCACTTTGGATTTAGCACAACGAATGTATCAGGGAAACAGCCATTCTCCTGTTGCTAGCAGTTTTGCATCTGTCTCAAAGGGTATAAAAGTGTTTGTGTATGAGCTGTGCAACTTGAAGCAGGAAGAACAACCCTGGTGGTTTTTCTCGATATCCAAGCTAATCAAATGATATTTTGGCAGATCTAGAAATGCTATTTCCTGTTTGGCTCCTCTCCAGTGTTATTTCTAAGGATGGACGTGAGGGAGTCAGTTAAGATGAAGGGGTAACTATTCCAGTAGACTGTAAGCACACAACACCCAAACATTCTCAGTAAATCAATCCTCTTATTAAAACAAGGCATGGAAAGTGTTCTATTCACTGTCCTGGCAAGCAGCACTGAAGCTCTTTCCTGAATGGTAGCTGTACATGGAGGCTTCTTGTTCTGAGTTCCAAATGCCCAGATTTGGTTGGTAATCTGTAGCCTTCCCAATGAGTCCTCCTCCTTAAAATTACTTTTGGAAGTTAATATTTGAGTACTCTAAAATTTATCTTCAGCCTATCTAGTTCTGACCTAGATTTCTGAGTAGAACTCTGATGCTAACGAGTCAGAGTAGGCTAACAGTGCTTTCCCAAAGCTCAGGCTGTCCTAAAGCACTGACTTACAACAGCTGATGGGGGAAAACTCTCAGAAAATACGCTGAGAAAATACAGCAGATGAGTAACATAAATTGGGTCTAACATTGAGAGAAAATGTTCTGAAATACTGCACTCAAACAGCCTACTTCAAAAGACTAATCCCTGGAGGTGGGCTTTATATGACACAGAATAAAAACTGTTCTTTAATGTTATGTCTGGGAAACCAAAATACAGGAAATCAGTGGTGCAGACCTGCCATGGACTTTGCCCTTTTTGTGAGCTCTGCCTGGTTTTAGGTGTCCAGGACTCATTTTCTCTTCATAATTGTCTGTAAATTGAAGAGATCCCGCTAGTTTTAGCCTGTACGCAAGCTTGTGCGGGGAAGTGCTGAGTGGAAAGATGCTTAGCCAGGGCAGCTGCTGCACACATGTCCGGGATGTATGTAGCTGGTGTTGGTGGTTCCCAGTGCCCTGAAATCCATTTGTGAGGCTACACGGCTGTTCCTTGTGGTGCTCATAACTCTGCAGTTTTGTGCAGACCACTGGGAAAATGTCTGAAACACCTCATTTAGGGAGGGCTTTTGTGAGAGTCTCTGTGTTGATGTCATTCATTCCTGCCAGAGCAAATCGTCTCCAGGTGGTTTTGCTGCAGTAGGCACAGGAAGAGAACAGTTAAAAATGGGAAAATCCCATTGTGGGAAATGGATTTTCTCCATTTAAGAAAGAAGAAGACACGTGGGAAATGGATTTGTAGATAATTCCCAAAGCCTGGCAGAAGGGTCACATAGTCTTGTGCATCTGTATGCAAACTTTGAGATAAGGTGTGCTGACTTAGAAAGGCCATGGAGTAGGACAGACATTGTTCAGAGAGAAACTGAACTGGAAACAAGGTTTAACTGATGACCTTGCAAATGGACCAGATATTTTGGAGAAATAGAACTATGAAAGATGTCTTGTAGCAAGACCCACGAGGCGTATTTTAATAGATAATTGGCTCAGCAGCATTAACATCATTATGTTGTAAAAGCTGATAGGCCAAAAAAGCCTACAATGTATTGTAATTAGGAAATAGTTTGGCTTCTGTTTGTGATGGCGTGAATTGTAACATCTGTACCCTCTCACCCTTCTCATGGGACTGAAAATGGAATAAAAGTCTTTAAAACACCTCTCAGGAGCCCTGTCTCTGTGTCAGAAAAAGGGATAATCTGACAGCCCATTGCCTGTGCTGCTGCAGGTGGTTCCAGGAGTGTCTTCAGACTGTGGACAGAGTCCAAGAGGAACAGCATATTTGAGCCCAAGGTCTGTGGACAGCCTGTTGCCCAGCCATCTGTGTTGACTTTGGTCTCTTGAAGTTTTCCCATTAAGCCAATCCTGTGCACGTGTCCAAACTGTAGCCTCACAGTTTGCATCTACCACCATCAAGCACAGCCCATCTGCACTTCTGACCTCCCCGGCTCTGCTGCAAGTGCTGCTTCACACAGATGACTGTCCTTTGGTCTCCTGGAGCTCAGAGGCTCTTGGCTCACTGGAAGCTGTAGCTCTGGTCTGCTGTGGGGTTGCCTCACCCTCTGCTGATAATGGCAGAGTTTTCTGGACCTTGTAGATCTCCTCATCCTTGGGAAGCTGTGAGTCAGAAGGCACAGGGACTCAGCTGCTGCTCTTGGTTGTATTCCAATGTACTGCCATTAGGTCCCTTTAATCAGTTTGGTTGTTGTAGTTGCTGTTGTTGTTTTTCCCTAGGAAGCTTTGGCTGTCATGGAAAATCACTAATCCAAAGGGCTTTTCCTGCAGTGATTGTAAATCGTTCGCAAATCAGTGAGAAGAATTCTGCCCTAAAGCAGATGTTACTTCTCCCTTGAAGTTACTTTTCAGAGCAGTCTACTGACATTTGTCTGATTTGGTGGGTGCTGTGGACTCCAGAAAGATGAACACCCCAGGCCTGGGTATGGGTTGTTGCTTGTGAGCGGCATCATCACCCTGCAAAGCTCGTGGGAGCTCTGTTCCAATGGGGCTTAAACACTTGATAAATAATTAAATGGTGGGGTGGAAACTCAGTGTCCTTATGGTCAGTAGGTGCTTTGAGCAGTGAGAAATTAAGAGCTACTTCCAAGTTTGCCTAAACAATGGTGGTAGCATTTGTCTTTAATAAGTAGTTGCTGAATAACTGTGTCATGGGGAACACACACACACACACACGTATAAATAGTTTTCTCTCTCTTGTAGTCCTATACTACTAACCTGAAATGAATGCAGTACTCGAAAATTAAAAAAAAATGCTTTTAGTTTTGCACTGCCTGGGAAATGAACTTGTGTATTCAGTGTTGAGTTTCCAATGACTTAAACTGGTTACTGTGAGGCACAGAAAACTTTGTTATTAAACTACAGATCCTATTTAAATTCCTTATTTGACATTGAATTTGGCTGAAGAATTTGAATTTGAATGTCTCCAATTCCAGAGACAATATTTTTCCTACCTTTTTTCTTCTTTCTACCTTAAAGAAAGCTGTGAAGGTCTGATCATGGAACTGGTTGGGCACAACACATTGTCTTCCTGACTGGTGGAGGTGGATATCTCTCAAAGCTCTCAGCTCGTGGAGTGCCATGGAATGCTTTTGGCATTCACCTGCTAAAGGTGAAAAGTGCACACGGTGACCTGTGTGCAAAATGGAGAGAAACATGAAACTTCAAATACTTCAAAACTTAAAAATTTCAGTGGAGCAACTGTGTCTTCTTCCAGGTGACTTCAACACCTTCTAAACTGTTGGATGCATATTGTTAAATTCTTTAACTTTTAAACTCTGTTTTAATCTTCATGCATCCAAATAACATTACTGGCACCACAGAACAGTGCACATGGACTTGCAAGCTTGTATTAACTGTGCAGAGATGTTCTCTAATTTTATTTTTTTATATGGAACATCAGAGGCATAAAACCATTGTGTAATTTAAGCTGAAAATGAAATAAGCAAAGGTTAATTTTTTCTTAGGAGAATATCTTTCTGAGGGAGTGCACAAATAGTGCAGAAATCAGATTTTAACAAGACTGATAGTAAAATAGTTTTTCTTGAAACGAGGGAAAACAGTGCTCTTGTGCTACCAAAATATAGTGTAAAAAAAAAATTGTCAAGATGGCATCTTTCCCTAAAATACTGGCAGTTTTCCCTGTTTGTATGAGGGAAAGTTTTTTTCAGTGGTAGGATTTAGAAAACATTGACCTTTTAAATTTATTATTTTTTTATAAAGAGAGTCAGAATTTCTTATGTGGTCAGTAGTAGGGTGTTGCAATTTCTATCTCTCCACGAGCTGGGATTTCTTTCTGTATGCTCACATTCCACTGTTCCTGCTAATGTGCTGTGCAGGAAGAATTACATTACACAGCTCTGCTGTGCAGCTGGGGCTTCCTGGAGGTTTGCATTTTTAAGGTTTTCCCCATCATACCCTGCAACCAAGGCAGCAAATAAATCTTGCAGGTCGCACACTGTAGAGAGCACGTGGCATTTGTGGTGGGGGAGGAATTGCTGTCTGTGCCCTCTGGAAGCCAAAATGGTCCATGTGCCCCAGCACTGTCCAGTTCTGTGCCCATCCCAGGACCTTATTGACATCTCAGAATTGATCCTTGGGAATACTGCGATGTAGCAGGAGGGAAACGAGATGCAGTTAGCAAACTGATAATTGAAAGTAATAAAAGCCTTAAGCAAATGCATAAAACTCTTCCCAATCATGGTATTTATAGGCCCAAACTGTTAGAGAGATATTTATAGGTTCGATGGAAATACAAAACATATGGTATTTTTATCCGGAAATATTCTTTCAATTATACCCTGCATGGATCTCATAAACATCCCTCTTTCATCTAAAAATTCTTCAGTACATTAGGTAAGAAAGATCATTCCATTTTGTAGGGGAATGTGGTAAACAAACATCTTGTTCTAACAGATGTTGAAGTGTCTTACAGATTTCAATCAGCAAAAGGAATAGTCTATAAGTTTTGGCTCTGGCAGCTCAAAGTAATGCAGCTGTTGGGCCACACATCTTGTATTTTTGTCTTCTATTTGTTGTATTGGAGAATGTGTACAATCAGCATATTTTTTCCTGATTTTCATCTGTTACACATAAGCATCCTAATCTGCTTTTTATTTTTTTCTGTGTGCCAAATCTCTCCTGCTTTGCAAATGTAGCAGGCTTATACCTTAACACTTCCTCCATTATCTCTGCATAAGAAATTTTTGAGAGCACACTCTCCAGCGTCTCAGTCTCTGGAAACTGTGCTCATAGGAACAAGTCTGGCCTCCCCATTGTGCAGTGCTCTTTCAGAGCAGGACAGTGTAAAACAGGCAAGTGCCTTCGAGAATCTACAACAGGGCTTGGACATATTCCTGCTGGGGAGGAAGATACTCTAGAAATAGCTGTGAGGGTCAAGTCAAAACGCAGTTTGATGCCTCATCTTGACTTTGAATGAAGCCTGCTCCCAGCCAGGGCAGCTGTTGTCTCTGCCTCCGCCTTTCCTGGGAGGAGGGATTAGCACCGGCTCACAGCTGTCCCTTGGTTGGGAGCAGGAAATATTGTGCAACCTTTTTGCTGCAGTGGTGGTTTCCTGAGATGGGATTCATAAATTTTGTGCTTGTGTTTGTCATGGGTAGACAGGGAAACAGACCTGGGATATTTTTTTCTTCTTTTTTAAACACCTCGATGGATCTTGGAAAATTATGCTTTGAGACACCGTGCCTGCAAGAGTTTCCTCAAGGCCAGGAATCTTGCTGGAGCTGAACTGTAATGCAGTGCACACACCACGTTTGAGCTGTTTGTTGGAAGCCTTGCCACTGCAGATCCAGGCTGGAATGGATGTGTTTGATGAGGCCCTTAAGCATGTCACTACCAAACTGGTTCCAGTTATTGCCATTTCTTAAGGGAAGTTCCCGTCCAGCCTCACTTGCCATGGCTGCACCTGGATTCCATCAGCCCCTCCTTTGGTAGATCAACTTTTCTGCACAATCTGAGTCTGCCAGGCATGCCTTATGTTAAATCAAAATCAACTATTTTTGGTGTCTTATCTGTATTGTCTTGTTGATTTGTCTTGTTGAAGTATTGAGCACTCTTATCTCTGCCCAAGGGATAAGTCAGCCCATGGGATGGCCAATGAAAGTTACAGCTTTGGTACTTGGCCCAGGCTTTAAAGCCCCTTTATGAAAGTTTCCTTCCTACATTCTCCATCTCTTTTCAGCTTTAGTGCTACCAATCTCCCACCTGTCTCCTGCTTTGACTTCAGTATTTCTACAACACCTCTTTTTCTGGGTCTTTGATTTTACAGGATTTCCCTCAATGTCCTTCAGGATCCCTGTTGTCCATAAGGGCTGCACACAGGTAAAGCAAGCGTCACAATATGTAACATTTTTCCTCCTCAGCTCCTCTCTTTGTTCAGTTTATTCTATAACGTGCTGAAGAAAGAAGTGTCTACTTTGGTGTTGTTTGGTTTTTTGTGTTTGGTTTTGATTCTAAAGGGCAGCACAGTGTGAGCTGGTGAAAAGTACAGTTCTTCCCGTCTTTTTGATCCTTACTGGATTCTTGTAGGGAAGGTGAAGTTTATTGGCATGTCTAATGGGTGTGTCTGTATGGCTACATCTTAAGTGCAGATCACCTTGTGGCCCCCATTCAGAATCTCTTGGCATGGTACTTCTCTTTATTCAAAATGCAAACAACAGAGAAACTATATAATTGGATGGGAAAATATGTTCTCTTGGAGTCAGGGAGCACCAGAGGAGCTAATTTTCCTGATTCTCTGGCACACGCATCACTGATCATTGTGTATAAATTATTCAGATATTAAAAGGATCACAGTTGTAAATACAAAAGGAGTTTGTAGCAATAATAACAACAAACCAATGCTGCTAAATTACTGAAACAAATTATTCATGTCATCATCCTGCAATTTTTTCTGTTTGACCTTTAAACTCTGGAACATGCTTTGGGTGTAAGTACTGTGGTAGGAGTGGAAGACAGGGTGATCATGGCAGAGTTCTCTGTGGATTCTCCCAAAACACAGCAGCACAGCGGGCAGGAGGTACCAGCAGGGCTCACGGCTCCTCATTAGCCTGTGCATGAGTGATATTTCTGAATCTTCCATCCTCCAAATGTGAAAACCGCTTCAAAAGCAAGTGACTGGGGGAAGGTCACTGTTTAGCTTGAAACCACACTGTTAAAACCCGGCTGTAGTGACGAGGAAGATATAAAGGATACTCATGGGTGTCCCTGGGTGTGGAGTGGCCACAGGCATGTGACTGCTTGGGCTTTGGTACAGTTTGGAGCCTTGCCTGTGGAGCTGGTTTAGCTGGGAGAAAGTTCTCTGCCCAATGCTGTGTTAAGCCCTGGCCCTCTGTCCCAGCTGCCTGCTCTGTGCTCTATGAGCTGCGCAGAGGAAATTGTAGGGTCTGGCAGGAGACAGGAATATTGATGGAAGAGCTTTTTGTCCTGAACAGGTAGACTGGGGACCCTGTGAAGGTCTTGGGATGCACTTAGAACTTAATAACACACAGGATAAAAGTAAACTTTTCTTCTAGATGTCCCCCTATGAACAATAAATTCATCCTCATAGCAGGTGAGAACCATCTTTCCTCATTCATGCTTACAAAGACCCTACTGCTAAGTAGTGATGCAGCCCGTTGTTTGACTTTTTCAGGTTTGAAAAAGACCCCTGTAGAGACAGTTTTCTGAAGCTGGTGTTAATGGATGCAGCTTCAGCATTTCCTCTTTTATGTGTGAATTAGTGCTGTGGAAAAACAGGGAAGGATGTCACTGCTCACATTTGGTTGCTGCTGCTTCTGCGAGTGCAGTGCCTGTGTGATGCCGGTCCAGCCAGCTGCCTTACAGGCTTTGCCGCAAGCAGGTGCTACCCTAGAAGGCCTGTGAGGATTCTTTTTCAACACTTGATTGCAGTGGCATCATCGTGGGAGATACTTAATTTCTCATATGTGAAACCCTGCTGGGAAGTCTGGGAGCTTCACCTTCAATAGGCGGAATACCCAACTTAATTTAAAGCAGCAAGTAACTAACACAGGTTCTGATGTTCATTTTGAGGCAGGAAAAGTTCTGTGCGTGGAGAAACTGGGGGAACAGTGCTAAGGATCAATGATTACCCTTTGTGTTGTGTAGAACTTTTTGCATTAAGAGAGAACAGGAGCCCCATGCCAGGCCCTGGTATAAGCCATTATCTCACACCAGCTGCCACATCTAGAGGTGTCAGAGAACAGTGAAACCACTTTTGGGAAAGAGGAACAATGTCTTTAGGGGACCAACACTTGAAAAAATGTTGCAATTTCAGCATCTGACTGGTTTCTAGATAAAGACAGATGACTCTTCTGCTCCACAATAAAGCATGAGCTGCTGCAGTCCTCTATGGAAGATGATAGGCTACCTTCACCCTGATATCAAACAACATGCAATTCTCAATATAAAAAACCAAATCCTTGAGAAATCTCTTGTTCTTGCCAGTTTCCATTAAATCATTCATCCAGTGAAAGCACATGAAATACTGCCTTGGAGTCACACAGCCTGCTTTGGCCAGTTTAAGTGAATAATGCAGCTACCGATGTAGCTGTGCAGTACTTGTTTGGGGCAGCTGAACTAAGCAAATAACAAGATTGCGTGGACAAATCCCTCCTCCCTCTAACTTCAAAACCTGTAGTGGTATTACACCAAGGGTTGGCTTGACCCATTTTAATCTAAAAACAGAACTCCTGCCAAATTTGAGGATAAGCATGACAACCATTACACTAATTTATCAGAGTGGAAGGGAAGTTGCATTAGTACTTTTGGAATTTATTGTAGTGCATAAATGGCATTTCCATCAGCAAAAATATGAGAAAGTTGATTTAAAACCGCTAACACAAATAATTTCTGAATTGCCACATTAATAGAAAAGTGGTACTTCAACTATTGCTTTTATCCCCATATGTGCCATCTTCAAATAAATATGGAAATTTGGCAATTATCTGAGAACTACTTTATTTTCAAATTATACCATAGAAATTAACAAATAGATTTTTTTTTACTATCATATTTTTAAGTGTTTTATTGGATCTGAACTACTCTATTGAAAGATAAACTCTATTTGGCAATATTTGATACTCTATCTAAAACTAGACGGCTGCTAATTAGTTAATTTTCTTTCAACCAAAACCACAGAACTGAACCATACTCAGATTAGATGCTATTGATTTGTTTCCTTTTGTTTTATGACTTTCAGGATAATGTGCTGAATAGGAACTTGCAAAAGATATATTGCCCCTGGAAAAGGAATTCATGTAAACAGCATTGATGGTGAATAAAACTAATGCTAAAACTCTACCTCAGCACCATTATGTGGTGTTATATTAACACCTGCACGAATGAGTCCTTCCATACATGCAGGTGGATTAGGAGTGTGGTATTGCCAGCCACACGAAAGGAAGAAGCGTGGGAGTATCAGGCAGGACGCATTAGAACTTGATGGATAGCACAGTACCTGGAAGAAGCAGCAGTATCTGGGGTTCAGGTGGTCCAGAAGGAAAATAGCCCCGCTAGGGGTTTGATTATGTATAATCACGCAGCTTTTAAACTATGAGCAGACTTGGCATCAGAGCTGTCCTGTCGTTTTGGGACTGCTCACCAGAGACACTCAGCTGTTGCACGTAGCCACATGTCTCCTTTGAGTCATTAGTATTGATGCAATAAAAACCAGAGTGAAAGTTATGGAAATAGGTTTATTTCTAGTGAAAAAGCAAACTTTCCCCCCTGCTATTACAAAAGCCATCAGAGCAGGTTTCTGCTGATGAGGTTTTCCACAATGGAGTTCTGAACCAAGTCAACCAGTGAGAATTGGCCGTGTGACAGTTGTTCTTGTCTCTGTAAAAATGCCTATACCTGAGGAGTCATGGTTGTCTTAAATTATGTATCTAGGGGCTTTCATGATGAGAAGTCAAAACTTCCTTCTAGATATCTCACCTTGATTTCTTCTCTCAGTGCACTGGTCAGCTCAGGGAAAATGGATTTCATAGGGAAGCACCATTTACTAGGAGAAGCCTTATTCCTCTGGAGCAAAACACCTTAAAATGTGCTTTCATCTTTCAGTTAGATGTTAGATACTTCATACTGGCTTATATTTACGTGGAAGATTAGCAGTCTGCATATCACAGAATTGTTTCTCTTGAAAAGTTGATTTATCTAACATTACTCTATCCCTTTTTCTCCATTTAAACATGAGAAATTTATGGTGAGGTCCCCATGTGCTTTTCTCACTGCAAGCATTGCTGACAGATTAAGTGATGGCCCATTTCATATAACACCTGTGTTGTGTGAATTGATAGGAGGAGAGCCAAGGCACAGGGTTTAGTACACCTTGCTCAGATTTGGAGCAAGTGTCTTAACACTTGGCAGGGGGAAATGTTTTTTTGTAAATTTTCTATATCAAAAAAGGAGTTTGTGTGCAGATATCAGCAGAGGCTGAGAGCGCAATGTGGAAAAGCAGGAACTAGGATAGCCTTCATGGTGAAAAACATGGAGGAAATAGATCATTAGATATGGATGTTGTTTCAATCAGGAAAACAGTTTAGAAAAGGATCTGGCATCTTTATGTATGTATGTATGAATGTTGTGATGGTTCAAAGTTAGTTACCAAAGCACTGATTTTTACCAGAGTGGAAGCGGCGCCAATCTGAATGTTGTGAAGATCTGGTTTTCTCAGGATGTTCTTTCTGCATCACTTGTAAGATGTATGCTTTGCTTTTTGCCTTTGTGTGGTTGAAAAATGCCATGCTCCCTGAGCTGTGAATCCTGTTGCGGGGAAAAGCCACATATGGACTGCCAAGGACCGAAACTGCTCCCATTTACAGCACGGGCCACTCCAACCACCACAATGATTTCATCAGCCTCACTTCGGAAAACAAGTGATGTTTGACTTACCTGAAATTGGTATTTCAGAGCTGGCTTCAGCAATCTTTCTGTGGCTTGACAGTTGGTCTGCAACACATGAAACAGAGTAAACACTCTTTCATATTTGAAATTGGAAGCAGGCACCTTGAAGCATATCTTGAATGAGCTTCTGTTCCATGTGGGACTATGAGAGAAGATTTATTTTTTTAATGTTTCCATGGCCTTCCTGTTAAAATATAAACTCAGTCTGGGGCACTGGGAAGTACAGAGCTTGGATGCACCGATGGTTACACGGTTCTGGGAATTTTGCTGCAGGTAATGTCCTGATAAGTTTTCAAGGAGACTACCTTTCCTTCAAGCTCAGCCACTTCTATAATCATCCATTAATATTTTCTATCCACCCGAATAACAGTGCATGGAAGTCATCTTTCCATCCTGTTAAACTGTGTTTTAATCAGGCTCAGGATATTTTTTTGAGGAGCTGAGTGTCTCAGCTGTGAAGCAGATGTTTTGTTCCACACAGAATGACAGAACAAGTAAATAGGGAAAATGAGAGGATTGTTGAATGCATTTGGTTTTCTAACATGTCATTGTCACTACCATGCACTGTTGCTTTTCGCTGTCTCCCTCTTGAGATAAAAACAGGTTTAGTCCTTGAATTTATGGAGTTCAATTCTTCCTTTACGGATTCACAGCTTACAGACTTGGCCTTCAAATAGAAGTGCTTTGCATGTTTCTTCCATTTTCATTCTGCTGCAGAAGCAGGCTGATGACCTTACCTGAACTTAATTCCTGGGTGCACGGGATGCTACTTCACCTGGCTTCACAGGAGGTTTTTCCTATGATTCAACACAAATTAATGAGTTGGTTTCCTTGGACTTCATTTAGGGAAGACGGCATGGTGTAGGTAAAGGTAGTAGGCAACAAGTTCTAACTCTGAGTTTTTCCAGCTGAAGGGGTTTCTGAAATCTTAGGCTGAGGAAAAAGGACATTCACTAATTACCTGGCAGCTTCAGTTTTCTCACTTATTGTGGTGGAGTTCACATATTGTTACTCTGCTGAGTCAGAAGTTTCGGCCTGGGAAGTTCCTTTCCTCTGGGAGCGATTAAATGTAGCTGTTTGGAAGGAGACAGGAAAGACTAAAGCAGCACTCTTCAATCTTTTGTGCACCAGGCAAACAGATCAGTATTCAAAGGGACTTCTCCATAGGGCGTCTTAGGTTGCGGTGCAAGATGTAACCAAAACTATGTATTCTATTGCCGTCTGGGGCAGGGTTCTTTATCTCTTCCACCACCCATCCTCCCTGCAGGGGATCTCTGCTGCTCATGGGCCATCCAGGCTCACTGCATCACTGATAACATTACATCATCCATTGGGAGAGGCTCCACCCAGGGGGAGGAGCCAAGCATTCCTACCTGGATAAAACCTGACATTCAGAACACCAGGATAACCTGTTTCCTCTGGATTGCCAGAGGAGGACCAGACCCACCTCACCACCACTGGACCTTCAGAGGAAAACGACACCCTTCTACAGGATCATCTCTGCTCCAACAGAACCACATCTGTCACTGCAGGAGGACTGCAGCCACCATTTTAATTGGACTGCTACCAACACCCTGACCAACAGGTTGTATGCTGATTCGGTCAGTGTTTTCTTTTTGTTTGGCTGGGTTTTTTGTACTACTGCATTTTTTATTTCAATTTTCCTAGTAAAGAACTGTTATTCCTATTCCCATATCTTTGCCTGACAGCGCCTTAATTTCAACATTCTAATAATTTAGAGGGAGAGGGTTTAAGTTCTCCCTTCCAAGGGGGGGTTCCTGCCTTCCTTAGCTGACACCTGTCTTTCAAACCCAGACAGAGGGGAAGAGCTGCCTGTTTGAAGCCAGCTTTTAAGCTGCTGGTGGAGCAGTGGGTCCCAGTTCACTCAGCTTGCACAGCTTTGCCTCCCCTAAAGCTGCACTGCCTGTCAGCGTGTAAGGCTGGGACTCCAGGGATTCCTGCCTGGCTGGACTTGAGACAGGGCTGGGTGGCTCCATGCCAAAGCTGGTGGTGCTGTGCTGCTCCTGGCGGCACTCAGCTCACGTAGAAATGGCTTGTGGCTCCAAAGTAGGTTGTACAAAGTCACAGTCTGGGACAGGCGTTCAGGGAATTGCTTGAGAAAATGAAGGGTGAAAGGCAACCATTGCTTAAGCATGCTGTTTCAACAGCTTGGCTGCTGGAGATTGGCTTTCTCGGCAGAGTTTATTAGAATGAAGCCCTTTTGTGCTAGCTGCAAATCTGGCCTCGTACACCTGTGGTGGATTTTCAGCTTGAAACTAGAGAAAAGATATGATTGCTTGAACCTAGGACTCTCCCCCTTATTGCCAGTGATCACACAGGCTTTTTGTTCCATGCCAGAGCCCTTGAAGACATTGCAGCTGGGATGCATACAATTCAACTGGACATTGCTTTGTTGTGCTGGCCTTGCTGTTGATGCAAAGCTTGCTGCTTTTGTCCTCACATCTCTGGATTTACACTGGCTTCTGCTAATGAGACTTAAAAGGAATAAGAACTGACCTCAAATTAAAAGTGGGCTATTCCTGCAGAGCCATCCAAACTGTTTATTATATTGATCAGTTAAGCCCCATGAATTCTTCAAGTTAGTCAATGATTTGAACTGACAGGTTAAATTATTACAGTGAAAGCCCTGCTGTGCTAACTTAATTTATGTTGTAGGGCCTCAAAACAGTTTTTTATCTGACTGCTTTTTTTTTTTTCCTTTAAGACGAAAGTGAGAATTTTCTTTTTGAAAAGCAGAGCTTTTTGTGAGGATAAATCACATCAAGTCAACTGTCCACTGAAACTACAAATAATGCTGCTTTTATTTTAAATTCAATAATATAGGCATCTGGAGCTATAAACACTTTTTACAAGTTGTGTGGCCCTGGGAAGATATAGACAACTTGCATCTGTATTGCATTGTTACCTTACCTGACTTGAGATATTTGCATTAGGGGCATGCTTTTGAAGTGAATGAGAAATTGGAGAGGAAAGCCTCATGTGGAAGAGACACAAAACTTGTGGATTCTGATGGGTACAGCCCTGGGAAAGAAGAGGGAAAGTGCTTTCTGCAGTGCTGCAGTCAGGTCTCCATTCCTTACTCAGAGCATCAGGGCTCAGAGCCATGGAAATACTGCAGGAATGCTGTGCCTAGTCAGCCTGAAGTGTGTGACACAGTTGTGTACTCACAAAGCAGCGTAAAAGGAGGTTTGGTGTCATGGCAATGAAGCTGATGACAGCCTGAAAGAGAGAAAAATGAAATGGATTTTTTTTCTCTTGACTGTATAGTCATATAAGCCCTCAACTGAGACAGCTGAAGGAAAAAATTGCTGCCTTGCAGAAAAGAGGGAGAAACTGGTTTTGGCAGGTTCCCTTTGCATATCGCTTGCCCTGGTATGTTACTGCATAATATCTTCCTGCTGTTGTGTTGCATTTCTTTGGAACAAAGAATTGACTTTTAAATGGTACCTGTGAATGTATTTATGAGGAATCAGGGTTAAAAACAGTGATTTAAAAAAAAAAAAAATCTCTAAGCTGATAGTGGATTGTGGGCCCTGGACTTACTCTGTTTGGGTGAGGAACAAAGGCTCCATCCATGCCACATGCTTTCCTTGCAATCTGTACATGTGGGCTGAGCTGCAACAATCTGTGACGCTGGGCTAGGTGTTCATATTTGGGGATTGCTGGACCATGGCACACTGGCAGATAGAGGTGATTCCAGTTACTCCAAGGGCTAAATAGCATTAATTATATGATTAACAGTTAATTTATATTTTATAATATAAATTATTTTATAATAATTACATGATTAATAGTTAACATTAATAATGCAGATACTAGTAGCTGGGACTGACTTGCTTGACTCTTCATTGTGTTTTGGTTCCACTCATTTCATATTTATAAGGGTTTTATAAAACAAAAGGGATCTGCAACTTCATATTTAATTACTTAAATATTATTGTCTCGGCAAATGGCCCTTTCCAAAATGCAAATATCTGAAATATGTGAAGAGCAAGATTTTTAGGTTAAAGTAAGAGTCAGTGATGCTGATTTATAAGAAACCGGGGAATTATAGCCAAGATTTCCACTTAAATAATGGATATTTGTTTTTCTTTTTCAAGGATGTTGTCTTGCAGTGCAATCACCATCCTTACAGTCCTCTCCACATGCATCTCCATAGATGCAATGTCCAGCCTTTCACCAACAGATGCCATGAAGCTGAAGTTCAGCAGGAAGGAATCTGCTGTCCTAGTTGCAAACCCTCAGTGAGAGCTGCTTGAACATCCTGTACAAACACCAAAGTCTCTTAAAGTCAAGTGAATTCTTTCTATTGCAGTCTTCCTAGTATATGCGCCTTATATTCCTGGGGTTTTTTTCTACTGTAATTATCCTACTCAACAATATAATTATCCATGCTCAAGATCTACATACTACCCTTTCAATGTTATATTTGACTGCTGAGTTCTAAGAATTGGGCAAACTTAGTGCACTTATTTGGACACTAATATATCCTGTCACTCTAACAGGATGTTCAGGTAGCTGTCCAGACTCTCAAAGGAGCTTTTAGAGGTCTTTTCAGGTTCTTATTTATGTAAGTTTTTGCATTTTGACTTTGAGGACACAAACAAAGAAATGGTCTGCCTGCAGTCAACTTGCAGCTGGTGAGTTGCTCAGAACAATATATATATATATGTGTATATATATAGTATGTATTTTTAGGGTTTTTTTTGCCAGTTACTCAAACAGTTTTGGTCTGATTTTTACCCGGACACTCTTGAAGATAGTTGTTTCTATATGTATAAGTACACACGTATGTAGAAAGGTACCTGTTGAAAATTCCCCTAGACTTCAGTGAAATATTTCAAAGGTTTTGACATTTCTCACTGGACAAGGAGTAGGGCTGAGCCTTGAGGAGTAGGACTATCAGCCTAGGCTCCATTGCCAGCTTTCAACAAGGGTCCTCTGATTATTGCAGACTTGAGGGTGTGTGAGCTCTGGGAGCATCCTCTCCGAGGGAGATGCTGGCTGCAGCCCAGGAGCATTCAAAGTGCCTCACATAGGACCAGTGCTCATAGGGTCACAAAATGGTTGGCTTTAGTCACAGTGAAATTCCACCGTGGCCACAGCCCAGCTTGGTAATTACTTAAGCTTGCAAAACTTCAACACGTTTTCATGCCACTCAGGTTGCAGTTCAGGTAAGGAATGTTCCAGGGCTCTCAGGGTGTGACTGACTATTCCCACTCTCATCCCTCACCTTAGCCAGGCAACAGGAGTTCCTGGTACAGTCAGTGCTGCTCCCACCTTATCCACCCAAGGGTTCCCACTACAGTCATGGGCTGCTTTACCCTGAACCCCTTACACAAAGACCAAGGTCTGACAGAAATTCTTGAGGTCATGGAGCAGATCATATATAATTTTTCTTTAGCTAAGGGAGAGTTCCTGCAGAGATATCTTTGTGTAGGGGCAACTTTCAAGGCGGCCCTTTACGGCAGTGAGCAGCGTATGTAACCAAACTATCACCATTTATAGTGAGTCACTGGCACTAAATATAGAGCACTTATTTTACCGCTTCTGGCTGATGCTGAGCTAAATTTGAAAGACAGATTAGGCAATTCCAGTTCTTATCATAGGCACTGGGATTTTTTTGGGTATCTGAGCTGCCACATGCCCCTTTTTGCTTGAAAACTGTGGCTTTGGTGTTGTCTTTGTTCAATTTTCTTCATTTCCTGGTTGTTTTCAGAGGTTCAGTGAATACTGTACATCATGGACTGAGAGACACATGCTGGAGTCCCTGGCCACACTTACTCTTCTCTCTCCCTTTCAGAAATATTACCTGTTCGTTATGTTGCTGTCCTAGTTTGGAAGGACAGGTGTCTGCTATGGAAGCCAGGAGCCTCCACTGAAATGGAGAATGTAACCCCTTTCCCTTCAAATTTTTATAATTTTGAGATTAAGGGTCTCAGGCAAAGATATGGGAACAGGAACAACAGTTCTTTACTAGGAAAATTAAAATAAAAATGTAGTAACACAAAAAGGCAAACAAACAAAAAAAAAGAAAACTCTGACAGAGTCAGAACACGACCTGACACCGTGTTGGTCAGGGTGTTGGGAGCAGCCCAGTCAAGTCCTCCTGGAGTGACAGATGTGGGTCTGTGGGAGCAGAGATGATCCAGTAGAAGGGTGTAGGTTTCCTCTGAAGGTCCAGTGGTGGTGAGATGGGTCCAGTCTCCCTCTGGGAATCCAGTGCACACAGGCTGTGCTGGTGTTCTGAATGTCAGGTTTTATCCAGGTAGGAATGCTTGGCTCCTCCCCCTGGGCGGAGCATCTCCCAATGGATGATGTAATGTTATCAGTGATGCAGTGAGCCTGGATGGCCCATGAGCAGCAGAGATCCCCTGGAGGGAGGATGGGTGGTGGAAGATAAAGAACTCTGCCCCACCTGGGTTTTCACAGCCAGTAATAGAATACATACTGCTGGTTACATCTCACATTGCAACCCAAGACAGTTGCCAATAGCCTCCCTCTTCCCACCCTGGGGTTTGTTCCCATGTTTTCATGTCTGGATGCTGAACTAACATGTCTGGCTGTTCAGGACATCAGCAGGGTGTCTCACAGTGGGAGTTAAAACAGACTCCTGAAGGCCTCTTTCCAGCAGTCTTTCCAAAGTGGAATTCTCCCAGAGGGAAGACCTCCTGTTGCCTGTGAGAGGATTTGCTCACCAAAAATCATTTGAATGAACCCTTGAAGGCTAGCCCCTTTTAATTACTTCAGCTTATGATTAAAATGGTGTTATTTCCAAAATATGATTTGCTTGCACATGCTTTCCTGTTGGCTGCACCCAGACACTTCCGTGTCAGTGGACAGTGTCTCTGGTCGCGCCAGTCATTCCTCACATCCTCCATCACTGAGCCCTACAAAAACGGTGACTATTCTGCCTGTTGGGGGGGCAGATCCCATGGCAGTGAAGATTTAAATTGTATTTTAATATTTACTGTGAAAAGGTGTCTCCAGTCCCAGTCAAGGAGGGGGTACCTTCTGCCTCCCGGTGCTTTGCACGTGGCAGCAGCCATGAAAATAGCTGGACCAGAATGCTTAATGCTTTCTGAACTATTTCAGAATTGGAGGTGCCTCACAGCCACCAGTTTCAAGCCACAGAACGATCAGGACAAGTGTCTCAGAGAGAATCACTGCTGTTCCTTTGGTCTGTTACTTTCCTGCAGGCAGAGGATGTTCGACAAAGGTTCTGTTATTAAAATATCCTGTTGTCACGAGTATTCCCATCTGAAACAAATGGGAGCTGATTACAGTGGAGAGTTAAAAGTCAAAACATATATTCCTACTCCTTCATTGCCTGACTTAACCGAAGTTGGTACCAAGCATTCTGGAAAATGCCTAGAAAGTCTTGTCAAGACTATATCTTCCATAAGTGGATTGGTTTGGGTTCCTGTGAGCACATTTCACTGACAAAAAAAATGGTCCCTAAAATAAAAATAAAGAAACTCTGGAGTGGGACAGTGCACCAAACTCCTTGTGAGCTGATAGGAACAATTTATGCTGGGCCTTGTGGAGAGCACACATGTTGACAGAAGGTGGAACACCACCGCCTTTTAGTTCAGTCTCACTTGTCATCACTGCATTTTATCTGTTTTCACTCTGAAGACTTCCTTGGAAAAATTCTCCCTGAGTTTCGCAAGGATGACTGCTAGAGAGCATTTTGAGACTCTCCTGCTGTGACAACTGTCTTCAACAGCCCTTTCACAAAACCAAAAGGACAAATGCATTTGAAAAGAGTTTGTTTTAGCTGCTGCCTTTGAAAAGTTTGTAAATGTTACTTTTAGTGTTTAACTCAAATTCTTTCTTTTCTCTTAGAAGCAAAATTGGCCAACTAAGGAAAACAGACTGTATAAAACTGGATATATGGGACTTTACCACTTCTCATTTGATGGCAGGACTTCCAGGCCAATGGATAAATGGCTTGCACCAACAGTCTCTTCTTTCTGAACACCAGCATTGGGCACTGAGCTATCTCACCACTTCCCACTGCCCTGGTATTGCTGGTGCTAAAAAAACCCACTTGATAGAAGTATCTGGAATTTAATGCTATGCCTTTTTCCAGAGGCTTCTGCCATCTTTGAGGATTGTCAGTTGTGTTACTCCTTCTGCAGATCTCATCTATCCATCCTCAGTGGGCTGTTACAAGTTTGTTTCCCATGATAATCCTTTCTAGTGACATTTTATATGCATGTTATTTTCTCCAGAATTCTACATGCAAAGTTTCATGGTAGAATGGATCTCTGCAGCTGAACTGGTGCATTAAGCTGGGAAAGTGGTGTGTATATGGAAAATGCACTCCTAAGAGATGACTTTAGCTGGTGTTATAACTGGGTGCTGCCATCTTTCTGTTCACAATTTACAGTACAAATGTCTTTTGGTTCTGCAACCCTTAAACACATAGGAAGGAGGCAACTAATTTGCATGGGTAATCTTATGAAAGCCATCTTTTTAATTAAGTGCAAACTGTGATTCCATCCACTGCCGATGTATTATGCCACTTCAATAGACTTCCATTTCATTACTAGAAGTCAAGATTCCCTTATTAAACTTTTTATTAAAACAGAGTGAGAAGAATCTTCCAAAGTCCACATAGCTTCTGCTATGTCACTTTTATTATAATGTAAAGTACATAGACAAATAAGATATCCCATTGTGTTTGCCTACGAGTATTAAACATGCCCTTGAAACCAAAGGCAAAATAAAGCATAATAAAAAAATACCATAGCAAGACAGCCTGATGGCACAGCTTCCATTCCTGGCCCTGTGAAGCAAGGTACTGAAAACAGAAGGATTTTGCGAGGCGGAGAACATCCTTAGCAAACTGCCAGTGGGTGTAATCCATTCCTGGTCCATGAGCTGGGCTGAGTTCACAAGGAGATCAGCTAGCAGCAAACCTCCCTCCAGAGCTGAGCAGGCTGCTGTCAGCCAGAACCTTGGGACAGAACTGCAGCACTTTCTGTTGCCTAGGAAGCTTTACCCTAAGGCTTTCTGTACTCTGACAACATGAAGAGGAACAGGTATTTCAGTGGGACTGTGCTTATCTGCTGGAACAGACACTGCAGTGGGGATCTGGTCATTGCCTGAGGTGGTGTGCTGAACACTCCTGGTGCTCTTAGGAAACACTTGAGGGAAAGTTGGGATGGATATGTCAGGCAGACCACTTAAAAATGGGAGAACAATAAGAGAGTACTTGTTATGCAGGACACTGGAGGTCAAATTCACCTAAGCTATAAAGATCCACGTGTTTCTTTCTAAACCTGTGTGGAAAAGAACTCTTCTGTGCCAGGTGTGGGAATTACAAAATCTCTGAAACTGGAAATAAAATGCAAAGTATTGAAGTGCCCATTGGAGGTGAATAATCTTAGGGTGGGCACCTTGCTCCTTGGTGCCTGGGAGCACGTGAATCAGTGCCCTTCCTCATGGGGGGCTCTGCTAGAGATATGGATTCTTTTTTCATACCATTTCACTATTCTTGGCTGATTACTAGTAATTTGGATTAGTGAGGTCCTTTCAAGCATTTCTCTTGCCTTTCATCTCTTTTAAAGAAGGAAGAACCTCACATTCTTTTTTTCTTAGAATTATTTTACCTCCCCTGTGTTGCTTCTGCTTCATAAAGCGAGTGCAATTAAAGGGCGAATATTTGATCCTAGTGGAGAATATCTACTGTGCCATATTTCCTTGTGGCTGCTGGGAATATCAGCCTCAAGTGACTGGAAGTTGTGCAAAGCTGAGGACAGACAATATCAGAGATCCTGATATGGATATTGTGGATCCAAGGCTTGAGATGCAATTGGAATTTTCTCATAAAGCAAAATGAAGGCACAGATATTTCCAAGCATGACAGAGTAGCTTGCTGGGGTTCTTGAAAATATTTTTCTGCTAAATGAACTTTCTGTCCTCTGTGGACTTGACTAGAAGAACAGATCATAATATATCCTAGAAA
The DNA here is from genome assembly GCA_013397315.1 of Donacobius atricapilla. NCBI lineage: Eukaryota > Metazoa > Chordata > Aves > Passeriformes > Mimidae > Donacobius > Donacobius atricapilla. Next base: position 10,799 of record WBMY01011687.1, on the reverse strand, counting down.
CAAAAAAAAATAATCCTCTTGAAGCCTGTTTGTCAACAAAACTCTAAAAGCAGAAATTAAAACTACTCTAAAATGTTGTGGGAAAACTCCAGACTTGCTGCTCATGACTGAGCTTTAATTCATCCTTTTCTGTATTAAAGAGGTGGGACCTTTCCTAGATTGATTTTTTTCCATTCTAAATGTTATGGAATTATTAAGCAATGTTTGAGAGTGCACTAAATTTATGGCCATTATTTTCTAATGAATTCTGGTTGAACTGACACCTTTAATCAATTCTACCTTTCAAAAATATAAATAGGAAGGAGAAAGAAATAAATAATGTTTTGACTACAAGGCAGTGCCGCATTTGGAAATGAAGCTCGAAATGTCCAACTGAGTTGCATTAATGAAATATCAGGTGTGGAGTTTGCAACCCTGGCTGAGATGTCACAGAACCCAGAGCAGTCATGTGGAGACTGTCTTGGAGATTTCCTTTAATCTTCCAAGCTGGCAGGGTATGAAAGATTAAAATGCTCTGGGTCTACCAGGCTTGCCACCTCTAGTTCGGGCTAGTTATTAATGAGCTATGTGGACAGCAATGCTTTATTAATTGTATTGCTGGCCAGTGATCAATGTGACAAGCTTAGCAAAGAGCACAGTTATTCATCAGAGAGTTGTCAAGTAGTAATTGCCCTCATATGCATGAGAACAAGGCAGTGGGAGAGGCAGAATGGGCGTGCTTTTATCACTTTTAGGGCCAGGTGTCAACAAAATTAAAATCCGCTCAGGTACCAGTAAATAAATAAATAGGAGAGGAATGTATTTGCTCTGACACAATCATACCACTACAAAGTAAGACATAGGGTCATTCTTTAACAGCATTTATATTTTTAGATGGTTTTGAAAGTGTTTTCAACAAATTCTTTTCTGTATACACTATCTGTTATCAGCTACACTTTTGTAAGGGCAGGCACAGGGTTCGCAGTTCTTTCCTTATAAAGACAGATGGAATAGCTGAGATGTAATTTTGCAACTGTTCTTTAAATTATAAAATGTACAGCGGTGCAACCATTGTCACAAGCAGAATTTATTTAGATTTGCCATGACATTCTTTCACCTTTTGTGAAAGTAGATCAGTAACAAAATGTCAGTGCTTTTCTTTCTGCAGAGGTGAAGACTTACACTTTTCACCAAAGACTGCTCTTTTGAGGGTTGTCAGAAGCACTGTGGAAGTGACAAAGGTAAGGCTGAATGTGTGAGCTCTGTCCTGGTCCCTGCTGTACCTGACAGTATTAAACTTCTTCACATTCTGTGTTTCCCCCATCATCCAAGATAACCTCATACCTCAGCACAGGATGTCTGCTGGATGCCGTGCTGCTTTGTGTATGAGTCAGTGCCTTGCCCTACCACATCAATTGGATGGATGCTTGTATTGGAGCTTTGTATTTCGATTTATATTTAATATATGCACCATCAGGACTTATGTTTTAGAATGCACATTCTCTGCATTGTGTTTTGCTTTTACTGCGCTTACTTGGTTTTCATGGGTTGCTGAGAAGCTATTGAACAGAAGATTTAGAGTGAACCTATCCCAGAAGTTAACATTTCAGAATATAGCTGAGGCTAAACCTGACGGTAAATGACTGTTTATTTATCATGCACCTTAATAATGGTGTGTTAGGCTGATTCTCTAGACCTTCCATCTAACATGTTTCAGATTGCTAAACTCACTAGAAGTAATTATAGAATTACAGAATGGGTTGGGTTGGAAGGGACCTTGAAGATCTTGTTCCAGACCCTGCCATTGGGGATGGGGAAGCCTCAGCTTCTCTGAGCAACCTGTGCCGGGATCTCACCACCCTCACAGCCAAGAATTTCTTCCAGATACCTCATCTAAACCTCCTCTATTTCACTTTGAAGCCATTCTCCCTTGTCCTGTCTCTACAAGCTCTTGTAAAAAGCTCCTGTCCATCTTTCTTGTAGCCTTCCTTCAGGTACTGAAGGCCACATGAAAGTCACCATGAAGCTTCCTAGACTGAACAATCCCAATTTTCTCAGCCTTTCCTCATGGCAGGAAAGCAGGGTGTTCCATCCCTCTAATCATCATGGTAGCCTTCCTCATAATAATGGATTGAGGTCAGAGATGGGCCTAATTCTGGAATAAGGTAAGATTTGTTGAAAAATAGAGGGCTTTGGTAGGAAAGGATGAGCAAAGGACAGTGAGTATTTAGACTACTGAAAGGACAGCTGACAATGTGTAGAGTTTAGACTTGCTCATGGTAGTCTGTAGCCTGTGTGATAATGAGACCTGTTCAGATTGGATTTCCCTGCCATTCAACAGCATTATTTTTAATGATCACATCTGGAAGTTCTGCTTCTGCCTTGCTGCTCAAAATGAGCTCATCTAAATACAGAGGAAAGTGTTGATAGAGACCATTTTATCACACTCCTAATGCATGTTATCAAGATAAGAGAAATAAAATGTTCTCAAAGTAGGTATGAGAGATTCTTTGTCCAATTTCAAACCCACACAAATAGACAAGGGTGAAACCATTAGTGTGATCAGCTTAGAAATAAAATGAGCAGTGAACGTAAAGTGGGAGGAAGGGGAATTCACTTATGGAACACGCTGAAGCAGCAAACAGAGGACTGTTTAGGCATTTCTGTTCTGTCTAGTAAGATGAGGCACGACTGCTGGAAATTCTCTCATGCTTCACAGTATTAAGTGCATATTTTTATTGTACATGATATGAGGCAGCCAGTGTTTTACTACTTAAAGAAAAAAAAACAGTCTTTGACAAAAATCTTCATCCACACATGTCAAGAACAAATATTCTGAATGGTAGAGTCTTGCAAAGACTCAACTAAGTGTATAAATTAGTAAAGCCAAATCTCAGCTTCCCCAGCACAAGTGTGAGCAGTACTCAAGGCATATAGTCATCACTGCAACCTGTGGCAAGGCAATTAGCCTGACAAAAGTATTCCTTGCAAATTCCCTGCAAAATGTTTTTCCTAACATTCAAATGTAACTCATGCAAATGTAATTTGGATTAGCCACGTTCTGACATCCAACCTTGAAACACTTTGCCTCAATGCCTGAAAAATTTGTTGACAGCTGCCTTGACAAGTGTCAGACTGGCTGCTATAGTTTCTCTTCTTCCCTAATTCCTCCTCATCTTGGTGTTTGCCTACATTTTTTGATATTCTGGACAGTGTTGATGTGGTCTGCAGAACACAGGAATCTAAGGCTGAGTGTCCTGGCATTTGTATGTTGCAATAAATTAGAGAATTTAAATCATTGCAGTTTTAAAACCAAACATTTCAGTATTCTGAAATAGGAGAGTGAATTATTTTCATCAGTTATGTATTTTGTAGATGGATTTTATTCTGCTCTCTCTTGGGTTAAACTGGGGTCTTCGAACCTTAAATAATGGAGCAGTTATCAATGAGAGAAAACTTTTGAGGAGTAAATATGGTAGCTGGATACTAATTCTTGAGCAGTTAAAGCTCTCAAACTGACTGATGCTGTTCTCTGTTTTAACATCTCATGGAATGAGGGGGAGCCTTTCTTACCCTGTGGACACAGGCAGACCCCGGCTTGTGTTGTGCATGGATGTGAGCAGGGGTGTGACATTACATGAGGAAATGTCATGCTTGTATTCAAGATGCTCTGCCTTTCCTAAACAGCACAGAACTGTTCTGAGTACTGAAGGGGGACAAATTGAAACTAAGCATCATTTTAAGAGTTAATCTTGTGGGTGTAAAATCTGCCTCATTTTTGGGCAGCTTGCTGGAGGCAGGTGGTGCAGTGCAAAATTACTGTATGATATTACACGGGAGATTTTATTGAATTTATCATCCCTTTGCTTTGCTCTTTTGATCCTTAGATTGTCTTTAGCTAAAGGTTATGGCTTCCAATGATAAATTTAGATTCTCTAATACATAGCTAGAGACACCAGGAAGTCAGGGCCTTTAGTACATACATGGGGATTGCTGTGTGATATTTTTTCTGTCAGGATATTTCTGACTGTGTTTTTTTTGTCCTGAGATAGAGATTAAAAATTCTCCAGCCACAGTTCTCTTCCTGGACAGCAGCAACTGATACTTTGCCCTTTGAATAGTGAACCCCATCCAGACATGAGATGAAATTCAGGGCAGCCCAAGATGCTTCTCTTAAAAAAAATGTAAACTCCTGAACTAAAGGTAGGATGTGGAACTGAAGCCCTGAAAATGACAGCTGTGTTTTATTGCTTCCCACTTTGCACAGGTTACAGTTATTTCAGTTTTTAGCATCATGCCTGACCATTGTAGTGCTTGATAAGAAACAACTTTCCAACCCAGCTGGAAAAAAACAGAGTTTGATGGCATTTTCCTTCAGTAAGCAGAGGGAGCTTGGTAGGCCACCTGACCAGCCCTGGGTAAAGTTCAGCTGAGGGACTTTTGTGTGTTCTTTCAGCTGAAAGCACAACAGAAGAGGAAAGGTTGTCTGCTGTCAGAAATCCTGTGGGTCGGGCAAGACACTAAACAAGCTGCTGACTGTGTCAGTTATAAAAGGTCAGATTTTGATCTGTTAATCTGGTGTAAATTTGAGTTTTTCCTGAAATTAAATTCTTACAAACATCTTATTCAGTTTTCTTAATTTGAGGTTTGAGGTATATTTGGTAAATATTTCAAAAATAGTATCTGCCCAGGTAGGCCTGATTCAAACAGGTTAGTCTGCCTCCAATGTCTTTTGCAGTGTGTGGATTTAGTGTGACCCTCCAGGTGACACCGACACACAGCGTGGCTGCTTGCAGCAATTCTGTCTGGCATTGTCTCTTTCGTTTACTTCTGATAAGCTTCTTCATCTGTTGCTATTAAGAGTACCAGACTTGGTAGAATGGAACAGGGGGAACGTGTGTTCCTTCTGCCTCTAGTGTTATACACGCACACCTATATATGTGCTATAATTGGGCCAAAATCCAGCTGGAACTCGATTGGCCCAGTGCCACAAAAGGCAGGAAAAAGTAAATAAATAGCACCAAAAGAAGGGCTAAGGAGAATCTCCCATCTTTATTGGACCTGGAGGAAAATATAGTGGCAAAGGATGAGGAAAAGGCTGATACTTAAAACCTTCTTTCCTTCAGTCTTTAATAGGAACAGCAGCTGTTGTCCAGGTACACAACTCCCCAGGAGCCCAGACAGGGACAGGGAGCAGAATGAAGCACCACAATCCAGGGGGGAATGCTCAGGGACTTGCCACGTCACTTAAAGACACACACAGGTCTGTGGGGCTGGATGGCATTCTCCCAAGGGTGCTGAGAGACCTGGTGGAAGTGATGCCTTAAGTTTGAGCTTTCATGTTTTCCAGAGTCTGCGCTGCCTAGGGTGCAGTTCTGAGCCTCATAGTAAGTGCTGGTGAGCTCTCTTCACAGAGTAGGTGGACAAAACAAATCCTTTTCCTGCTGAAGAACAAGGACAACTTTCAGGTGGCCCAAAAGCACAAACAAGGGTGGGCTGAAGGGAGGAACAAGAAAGATGGGACCTCACAACGTGGAGCTGTAATTGGACAATTAAACTCAATATGCAAATGGACCAAAACTTATCAAAGCGTGAGACCTCGTGGCCTGTGGTCCATTTTCTGACCATTTTGGGTCCATTTTGGGTGTAGCCCTTATCAGGCTCTTTTCCTACCCAAGGTGTATCCTAAAGACCTTTCAATAAATCCCTACTTTATTCACTAGCTCTGTTCAGTCTCTGTTTCAGGTCAGCATTCCCAAGGCATCAGAACTGCTCACTGTCCATCATTTACCAGCACTCTTGGCTACTGGGGAGGTCCCAGCTGAGCTGAGGTGAGCAATTGTGGTCCTTATCTACAAGAAAGGCCAGAAGGAGAATCTGGGAACTACAGGCCTATCAGCCTCACCTTGGTGTTGGGAAAGTTCTTTCATCTGGAGAAAAGAAGGCTCAGGGAGGAGTGTACCTCTCTCTAAAACTTTCTGAAATCAGATTGTAGTGAGGTGAGGGTTGGTCTCTTCTCCCAAGGAATGAGTGACAGGGCAAGAGGAAACAGCCTCAAGTCACACCAGGGTTTAGATTGGATACTAGAAAAAAATTCTCCACGGAAAGGCTTTTCAAGCATTGGGACAGGCTGCCCCGGGCAGTGGTGGAGTCACCACCCCAGGAGGGATTTAAAAGATGTCTAGATGTGACACTTGGGGATATGGGGTCATGGTGAGCTTGGCTGTCCTGAGGGAATGATTTGACTTGATGAGCTTAAAGGTCTTCTCCAACCTAAAGCATTCTGTAATTCTATATGTGTGTATATATATATATATAAAAGAATGAAATTTACTTCCTCATACTCTAAACTTTGTGTTTTCCTTTTGGAATATCTATTTCTGTTTCGCAGTGACATAATGTATAGATACAACAGCTGAGATGAGGAGCTGTCTGCTCTGGTACTTTGCAGAAATCCATAGTATGTCTTGAGTTCAGGTGAGAGAAAGAATGCAGTGAGAGAAGTATAACCCCTTGTTAGGAGAGCAGAGGTTATGTCAGGGAGGAACAAAATGGTCTGTCCAGATTTTGAAATATACAAACAAACGTCAAATGTTTCTGGCCATGCTTATGCCTAAGCCACAGAAGACAACTCCTTGAATGTCTTATTTGATGCATGCGCAGTCCTGTTTGGTGTCTCAAGTCTTGCTTATATTAATATCGCTCCAAGATTAGCAATTTCCTGTAGGAATATTTGAATTGCATATCACAGACAATTAATAGGAAAGTCTTTCTGTGGTGCCTTTCATCTCAAGAGTCTGAGAATTTTTCAGTTTTGAAAAATGAAGATGAAAAAAATGTTCATTTTCTGGTCTTTTTAAACTCTACTGTATTAAAGAGCTCTTGTGGTTGGCATCACACCATTAAAAAGCCAGAAGCTGATAGCCACAATTTTTCATGTGGGGCAGGCTTTACAACAAATTACAACACTGACTGCTGAGACTATCTAAGTTGCTGGAAAAATGGATTTAATTGTCCATTCTGAAACTATTTCCAGGATCAAATAGAATTTCTTTAACTACACATGCTCTTTATAACCCTGGTTCAATTCCGTTGCAGTAAATCTGAGGGGAGAGCAGAACAGCAAGTTAAAAACAGCACTGAGGTTTTATAGCACCAACATTAAACTATATGTCATCTCGAAATTAAAGTACTGGGCTGAAAGGTTTTCTACTTACAGTGATTTGTTACTACGTGGATATCTAATTTGCATTTTAAAATCTTTTCTTGCCTGATGGCTGGGGGCACGGTCTGTGTGTGTGTGTTGAGGGATGTGTTTCTTTGTGACCACCACTGGCCTGTTGACTTTTTGTCTTGCTCAGGTTTGTAGAAGTTACTCCCATTTTGTGAGAACTCTGTTTTGTTGCTGTCACCAGCTACATAAGCAATTAAATGACAGATGGGGACAAAATAAGCATTAAGCACAAACAAGACTAATCGCTGCTTTACAGTCCTTACTGGACATGATTTTCAATGTGTGTTCTTATATATGAAATTAGTACAGATACTTCCATTTTGTTGATGTTTAAGTGGTTGCTGGAGATTCAAGGCAATGGAAAATTTGGCCTCTTACAGCTTACACTGATTCTGGAATATATAAACATTTTGACACTTGATATTTGTAAAGTCCAATGGTAAAGAGCATTGCTTTCTGTAAGTTACATACGATTGCATGTAAGTTGCCTGGAGTGGGAAAGATGCTTTCTTCGTTAGGTCAGAGGAGCCTGAAAAAATCGCTTTTCTGTAGCCTGGCTGATTCTCTTTCTAGTTCTGATGCTCCTGGCTCATACCAGCAGCCTCAAGCAGTGAGCTGCTCCCCATGTCACACCCAGGTGCGCATCTTGGCTCTGTCTGGCTTGTGAGTGTCCAGCTTGGTGATGCAAGAGAAGTCTTGTTCTCCCTTGATGCTTACTGAGGTTGTGCAGCTCCTAAGAGCACTTTTGTGGGTGAGACCTCAAGGGCAGGTCTGGGACTGGGGGCTGTTCTCCGAACACAACCTTTTGTTCTCCTCAGCAGTGCAGCGGCTCTCAGCATCAGGAACCAAAGTTAAGTAAGTCAAAAGTGAAGTGTCTGAGGGTGTGATTTCCCTTTTTCAGCTTTGGAATGAGTAAGAATATTGAATCACAGACGTAATACAGAATGGCTGAGGTTGGAAGAGGCTTCTGGAGGTCATTTGTCCCCCCGCAGGGAGGCTGAAGCAGGGCTGCCTGGAGCTGGCTGCCCGAACCATGTCCAGATGGCTTTTAAATACCCCCAGTAGTGGAGACTCTACAAACTCCATGGGCAAGCTGTGCTAGTCACGCTCACAGTAAGGAAGCATTTCCTTCCACAGCACCTCCTGTGTTCCAGTTTGTGCCCATTGTCTCTTGTCCTTTTGCTGGGCACCACTGCAAAGGGCCTGGCACCACCTTCCCAACACCTTTCACTCAGGTACGGATATGCATTAAAGATCCTCCTGGTCCTTCACTACTCCAGGCAGCTCTCCCGGCTTTCTCAGCTGACAGAAAATCACTTTTTCTGATCCGGAGACAGGGCTCCTGAGAGGTGTTTTAAAGACTTTTATTCCATTTTCAGTCTCATGAGAAGGGTGAGACGGTACAGATGTTACAATTCATGCCATCACAAACAGAAGCCAAAGTATTTCTAATTACAAGACATTTTAAGTGTTTTTTGGCCTATCAGCTTTTGCCACACAGTGCTGCTAATACTTCTAACACCAATCACCTATTATTTTACCCCACGTGGTCTTGCTACAAGGCATCTTCCACAGTTCTAATTCTCCAAAATACCTGGTCTGTTTGCAAGGCCAGTGTTTGAAACTTTCTCCCAGTTCCATTTCTCTCTGAACAATGTCTTCTCTATCCCATGGCCTTTCCAANACAATTGCTTCTCTATCCCATGGCCTTTCCAGGTCAGCATATTTTATCTCAGAGTTCGCATTCAGATGCACAAGACTGTGTGAGCTTTTCGGTCAGGCTTTGGGAATCCTCTGCAAATCCGTTCCCCGCCTCAGCCTTTCCTCACCTGTGATGTGCTCCAGCGCCTCACTCACGCCGATGGTGCGGTGCTGGCCGCAGCAGGTTTGTGGGTCCAGCGCTGCAGGTGCGCCCCAGCAGCCCCTCAGCTCAGGGGAAGGGGCCCCTCCCTTGGTCTGGTGCTGATGTGTGGGAAACGGATTGGTAGAGGATTCCCAAAGCCCGACAGGAGGCTCACACAGACTTGTGCATCTGTATGCAATCTCTGAGGTAAGGCGTGCTGACTTAGAAAGGCCATGGGGTAGAGAAGACATTACTGAGAGACAAATGGAAACAGGAACGAGTTTCAAACACTGGCCTTGCAAACAGACCAGATATTTTGGAGAATTAGAACTGTGGAAGATGCATGGTAGCAGGACCACGTGGGGTAAAATAATAGGTGATCTGTGTCAGAAGTATTAGCAGCATTGTGCGGCAAAAGCTGATAGGCCAAAAAACACTTATAATGCATTGTAATTAGGAAATAATTTGGCTTCTGTTTGTGATGGGGTAAATTGTAACATCTGTACTGTCTCACCCTTCTCATGAGACTGAAAATGGAATAAAAGTCTTTGGAACACCTCTCAGGAGCCCTGTCTCTAGGTCAGAAAAGGGGATAATCCGACAGTGATGCTCTGCCTAATGCAGCCCAGGAGACTCTTGGCCCTCTTTGGCCCCTCAAGGGCCCACTGCTGCCTCATGTTCCACCTGATGTCCACCAGAACTGCCTTAAATTTTAGCTTTCATATTTTCCAGACTCTGTACTGCATTAGTATATAATGCTGAACTTCATATAAAGTGTAAGCAAGTTCTCTTCACAATTTGGTTAGATAAAACAATCCTTTTCCAGCCTGAGGACCAAGGACACCATTGCAGCTTCAGGCCCAAAAAGTATAAACAGCAACAAACTGATGAGAGCAACCTGGGAGGATGGGACTTCATTACCTGAAGCTGTAATGGACAATTAACCCCAATGTGTAAATGGATCAAAACTTATAAAAGTGAAAGCTCGTGACCCCTGGTCCATCTTGGGTGTGGCCTCAGCCAGGCTCTTGTACTGCCCAAGGTACATCCCTTGAATGCCTTTTAATAAACACCTCCTTTATTCCTTTAACACTGCCTACCCTCTGCTCTAGGCAGCCTCCCAAGGCATCCGACCCCCAGGGTCAGTGCAGAAAGGAGCAGGGTTGGAGCCACGGGGTCCCAGCCTTGGCTTCAGGCTGTTTCTGAACCTCCCTAGGGCTGGTCTCTGGGAGCCCTGGGACTTGCTTGGCTCTGACAGGGAAGAGCGCAGGACTTAACCCAGAGGAACCAAAAGAGCTCCTCTCCTCCGTCCCACTGGGAGCTGAGGGGGATGGCCTGGCCTGCAGGTCCCTCTGCACGACTGCCCCTGCTTAGGAGGGCAGGGAAATGTTTGAACGTCAGCCTTGTGGTTGGTGTGAAGGGCATTTAACCTCAGTAAGTGTAGCTGAAGGGATCGACACAGGATTTGGAGATTGGATGTGAAATTTTGACTGGCAGTTCAGACCTGTGGACTATTTGATCAAAGTAAGAGGCTGAATATTGTAAAAAAAATTACAAATAATTTAAACAATATTTAAGATTTTTTTTAAATTATGAGCATAATCAATGCAAATCCCGTGCTCATTTTACAGCATATTTGTAGTTTTATTGTTTTAAATGCTTTTTATTTTCATCTTTATGCCCTGGGGACTTTATAAACTGTGATCTAGTCTAAAAATATGTGAGATTCCTTCTGAAAATATT